>OX465296.1:233170311-233777693 GCA_949987735.1 Leucophora obtusa
GCCTCGAGGAGACCAGTGTTTTGCTATATAGCATACATGGGCAAATGCGGCCCGTCAGCCAATTTCGTGCAGTACTTCATTAATTTTAAAACAATAAAAAAAAAATTTTTTTTAATTAAAAAAACCCAAGTAAAAAAAAAATGATATGGAGCCATATAAAGTTATATTTAATTATATATAATCTTCTATGTAATTAGATATAATTATATCCGAAAAATGAGAACGTCTTATTGTATCATATTGTATCGAATTGTATACAATTGTATACAATTTGGTACAATTTGATACAATTCGATACAATATGATACAATTGTATCCGAATTTTGTCCTCATCCAATTTCATAAAATTATATCTTTTTGTATAAAATTATATAAAATGTTATAAAAGTGGACATAGTTTGATACAATTATACCTAAATATTAACCCTATATTTTTACCATAATATATATGACCATATCTAACAATATACAAAATTATATTTTTAAATAAAAAAGATATACAATATCTGGAGATCAGACCTGAGGGATTTCAATTACAATTACTTGTAATTTGTAATTGAAATTACAAGTAATTGTAATTGAAAATTTTCGATTACAAATTACTAGTAATTGTAATTGAAAGTGATTTCAATTACATTTAGAATTAAAAAGTGTTTTTTGTTAAAATTTTGTAGAAAAATCTGACTGGGATAGGTTGCATAGGCATGGATGGATGCGTATAAAAAGAATACGTCATGTTGGGCTTACCCCTAACTTGTGCTTTTTGTCATTATTTATTTTCCCAAAAAATGTAATTGACATTTTTCAAATTACAAATTACTTGTAATTGTTCTTTTTTGAATTACAATTACAAATAATTTGTAATTGTAATTGAGTTTTTTTCAATTACAATTACATGTAATTGTGTAAATGAATGTGTAATTATTTACAAAATGTAATGATTAACCCCAGGTCTACTGGATATCCTATAATTTTGATAAATCTTCCATTACTTTTATCCAGATTTACCATGACAGTGCATTAAACATGAACAAATTTTTCTTTGTTTTTAGTAATTTTAAAATAAGGTTAACAACACTGAAATTTTTAACTTAATAGGATTGTGATATACAACCAAGATATAAGAGATCAGTCAAGTGTGCGTTATAGTATAGAGAATTCCATATTAAAGCTTCAGTATTGTTAATTTTATGGGCGCGTTATCCATTTTGACTCACGCTCCTAAACAAAAACAAATTACTCACGCACGAGTATTTTGTGTCTTACTCACGCAGCCATGAGTATATTAAAAATTTACTCACAATCAGAAAATTCTCACGCAAAACAGTAAAAATGACTAAAAACATATGATGCAAAAAATAAACTCACACACGAATCATGCACGGGTTATATATTCTTACTCACGCTCACGTACGAATTATATATTCTCACGCTCACGGGCGAATTACTTTGGTATAGTAATTATTACTCACGATCACTTGTGAATAACTTCACTCACGATCGTGTCATGCGCCAATCCCTAGTAATTACTAAATCTAAAACTAGTTCAAAATCATTTTTTTATATGGAACCACATTTAATACAATACGATTTTAAAAGGACCTTATACATATATTTTTATATAAAATCACTTTGAAAAAATTGCTAATGTGGGATGATATATAATTAAAAATGATTTTATAAAGAACGTTATATCGTTATATATAAAAGAAATCATGAAATATTGTAGATATGAAACCATACTAAGTTATATATGGGTTCTTATGCGTCAATATATAACCATATATAACACCTATTATATAATATTTCTTAAATGGCTCCATATATAGTTTTATATTATTATGTATAGTGTCATACTAAATTATATATAAACGTATATCTAATTATATCTTTTATATATTACATTGTGTACTTATATATAGCACATACACTTATATGTAGGCCAGTATGTAATAATATAAAATCACATATGTCTCAATATTAAAACCTTTGAGGAAAAAATATTTAATATAGGACTATATAAAAGTCTATATGCTTCAATTTAAAAGCATATGTGGCCATATCTAACTATAAGTTACTATATGTAATTACATAAAATAATATATGATTATATCAAAACTTTTTTACTCGGGAAATATTAATTAAATGAAAAAAAAATAAAATTAGAATTTAAATCAACAAATATCGACTTTTTTGCACAGACGTCCTACAAAACTTTTTAAAGTATTTTCGCCTCCAATATACGAATATTAAGTGGAAAATTCCTTCTTCTTTATTTAAACCTTAAGCCTGGGAAAAATACTTTATGGCTCAATATGACGTAGAAATACTCTCTAATTTTTTATGAGTTTGAATTCAAAAAAATTACGTTTCATTTAAGGAAATGTTTAAGGCTGTTCTACAGGCCTCGTAAGGATCTCTAAAATCTACTTGTGAGAATTGCTTCAAGCACTTAAATTTGGTAAAACACTCAGACACAATAAAATTTTATTTATACACTAACGGAAATAAACCTGGGAAAATAGCAAAACAATTAGTAGCTTTTTCTGCTATTTTTACAGGTTTATTATTTAAAAGTAACTTTGCAGCAAAATTTTTGCAGGTTTTTGCTAAATGTTAGTAAGATTATAAGAGCAAAAATAAACTCTTAAACATACTAATAGTCATCCTGTTAAAATCAATAGAAATATTGGTGAAAAATAGTGGACTGCTGATTTCTCAAATAGATTTTTATTCTCTTAAAACAATTAAAAATTTTTGGAGTTTTTTGATTCTACTAATATTTAATAAAACTAAAATTCCATATATTTAACAGCTTTATTTTTGCTATTCTTATCTTAGCAAAGAAAATCTGCTTATTTTAGCAGTTTTCTATTCAAGGTAATTTTTAACTAATTTTTAGCAGCTTTAGCAAAACTTTTTACAGGCTTTTTTCTATTAGTGTACTTAACCTGAACAACCACTCCGCTTTTGACGGGATTATACCGCTTTTTAAAGCGGTATAATCGAATTTTTATCTCGCTTTTAAAGCAAACAATTTCGCCTTACCCCAATTTTTTAATATGATATTAAACTTTTGAATAAAGTTTTTATAATTAATTTTTTCTAGAGCTCTCAGCCAACAAACGAGCCCAAAAATGAATCAGAAAAGTGCTCAAAATATATTATTCAACTTTCACTTGTATTAAAGTGGTGCATCCAAAAGAGCCTTCTTTTTGATTCAAAAATGGCTCAAAGAAATATTTTAAAAAATTCCTTGGGCTAAAAAATTAATCTTTTTTGAGTCATTTTTGAATTGTTCACAAAATATTCAAATTTATTTACATTTCTGGGTCGTTTCTGAATCATCTTTGGATTTAAAAATTTGCCTCAAATTGTTGTGGCTTTCATGATTCATTTTACTAAGAGTAATATTTTCATCCAAAAAATGCGTAATTTTTGAGAAAGAAGTTTAAAATATAAAAAAAAATATGTGCGTTGCCTGAATAATTTTCTTTTGACTTAATAAATAAGAACCCTCATAAAAGTATCAAAATTTTCTGCCGGGGTTATCAGTCATGGGATCAAAATCCAATAAGTAAATTTAAAAATATTTGAAAAGTTGGTAAAAACCTTAAACCAAATTTTTTTGAAATTACGAAAACTATATTTTCGAAGATTAATTAGACAAAGTTTTTTGATTTCAGATTCGTATTATGGAGGGCAAAATATTTTAAAAACATTTATTGAGTCTGTGCCTTATATTTTTAAATATATTTGGATCAAAAATATAAAAAATTACAAAAATATAAAAGATTTTGATGTACTTCTCCGCAACATTGACTCATAAAGTATTTTCCTGGGTGAGGGGAGAAAAAAGAAAGACCCACAACTCGAAGGCTATTCAGTGGACCGTTTTTGACTTTAGATCCGGGCTTAGGAAACCAAAATACTCAAAAAAAGAGTTTAGTAGAAGGCTGTACAAAAAATTCATTTTTGTCGAGTAATGTATTAATTGGTGCGGCCCTCGGTAAGTTTGTGAAATCCTAAATTTGGCCCGTCAAGCCATTTGTGTGCCCATACCTGCTATATAGTAAAAATCCAGTTAAAAAAAATTTAAAAAGGCGACCCCCACGTTCTGCAACCAATATATAAAAAAATGTCTACTGGGTTTATCAAAAAAACATCCTTAGCAAAAGTTTAATTATTTTCTGCGAGCTTTAATTTTCTGACATTAGGGTAGTACATTTCGGTCGTAGCAACTGAGATCTGGTGGGTAACTACTAGGACGGGATACTTGACGTCAAAGTGAAAAACATCGATGTATCACAATTTAAAATCCGACTGTAAATGGACAAGATATAACGAAAAATGTAAAATGGCAACCCTACGTTCGTCAATAAAAATTTTTTTTTGAAACCTGCATGCAAAAATAATTTAGAATGGACGGTGTACGGCGAACCTTTTTTTTTGAGGTACGGTCTAAAGTGCATCATTTTTCGCAAACCCACATGTCGGGTGGGCCGATTTGTGAGGACAAAAATTTGTCGATATTTTGCCATCGATGTGCCGTTTTTTCGACAAAAACTCGTCTAAAAACAAAAATAAACATATTTTTCGAAAAAATGATATCGCCATCGTTTTAAGCGTATAATTTTACCTTGGATAGGATATATTTAAAAAATTTTAAATCGGCGAATTTTTTTTCAACATACATACTAAAAAAACGAGTAAAAAAGTCGGGCATGCCGACTATACAATACCCTACACCAGTCTGGGTAAAAGCCAACTAATGTTTGGATCCGAAATTCGAATGGGTTAAAATGGGGCTTGTGTCAAAATTTTCTATAATGTGAGTCAGCGCACCAAATTTCATTAAAATATCTTAATTTTTGCGATCTGCAGTTTGTAACCAAGCCAATTTTGGGGGGACCCTTATATGGGCACTAGGTCCTTGGGCCAACATAAGTCGGTGTACCAAGTTTCATCAAAATAATTTGCGACCTGTACAGTGCGCACAAAAATGCATGGACAGACAGACAGACAGACGGACGGACGGACGGACGGACAGACAAACAGACGGACATCGTTAAATCGAAATAAAAAAAATTCTGAGCCGATCGGTATACTATAAGGTGGGTCGAGGAACAATATTTTTTGGTGTTTTAAACATCAGCACAAACTTATAATGCCCTGGTGTAGGGTATAAAAACTTAAAAATTAATGCGTAAAAAAGATCGATTTTTCGACAAAAACTCGTCCAAAACCTCAAGAAATCATTTTTTTTTTGGAAAAACTGCTATCGCCATCGTTTTTAGCGTACAATTTCACCTTGGAAAGTTAATATTTAACAAAAATTAAATCAGCCGATTTTTTTTAGTACGTACTAAAAAAACCTTTAAAAAAAGAAAAGTCAAAAAATTGAAATTTGGGCGCCTCGAAAATGATTTTTTTGACATGTCGTAGTGAAATTTTTTTTCCTCATGCCAAAAGCTATCGAAAAATCGATGGCACAATATCGATTGCTAAATCGACCCACCATAGTATACATATCCGAAGAAGTCCAACTTTTTTTGTTATTCAATTTTATTTAATTTTTTTCGACTTGTATGTTTGTATGGAAAATTGTTTGTTGGTTTTACAATAGTTCATCTGTTATCTGAACATTTTTCGATATTCGACTTTCCCATAGCGTATTTTTCAGCAATATTGCAAATATTTCTGTTAAGTGGCAACTCTGTATCCACAACATGAGCAGTATGTTTATCAATATTTTTATTTTTTCGAGTAAATACTTTAAAATTGTAAACAAATAAATATAAGTTTCGTAATATTCCGTCATATTTCAACCTTTGAGATTGTGCCTCCAAAAAAATACTTGTCTCAAATTTTTTCGCCTCTATCACAAACCTGAATTTCATTGTAATCGAATAGAGCTCATTGCAATATCTTCCTTGTTGGAAATTAATTTTTAGCTTTAATAAGTGTACTCGGGTAGATCATAAAAGAGATTCTTAACTGGATCAAAACTTCGAATATTTAATTTATTATTTAGTTAAAATTTTGAATATTGATTGGAAATTTAATTTAAAGGTAAATCTAAAATGATAATGATTCGGTGTCCGACCGAAAAGTTCGGCCAGAAAATGTATTTGATCGTTATCAAACATTTTAACGCATTATGGTAAAATTTTTGAAAATAAAAAAGTTGTTGGGAAGACTGGATGCCCTTTTGAGTATTTTATGATTTTTGCAGATTTAATTCACTGAATCTAATTACTGTTTATCCCGATAAACAGAAATTTCAAATAACGAATATGCAAGTGCTTGTGCAAATTTAAATGTAATTGACAATAATAGAAACTGTACGATATTCTTTTGGTGGTTATATATAAATATATGTCACTCACTACATTGCTAGATCTGTCAAAACAACAAAGTTGTATTTTGGAAGATTACAAAGCAAATTGTGGTTAATTTTTTGTTGTTGTTATTGAGTTTTCTTTGATATTTTAAATGTTGTATAAATGAAGTGAAATAACAGGACTACAAACTAAAAATCTTCGACAAAATTCATTAATTTTTCATCAGATGGCGCGCAACCACTGTTCTAAGATTCAGCAGTGCAAGTTCTTACACTCATCTTATGCTCATCTTTCAAAACATAACAACATATAAGTTCATTTTTTTGTTTTTTGCTGTATTTGTGTGTAAGTGTTAAAACTTTGTTGTAGTTTAAACTGTAATAATTATGTATTTAAACAAACTATTTTGAGATAAAAACAAAATAAAATTATATAATTTTTTTTTAAAACGAATAGAGCGGAATTATATATTAATTAAAAACTTCTGCATTTAACTGAAAATATCAACTCCTACTAAAGTACGTATTTTTATTTTTTGTATTAGTAAATGACTGATACAAAAAGGTAAGTATTCTAACTTATTCTGCAATTGAAAACGAACTTCAGATATTACCATTTAAATAAACTTCACTCGGTGAGTGTATCTCTATAATTAATAGTCTCTGACTCGCAATACTTCTTTGCTACTTTGCTATGTTATTGTTTTAGTAATTAAATTAAACAGTTTCAAGCACCTGTTTGTAGAAGTATGCTTCAAGCACTCTATATTGATTTTCTTAAAGTGTAAGGAATTACAATTATTTAGTGATGGATGATATGTCAGTCGGTATTATGCAGGTTTTTGATGGAGAATGTTTATATGTCAGCATCTTATTTCTACACAAATTATAAAATAATGGTAGAGAAAGAACTAACAAATACAAAAGAAAACATAAAAAGTTGTGAAATATTCTGAATGGAGGAAAGTATGGCAATTTAAAATTGAATTAAGTTGCTTTAATTCAAAAGCCTTTTGATATATTTAAACAAGTTTAGACATCTTCGCCTAATATCACAAATAATTAGAATTTTGGCCACAACAAGCCATGATTTTCCACATTTTGATATTTAGCTACCACTCTAATGCGCTTATATTTGCTCTTATGAAACTGTAAATACATTTCCATCCTACTCGTACTATGCACTCAAGTATATTTGATTATGTTAAGATGTTGTTAATTATTGACAAAATGTTTAGTAGGTAAATATCGAAATAAAATCAAATTAAACAAAGGAACTTAGTCAGAAAATAACAAATTTTATTTACGATTATATTGTTTGACTATAAAATAGCGGATAGAGAAAATTAGTACCGGAAATCGATTGAAAATTTGATTAGTAAAATACAACTTTTTTTAGTTTTTTATTTTAATTTGTCACTGAATATTAGGATAGTTCAAAATCATATGGGGAAACAGCACGTAGTCTGATTTTTCCTCCTCAAGGTTGGATCGTGGCGAATAGAATACGGCACCATCTGCACCCAATTTTAGCGAAATTGTATCACGTTTAGAGGTCCATAAAAATTGCAGGTTTTTCTAACCTTTTGTGTGGAGATTTGTTTATAAATTAGAACAAAAAGTTTAAATCAATTTTGTTATCACCTAAGATTATGTCCTTTAAGATTTATACAGTACTAACAGAGGATAAAAATATCATTGTTAAAGTATCGTTGATGTTAATCTAATTTAGTTGTGTTTACATTTGTTTATTTGTTTCGCAGTCAATATAAATAGATCATTATCAATTATTAACCCATAAAGGCATGGATACTGAAGGTGGTTCTGTAGCAGGACCCGAAAATACTTATTTTATACGGCTGGCCTTACTGAATTTTTTAAATTTTCATTCTCTGTAATTTACTTGTATGATCTCAATCTATTAAATTGTTAATTGTTTTCGAGGTATTCTAATTTCGAGGAAAAAAAAAATATATATTATAATTTTCTGAACCAGTCTGCACGAAATAAAATATTTTAACATATGAAGCTATAACTCAAAATCAATTAGAATACCATTGCAGGAAGAATAACGTTATCCTCGCAATTTTTCATAAAATATGACTTTTTGTAGATTTTTTTATCAGCTTTTAAAATATTGGTCAAATTTTTTAATTAAAAATTTTATTAAAAATTAGACTTCACACAGATAATGGTTTTTTTGGCAAAAAAAATTTCCCCAGTAAAATAGTTCCATGATATTGAAAGCTAAAATGAAAAAAATTTTGGAAAAATATATTTCCATTGGAACATTTTTAATCAGCGATATCGCGAAAACTGTTCATCTATTTGAAATTTAGACTAGATATTCGTAATTATCTCCAAAATATTTAATTGATTTAATGTATCGCGTTCTATGGCATTAAATTTGATTTTTTTTTTGTATTTGAAAATTTTACATTTTTGTTAACCTATAGCCGTAACTTAACATTTTTTGATTGGCCCATTGATGTAGCCTTGATGAGCTGCAATATTCTAACATCTTGCAATTTAAAGCACCCTACTGAATATGCTTATTTCTACACTAGATAATTACAGTGTCATAATTCCTACTTAACGGTTTTTTCAAAAAAATAAAAAATTTAAAAATTGGTTGAAAACTATCCAGTTATTTACAAATTCTCGAGGCCGCTAATGCATTAAATTCAGCTAAACTATGAAATTAAAGGACAATTTTTTTTTTTTTGATAATGTTTGTAATGTTGCATTTACATCTGCACTCAAATCCCGAGATTTCGACTAGAATTGAGATTTCAGTGAAAATCTCATGTGAAATCACGAGATTCCCCATACAAAAGAAATCCCGTAAATTTTCGAGATTGTAAAGAAATCTTATGAAAATCTCACAAATGTTGAGACTTTTACATAATACAACACTGCGTTTCGCTTAATTTGTAGAGTTTTTGCATGAAAAAGTGGCAACTATGGACAACAGCTAACTAAAAAAATAACACAAAATAATTAAATAAAAAAATTATTATAAATATAATAAATATAACTTGAGACCCAATGGAAATGTACTGATGATTATAACAAGTGTTGCGTGGTTCTAATTTTAGCTTCTCTCGAAGCATAACTATGAAGAAAGCATTGGGAAGTGCATGTCTTCCTTCCACCAAAATATAGCAAAATCTGGCTTCTAGCTTCTCATCCTTATAAAAAAAAACAAATTTACTAACATATTTAGCGTTAGATCTTTACATAGAATAATGTAAATTGTACTCCGCCAATGAATAAAGTGGTTTTTAGAAATATTTTTATTTGAGGTTATTTTTTTATGGTAATTTGTTTTCGATTTATGGTAATTTGTTTTCGATTTCAAATCGGCGATTTCTTCTAATTTCAGTTTTTTTTTAATTTTGAGGGCTTTTATTTTTGAAAATTTTTTCCATATAAGCGATTTTTTTTCCAATTTTGGTAATCATGTGCCCATAATTGTCTCACTAGAATTAAGGCTGAAGCATTAAACACATATACGACTGCAGCTACACGACTACAGCCTGTCAAAAATAAAATACACACGTTTATACCCAGCAAAATCTTTCATTACCAAATAAGTAGTTATATAATAGAAATTCATAGCTCCACACAACTTATTTTTTGGCGTCTAAACTCATTATTTTTGTTTGGCGTGGTCGTTTTTATAAGTAGTCACGCTTACCCGCTCGCTTACTAAAAAGTGAAAAGTAAGTAGTTATGAGATTTTGAATAATAAATGGTTACACAAATGATTACGAAAAGTTGAATTATAAGTGGTTATCCGACTGCTTACTTGATTCTTAAAAATAAGGAGTTACAGAAATACTATTAGCTTCAGGAAATACATTCAGAGGAATTAAAATTTTGCTAGTGTGTTATTTTAGAACTCGTCATAAAAATTGTAACGCAAAACATATTTACATATAATAAATAAAAATAAAATTTAACTTTGTAAAAAGTACTTATTTAAAATATTGCGAGTAAGTCATTATTTTATATTTAAAAGCAATGACTACAATAGGCCATTATTAGGAAGTCATTATTTTATATTACAAAATAATGCAAAAGGTAATGATATATCATTATTGGTAATGCAGACAGCAATGAGGTGCCATTACCAATATTTTGCTGGGTATGAAAACGATTATTTTGACACCAACACAGCTACACGGTTACACGACTACTTTTGCCGCTGTAGTCAACTTAGGATAATTTCTATTTTTGTTGGCTACAAAACAAAAATAGTGTTGACAATATAACAAAATATGTAAAACAGGACAACTTTTATCGCTAGAGGCGAAATAAAATCGCTAGTTTTGACTAAAAAATCACCGTTATGGGAACACCAAAGAAACAGCTGTTTATATTTTACAATTGTTTGAAGGTTTCATTAATTTATATTTGGAATTGTGATGTTTTGTATTTGTAATTTTATTGTGATGTTTTGTAAAAAAAAATGGATCTTACAAAATTAACAAAATATTCCTCAGCCATTATTTTAGAAGCACAAAACCAAAAAAGATTAACATTATCAAAACGTCAAATTTTTTGCATCATCTGTTTACTATGTTGCTGTCGTTTTCAAAAAAATTAAGTAGCTGACTACACGACTACAATTGCAGCCAGCAGCATTTGCAGTCGTGTAGTCATGTAGCTGCAGTCGTCTATGTGTTTAATGCATGATGTTTAAGGGCGAAGGCGTAAAACTACTTATTTAATGCAATAAATTTTACTGATTTTATTAGTCATTTTATATCATACTCTTTACAAAAACAAGTATAATTGTAGTCAATTTTTCAGTTTTGTAAGTCATTGGTACTTTTTTTTTTATCTGTATTAAAAACAAATTTAATTTCAGTCAATTTTACTCAATTATTCAATTTACTCAATTACTCAATTTTTTTTTATATTTGTCTTAAAACAACCAATTTTATTATTTCGTAAGTCATTCTTGTTAGTAACAACATATGAACAAAACATTTGTTTTGTGTATTTTTATTTATTATAATCACAAAATGACTGAATAAAATGAATGTTACGTATTATCTGTAATTTATGTAGCTTGCTTTTAATATTGTTGAATATTATTTTTCTTGCACACATAAAAGCTTTTGCACTTAAAATAAAAAAAACTTTAAAATCACAGAAACAACTAACAAATACTGAATGTAGAAATTCTCTGAGTGTAATCATGTATACATGAGAAATGGGTTTACTTCACTTACAGGGTTTTATTTGCGCTAAAAACTCTGCTGATTTTGCCCAAACCTTATGTTCTTATAAGTGATAATTCGCCATATAAAAATCATGGCATATGTTAGCAGGTTTGTAAGGGATTAGTTTCATGTTTTCCCTTATAAATCTACTAGGTGATTAGCATCATTTTTTACTGGGTATATTAATAAAATTCTATACCCGATTTTCAAATATTGTAACAATAGAATTTATTAGAAAATGAAATCTTGAAAATAACTCATTTTAATATTCTAACCCCAAGTGTATGGTGTAAAAAAATTCCTGCTAAATGTGGCCTTTTGTGTGTGTATAAGAAAGATGATTTTTTTTGTTACTACCTGAAACTCATACGGTATATGAAACATTTATAACTTGGAAACAAATACTGAAAGGTTCTTTTTTGTTTTTACAATATCAAAAAATTGAACTTTGTGTGACTTTTTATATTTTATCAAACAAATCCCCAAAAATGTTGGTACACAATTCCCACAACAATAACTACAGTAGACCCCGTATGATTTATTGAAAAAATATCACAAGCATTTGAATGTGGCCTTCGTAGTAAATTTTTTAAAACTTTTTTCTCGAATTTTGGGAAAAATATTTCTCAAACTTTTGGTGTTGCTGACCATATTATGGAAAAAATATTTTTAGAAATTCAAGATAGTAATGTTGGGTCCACCACAGCATCATCTAGTTTGAAGGGATATTTCTAGATCTGTCAAAATAACAGAGTAGTATATTGGAAGATGATAAAGCAAACTGTGGTAAATTTTTGTTGTTTTTGGTTTTTCGTTGATATTTTAAATGTTGAATAATGCTCATAGACGAGAACAAGAAATTCTCATTGAGTTTGTAATTTCACTTAACAAATATTTCTACACTCACAGAAATAAATCTGTAAAAATAGCAGAAAAAGCAACTAAAAATTAGTTAAAAATTATGTTGCAGAAAAACTGTTAAATTAGCAGAATTTTTTTGCTAAATACTAGTAAAATAAGAACAGCAAAAATAAAACTGTTAAATTTACAGAATTTTATTAATATTTAAGTTAACTGTTAGTTAATTGAAAATGACAAACTGTACTGTTAAATCTGCAGAAAATTTTGCAAAATATTAGTAGAATAGAAATGGCAAAAAAAAACTGATATATCTACAAAATTTTTGTCATTTTTAAGCTTAGTTGAACGCAAATAGCAGTCTGTCCTGTTAAATTAACAGAAACATTTGCTAAAAACAATTGTGAACTGCTGTTTTCAAAAGGCTCGATTCTTATTTGTATTTAAAAAGAACTTATAAAAATTTTCCGTGAAAAACTACTAATTATATAGCAAAATTTTTCGATGCTTTCAGCAGGTTAATTTGATATTTTCTATTAACAAAAATTTAACTCAAATATAACTAAAATTCTGTATATTTATCAGTTTTATATTTGCTGTCCCTATCTTACTAATATATAGCAAAAACGAGTAAAAAGGTTAAAGGTTGACTATACAATACCCTACAGCAGTCTGGTTAAAAGCCAACTAATGTTTGGATCCGAAATTCGAATGGGTTAAATTGGGACTTGTGTCAAAATTTTCTATAATGTGAGTCAGCGAACCAAATTTCATTAAAATATCTTAATATTTGCGACCTGCCAATTTTGGGGGGACCCTTATATGGGCATTAGGTCTAAACATGGATCGGTGTTAACCAAAATCAATAGGCTTCGTCCTAGGGCTGATATAGGTCGGTGTACTAAATTTCATCAAAATATCTTAATATTTGCGACCTGTAGAGTGCGCACAAAAATGCATGGACAGACAGACAGACGGACGGACGGACAGACGGACGGACGGACAGACGGACGTCGTTAATCGAAATAAAAAAAATTCTGAGCCGATTGGTATACTATAAGGTGGGTCTAGGACCAATATTTTTTGGTGTTACAAACGTCAGTACAAACTTATAATACCCTGACCACGTAGTGGTTTAGGGCATAATAATCTGCTAATTTAGCAGTTTTTTTGCAGCAGCATTTTTAAGTAGTTTTAACAAAAAATTTTACAGACTGTTTTTGGTACACTGAAAATATTATTACAGTAACTGACTGTAGTTTATTTAAAAAGTTATCCGTACATTTATTTTTAAATGATTATACAGTTAAAATACAAAGAAATATATTTTTTAACTGTTTTTGTCGTTTATTTAAAAAACAAATTACATATAAATACGGATTTTCTTTTACAGTTAATATTTTCATTTAAAATGTGTTGTTAAAAAAAGAATTCCCTTTCGATTTCTAGGTCAGTTAAAAAAACGAAATAAACTAAATATCATTTATTCTTACGGATTTTGTAGTTAATTTTTTGAAATAAAAAAAAAAAAACAAATAAATGAAAAATCATTATTTTTAAGGATTTTGTAGTTTATTTATTAACATTTAAAAATAAATGAAAAGTTCTTTTGATTTAAATGAAGAGTCAGTAGACCGATCTTTAAGTGATTTTTCATTTATTTTAAATTACATTTTCAGTTAATTTAAACTACAAACTATTTTGAGTGTAAGTGTAGAAATTCTAAAAACCCCGTCCACAGACGATTTCCTTAGGCAAGAATAAAATCCGGATATGGAGATGCCTTCAACAGATTATTTTTCACATTTTGTTAAATAAGTTTTGGGCGTTTAGCACATTTAATTCCTTTAATGCAATTAATGTACTTATATACCGATAAAAGTTAATTAAATACAAGTCGTTTTTATTAGTTTTTTGTTAGAAATATATTTGAAAATTGAATTTTTTAAACAAATTTTGACCAGAAACTATGCTTGTTTCAAACCAAATGATGACATTATGTTCAAGAATTCGAGGAAAAATTAAAAAAAAAAAAATACACTACGAAGGTCAACTTCAAACGCGGGTAGCAAACTATAAGTACCGTCCAAAATTGCTATTTATGTATTTTTCCCATAGCCAGCTCGTAAGTACGCAGCATTTAGGTGCTATTACGAAGAATTTTCCAATTTCGGGACACCATTGATAAAACTTCAGTTGAAAATATTTCTGTACACTTATCCATTTTAAGTACTTGGCCATAGTATACTTACCCGGAGTCTATTGTATCAAACAAACAAACAAACAAATAAATATTTGAATCGTAGAAACAACAGGTAACAATAGTATTTGTATTGTGTGCTATGTATATGGGCGAAATCAAAAAATGTGATAAGTTTCTGGGTCAAATATGTGAGATCAAAAAAGGGAAAATATTTCGCTTTTTTATTCCTGGAATAGTTATTTTTAGTCATTATTTACCTAATTCAAAAAATATTTTTTTTTCCAAAATTTTAATATTTTTTGTGGTAACGGAGGAAAATACAAGGCAAATACATAAAAAAAAATTGCACAGCTTTTCAATCATATACAATTTGTATATATCAGATCAGCGGTTTCTCGGCAAAAACTACAATTCACGCGGCGGCTCCACTGATATTAAATAACAAAATTATTAATTATGCATTGAATGAATCTCTTACTAAAACATTGAGATTATTTAATAAATATTATAATCAATTAGATATAACTGTTCCTCATTCTCATTATCTTATTTAAATTTATTAAATAAATTATTTTAAGTTATTTAGTATTGTTCAATTTGCTAGTCTGTAAGGATAATTATTGATCCATAGATTGAAATAAACAAATAAATAAAAAATTCTTAAATTGTCGGAAACCTTGTTATATCCATTTGTCAAAAGAAGGCTAGGAATAACCCTAAATATGGATTCCGAACCAATGAAATGTTAAATTAATCGTTTTTCGTTCCAGAATTTTAGAGCAAAAAACTGGTCACGTTTGGATTTAACGCACAAATATTGGTTGAATCACCTCTGTTCGTGATTATTTTTAAATATGTTAAATATTAAGGTAGATTTTTGTGAATACAAGCTGATGCAAAAGATTTTGGGTACGGAGTTTACATTTCGATACTTTTTCACTTTTTTTGGTAAAGATTAGATACGAAGTTTACAACATTTTTCAATTCTTATTAATGCCATAATTTTTCATCTTTAGATTGTTATGTGCTGCAGGAAAACTTTACTAGATGATGCTTTAGATTATATTTGTGTATAAATAACACTATACTTTTTGCAATATAATTGATAAATAAATGCAAAATTCTGGTGTATGAAAATTTTTCAAAAATATTTTTGAAAAATCGTTATACAGTTGAAGTCGTCCTAGCAAAGATATGGTTGTAAAATCTATTAATTTTCGTTAAAAGCGTTACTTTTCCTTTTTGTAAATGTATCGCTTCATTCGTTATTAAAATACGAGCTGTTAAAATTTGAAAACCTTAAGAGTTACTGTCTACGAAGTTTATATTTGGCCTATAAAATTGGTTATAAATATTAAGGATGTTCATAAGGAGTGTGCTATCTGTTGTATCGTTGTATCGTCCTAACAAAAAACAGAGTTGTTAAAATTTTTATATGTGTTTAACAACGATTTTCTATTCAGTTTTCTATCTGTTAGCACACTCAAACATAGGACACTAAACATACCTAAAAATTTTGTATCGTGCTATTCTCAAATGTTATATTTTTTCAATTTAAATTCTAACAACTCTGTTTTTTGTTAGGACGATACGACGATACAACAAATAGCACACCCCTTGTGAAAACCCTTATTATGTTTTAACCAAAAATTGGTTAGATTATTATAAATATTGTAGAAACGGGGGACAATACGTTAACAAAAATCGAAATATATAATTAAATATAATTAATGCATTCGACTTTAGCTGGTTACCTGGCTTCTATCATATTTTTTGATATCACCCATATACAAAACCCTTACAAATGTGTATCGAAATATTGTACGAGTATAAAAGTTTTTTTTTTTTACGAAGAAGTAATAAAACCAAAATCAATTTTTTAGAAATATGCCAGGAACATTTTGAGGGTTTACATTTACTAACGGCTATCTACAAATAATTACTTAAGAAAGCCAAAACGCCTTTAATTCTCGTATTATAAATATTTTGATTAATTAATCTTTAAAAATATTCATAAAAGATTAATAATAGTGTCTATTAGAGTGCTTTAAATTGCAAGATGTTGGAATTTTCCTGCTCCTCAAGGTGCTATCAATGTTATTATCTTTTAGAAGTTTATGTAATAAAAAAAAAAAAAATTAAAAAAGTTTTAATCTTAAGGTGATTAAAAATGGCGATAACGTTACGGTTATAGGTGAACAAAAATGTAATATTTTCAAATATAAAAAAAAAATCAAATTTGATATCATAAAACGCGATACATCAAACCTATTAAGAATAATTTTCAAGTATGGTAGAGGAACGGTTTTCGCGATATCGCTGATTAAAAATTTTTGCGGTTTAGGTGCCAGTATTATGCAATTATGTATATCACTGGGGAATTTTTGTTCTCCCAAAAACCTTTATCCAATGAAATAGAGTTTTTAATAAAATATAAAATTAGGCAAATTTAACCAATATCTTAAAAGTTATTAAACGAAAGACAAAAAATCATATTTTATAAGAAATTGCCAAAATAGTTATTTCCTGCAATGGTGTTTAAATAATTTTGAATTATAGGTTTTAGAAACACAATTAAATTTTTACATCAAAATAATTTTCTTTTCGTGCAGAATGGCTCAAAAAATTAAAAATTATAATTGTAATATAATTAAAATGCCTTTTTATTTACAGGGTCCGCCATCTAACGTTTTTTTTTCAACTAGTGCTTATTTCGTGAATGGTAACACTTAGCTCATGTCTGATTTGGCAGATTATTAGTTTTATCCTTCCGCTGAACGAATATGGTTGTGTGTGGTTGGTCCAGAGGCATAATTGGGCCATTTTTCTTCGAAAATGAGCAAGGAGTGGCCGTTACAGTCAATGGCGATCGTTATTGGGCCATGTTGAACGAATTTTTGTTCACAAAAATTGAAGAGGAGGATATTGGCAACATTTGGTTTCAACAGGATGGCGCTACGTGCCACACAGCCGAAGCTACACTCGATGTTTTGCGCCCTGTTTTCGAATATCGTATTTTCAGCCGCAGAGCTGATGTCGTTTGGCCACCTCGGAGCTGCGATTTGACACCGTTGGACTATTATTTGTGGGGTGCCGTCAAAGATAAGTGTTACGCCGACAAGACAGAGGCAAGTGACGCTTTAAAGGACAATATTCATGAAGCCATTGGTGAAATACAGCTGCACACAATCGATAATGTGCTTAAAAATTGGGCCGATCGTGTAGGCTACTGCATGGCCAGCCGAGGCAGCCATATGAATAAAATTATTTTCCATTATTAACCGGAAGGATTGTACTTTCAAATAAAAAAAGAAATTTGAGAAAATATTCAGTAGTTTTTTTTATAGCATTTTCAAAAAAAAAAAAGTTTTTTGGCGGACCCTGTACATTGAGAGAATTTAGTTTTTAGTAGCTTACAAAAAAATACAAACATAATATTTTTTGTTCTTTCGTAAAATTGCGAATACCCCCAAAACAGGTAACAATTAACTAGATTTTATTTCGTATTCCAAAAGTATATAAAATTGTGATTCAAAATTTATAGAGAAACATTCAAGTACATAACCTTAAGTGATAACAAAATTGATTTAAATTTTTGTTTTATTTCTTAATATGTAAATCTCCACACAAAAGTTTAGAAAAACCTTAAACCTTTAGGGACTTCTAAACCTGATCCAATTTCGCTAAAATGTGGTACGGATGTTGCCGTATTCTATTCACCACGATCCAGACTTTAGGAGAAAAAACTGAACTACATCCTGTTTTCCTACATGATTTTTAAAGACCCTAGTGTGTAGGGATATTATTTCTGAAGCAGTTGCCATCGAATACCAATTTTCGTAAAAACCATAGATGGTCGTTATTGTATATAAGCCCGCGATATGCATTGTGCGAGTTATAAACAATAAGAGTACCTAAATTTATTGTTTTCAGAGATTTCCCAGCAAAAATAAATGGAATCACTTCTAAATGAATCACTTCCTTCATAACCTCACAAAGAATTACTCCTTAGGAATGGGTTTTAAACAACATCTAATGCTGCAATAAATATATGGTAGTTAGAAGTTCTTTTTAATGGGTGATAAGAAGTTAATATTTTGTATGGGGGTTGCATAGGAACGTGCTGGCACAGAAATCCGAGGGTTGCGGGTTCGAATCCTACCAGGCCGGAAAAAAAATTTTGGATCCTTTTTTACATAATTAATAATTTTTTGTAGTTGTCACTGTAAAATTTTTATTTTTTTTATTATTTGCGTACACTTAAACGATTTAAATTTTTTTTTTTTAATTTTCTATTAATTTTTAATGAAATTTTAGGGAAATAGCAAAAATTCTAAATAAAAATGTACAATAATACTTCAAATATTTTTTGTTAAAATATTAAAAAGGTAAATATTTATTACATTATTTATTTTGTGTTAAAAAATCAATTTTGACCAAATTTTTACTAAATATACTTATTACACTGTGAGACAAATGGTAGGGGTCAGTTATCGGGAAGTTATATCGGTAAAAAAGAAGTTATATCGGTAAAAAAGAAGTTATACGTGTCCCGGCGTTTCGCTGGGTCAACCCTAGGAATCGAGATATATCGATTTGACCTTTGGTGGTCTTATTTTTGACATAACTCGAGAACCACTAGTCCGATTTTGCTCAAACAATTTTAAAAAAATTAAAAATTACAATTCCTTTAATCTGTTCATATAACGTTTTTCTATATACTCAACAGTTTTGCCGGTAAAAATAAATGTATGAAGAAAAAATATTTTTTGCCTAAAATATTAAAAAAAAGTAATAAACAAAAGGTTATTGATTTTTATAGTAGCGGTAACAAACATTTATTTTTACCGGCAAAACTGTTGAGTGTATAGAAAAACGTTATATGAACAGATTAGAGGAATTGTAATTTTTAATTTTTTTAAAATTGTTTGAGCAAAATCGGACTAGTGGTTCTCGAGTTATGTCAAAAAAAATATATATCTCGATTCCTAGGGTTGACCCAGCGAAACGCCGGGACACGTATAACTTGTTTTTGACCGATATAACATTTCCCGTTGGTTTCATCCCATCCCGATTTTGACTGTCGAATAGTGTTAGTTAGCATAGTTTGAACTACTAAAAATAAATTAAAAATTATCTTGCAGAAAACACTATTTTTTATCTACAATACTAATAAGCTGCAAAATTTTTTGCGAATTTTATTATGGTAATTTGTTATTTTTAATTAACTAAAAGTTAACTTAAATGTAACTAAAATTTTGTAAATTTAACAGTTTTATTTTTCCTATTCTTATCTTACTAGTATTTAGCAAATAAATCTGCAGCTTTTTGGAAGGTCATTTTTAATTAATTTTTAGTAGCTTCTTCTTATATTTTTACAGCTTTATTTCTTTCTTTGAGTTTATTATTTTTTTATAAAAAAATAACATTTAAAAAAAAAACAACTTTATATATTTTTCCAATATGTTATATATATTTGTTAATAAAAAATAAAAGAAATGAAGATAACAACAATTTATTGAACAAGACTGCTAAAAGTCAGCTATCATGTATAAGAAGCGCTATCACAGGGGCTGAAGCTTCTGCTTGAAATGCCAACAAGTGTGGGTTCAAATCCCTCATGCTGATTTTTTTTTTAATTACATTAAAATAAAAAGAAGTGAAAAAGAACTTTCTTATCATTGGTTCAAATATACATAATTTGTTTTTAAAAAGAACAACTTCCTTCCTATGACAAACCAATGTTAAATTCATACGTGAAAAACCCGAAAAAGAACAACTCCCTATTCAACAGTTGCAGGGCTTTAACTACTTCTTTTTCCTCACTTTTTTTGCTGGGTTTTTTTTTTCTAAAAAATCCCTGCCAGCATTTGGTAGATATCTTCCAAGGATATATTAAGGAGTTATCTTCCTTTTTTAATTTGAATTAAAATAATCAACTTGTATTTTGAAATTGTCTTCCTTTTATCAATTGGAAGATAGTTCAGCGGTATTTGGGAAAAATAGTTAGAAATTGTATTTTTTGCCATAATTTTTTAACAGAGTATTAACTTTTTGTCATCTGGATTTGGCAATTTGTTTGAAATTTTTTGCCATTTTGTAAGAAATTAATTAAAAATTTGAAGAAGCAATGAAAAGATATATGGGAGTGCATGGAAATATCAAGATTTGTGGCGCGTGTAAAATCGCGCATGATGAAAACAAGATAATAAATGTATTGGTTGATTACATATGCAAACCCTACTAAAAAAAATTATATGACTTTTGATATTATAATAACACTATGCGACAGTCAAAATCGGGATGGGATGAAACCAAGGGGAAATGTTATATCGGTCAAAAACAAGTTATACGTGTCCCGGCGTTTCGTTGGGTCACCCCTAGGAATCGAGATATATCTTTTTTTGACATAACTCGAGAACCACTAGTCCGATTTTGCTCAAACAATTTTAAAAAAATTAAAAATTACAATTCCTTTAATCTGTTCATATAACGTTTTTCTATAGACTCAACAGTTTTGCCGGTAAAAATAAATGTTTGTTACCGCTACCATAAAAATCAATAACCTTTTGTTTATTACTTTTTTTTAATATTTTAGGCAAAAAATATTTTCTTCTTCATACATTTATTTTTACCGGCAAAACTGTTGAGTATATAGAAAAACGTTATATGAACAGATTAAAGGAATTGTAATTTTTAATTTTTTTAAAATTGTTTGAGCAAAATCGGACTAGTGGTTCTCGGGTTATGTCAAAAAAAAGACCACCAAAGGTCAAATCGATATATCTCGATTCCTAGGGGTGACCCAGTGAAACGCCGGGACACGTATAACTTCTTTTTTACCGATATAACTTTCCCCGGTAGTTTGAACCCTTCCCGATCACTGACCCCTACCATTTGTCTCACAGTGTAATTATATCCGAAAAATGAGAACATCTAATTGTATCAAATTAGATCGTATTATGATCATATTAGATCTAATTTGAGACAATTAGATCCAATTTGATGGAATAAGATATAGTTTGATACAATTTTATCCGGATTTTGTCCTCATCCAAATGCATCAAATATAATATAATCATACCCAAATAGATATAATGGTATATAATTCGATACAATTATATATAATTATATGAGGCATATTTAACTACATATAGGCCTATATATAATTGGATATTGTAATATGTTGCACTATATATTGTAATATGCGGCCCTATGCTCCTTGCAGGAGTAAAAGGAACAAATATATATATATTGTGCAATATATAACAAGATATAGTTATATATTTAGGATATAATTTCGTAAAATTTTATATAATTATATCTTGGTATATATGTTCCAATATATAATTGTACGAAATTTTATATATGACTATATCAAAACTTTTTTACTTGGGAATATTCTTTTTCAGATCTACAGGCTGTTTTTATAAAAATAATGGAATTAAAACCAACAAAATCGTTTATAAACGATTTCGTTAGAAATTGGGATTTTATAAAAAGTTTTTTCCTTTTGTTTTCGTTAGTTGTTTTGTATAAGAAAATATTTATTTCCAATCATTTAAGTTTGACGATCTTGATTGTTTACTAAAACGAAATATTTTGAAGTTTTTTTTGACTTTCTTCTTACAAAGACGGAAATTGACTTTCGTTTATAATTTTGACGAAACGAATAAGAAATTCTTTTTAGAAAAACAGGGGGTTAAATGTGATAGCGAAAAAGATCTTTTATTTTGTTCCGGGGAGTCCATTTAGCGATATCACCTTTTTATCTTTCACATGATAAATTAGTGATAATGCCGATTTATCTTTCTAGGGAATTGCTTTCGTATTGCTTTCTGGGTAAAGTTGTTCACGAAGGAGGAAACTTTCGCAATACGGAATTAATATTGCCGGCAATAAATGTTTTCTTTCAGGCGATATGATCGGGGAATCTTCTTCGTAGTGCCATTCATGCTGGGATGTGTCATAGAAAGTTTTGTTCTATATATACAATTTCAATTTTAGTTTAATATCTATATCTGTATGTTTGAATGTTGGTGTGTGCGTGTATATATTTTTACAAGTCATCGAAGCATATTGATGCTATGATGCTCTTTTGTATTGATGTTAATAAACATTAGATTGCTCTTTTTGACTAAAAGCATTTGTAATTGAATTTCCTATCACCACAATTGATATGATGACATAAAGTATAGTACGTATGTATGTGAGTGTACGTGTGTGTATGCATAAGCATAAGCTTTTAACATAACGGATGTTGACTATTTAATTACTAACACACGGCTATAGTACAATATGTGTATAAAAAATATATTAACTCATATTCATAAATCTATTAAATTTGTAAATTGCCTGTTAACAAGTTTATATAAAAATTTTAATTTCAAAGTCATCTCCATATTGTACAATTAATATATGAAGAGTTGAAGTGAATAAGGGCCTATAGACCTCATTGTGGACCTCATACAAATTTACCTACTTTTTAAATTTTTTTTCCAAAAAAATACTTTAAAAATACTACTTATACTTCTATTTTATTATTTTTTAATTTTCTTAACAGTAACTGGATAGAGTTACTACTACAATAAAACATCATTTGTATCGAAGAGTTTATAAAATAAAGACTAAACAATTTCCTCAGTTAGTGGGAAAAATACAGAAAATGCGGCTGCAAATAAGAAATTGAATATCTTTCAGCAATTTTTAATGATAAAATGATATATTTTAATGTTTCTACTGATAGATTTGATCATGTATATTATAATCCGTTTTCTGTTTGCGGCCCAAGCTGTTAACATAGGGTAAGAGAATTACATAGCCATTTATTGTTACTGATAAATTGCAAAGAGAATATTTTAAAGTAAAGTACATGCGATGTTTTATTTTGCAATAATTCATTTTATTTAAGTGTTATTTGGATAATTAAAGGTAAGTGTAAAAACGCCTATATCCAAAGCATATTTGGATTTTTCTATGGGTTAAGAGATGTCAACTTATTACCACATATCGGCATTTTCATGGTGACAAACATGACAACTGTACGTTTCAATGACATACAAAAGAAGGAAAAACTTAGTGTTTATACCCTACACCACTACGTGGTCAGGGTATTATAAGTTTGTGCTGATGTTTGTAACACCAAAAAATATTGGTCCTAAAAATATTTAACGATGTCCGTCTGTCCGTCCGTCCGTCTGTCTTTCTGTCCATTCATTCTTGTGCGCACTCTACAGGTCGCAAATATTAAGATATTTTGATGAAATTTGGTACACCGACGTATGTCAGCCCAAGGACGAAGCCTATTGATTTTGGTTAAAATCCGGTCCATGTTTAGACCTAGTGCCCATATAAGGGTCCCCCCAAAATTATATTGTTTATACGCTGCAGGTCGCAAATATTAAGATATTTTGATGAAATTTGATACACAGACCTATGTTGGCCCAGGGACGAAGCCTATTGATATTAGTGAACATCGGTCCATGTTTAGACCTAGTGCCCATATAAGGGTCCCCCCAAAATTGTCTTGGTTACAAACTGCAGGTTGCAAATATTAAGATATTTTAATGAAATTTGGTTCGCTGACTCACATTATAGAAAATTTTGACACAAGTCCCATTTTAACCCATTCGAATTTCGGATCCAAACATTAGTTGGCTTTTAACCAGACTGGTGTAGGGTATTGTATAGTCGGCATGGCCGACTTTAACCTTTTTAATCGTTTTTTATTAAAGTGTTGTTTTTTCAAACGCGTCATATAGACCAACTGCAATTAATATTGTAATTAATATGCATTTTCATTAATTCTAGTTTAGTAGGTTTGAGGTTAGGAAGAAGAATAAACATTTTTCTCAAAAGTTATAAACACATTATTAATTTGCAAATCAGACTAGATCTAGTTTCTGCCTTTTTTTATGGGCAGGCTTCATCAGTGATTTTCCATTAAATTGCTTTATTGTTTATATTTTTATTGTCAGATTGTCTCTATATGATAATTTTTTTCAACAACCTGTCGGCTGTAGGAATCGAACCCATGCACTCCTACATTACAGACGTATCTATACTAGAGTTTTTCAGCTTAGCCATCTCACCCACACAAGGTGTTGTTTATAATGTGCCTAATTCATAGTTTTCTTTCCTATTCAGCTTTCTGTTATTGTTTTTACTCTGTGAAGTGATCAAACAGACACACAAATATTCTACTTTAGATATTTTTGTTTATCTTCTTATCTCCTCCTTGTCACTTTTTTCGCAAATGTTACCAAACTGCCGTATGGTTTTTAGGTTCAAGTGCAGGCAATTTGTGTATATCGAAGACGGTCTGCCAATGGGGCATTTTTATATATAATTAAAAAAAATCAAAAAAAAATTTTTTCCCTATAACCGGATTTGAACTCGGAACCTTCTGACTACAAAATTTTTTTAACGAAGCGTCATAATTAGACCGTACCTCAAAAAAAAAAAGTTCGCCGTACACCCTCCAATATAAAGTATTTTTGGAAGGCGATTTCAAAAAATTTTTTTTTGTCGAACGTAGGGGTCGCCTTTTTTAATTTTTCGTTATAGCTTTGGCATTTAAAGTCAGATTTTAAAGTGTGATATATCGATTTTTTTGCCTCGAGGAGACCAGTGTTTTGCTATATAGTAAAAATCCAATTAAAAAAAAATTAAAAAGGCGACCCCTACGTTCGGCAACCAATATATAAAAAAAAATTTCTACTGGGTTTATCGAAAAACTTCCTCAGCAAAAGTTAAATGATTTTTTGCGAGGTTTAATTTTCTGACTTTAGGGTGGTACATTAGGGTTGTAGCTACTGAGATTTGGTTGGTAACTACTAGAACGGGATACTTGAGGGCAAAATGCCCTTAGAGCAAAACACTGGTCTCCTCGAGAGAAAAACATGCAACGATGTATTATACTTTAAGATCCAACTGTAAATGCCAAAGATATAATGAAAAATGGTAAATGGCATCCCTACGTTCGGGGGAAAAAAACATTTTTTTTTTGAAACCTCCTTGCAAAAATACTTCATATGGTAAGGTGGTACGCTCTAGTCATCACGTTTATAAAATCATTGCTGTATCAGTGAATTGATTTTTGTACCGCTGCAATTTCTGAGTAGGCAGCACTGGATAATCACTGGTTGCAAACCTTGGCGTATAACTCTAAGCCCATTCTTTTGCTAAAACAAATACTGGAAAAACGTCCAAAATGAGTGTTCTCCCAGTCATTTGTTTTTAACACCGTGGTTACCCAGTGGTATGCCAGTGCTTAATTTTTTATACCACCGGCGATTTCTGACTGAGAAGTGTCAACAAAAAAAAAAAAAAAAATGTTTTTTTTAATTTTTTAAGAATATTTTTGTTTTAGTTTAAAATTGTGAGTTGTTATTTAATTTTAAATCTATTAATATTTTTTTTACATTAATTTCACTATAGAAACAGAAAGAAAACGAGTAAAAAGGTTAAAGTCGGGCATGCCGACTATACAATACCCTACACCACTCTGGTGTATTGTTTGGATCCGAAATTCGAATGGGTTAAAATGGCGCTTGTGTCAAAATTTTCTATAATGTGAGTCAGCGCACCAAATTTCATTAAAATATCTTAATATTTGTGACCTGCAGTTTGTAACCAAGCAAATTTTGGGGGGACCCTTATATGGGCACTAGTTCTAAACATGGACCGATGTTCACCAAAATCAATAGGCTGCGTTATTGGGCCAATGTAGGTCTGTGTACCAAATTTCATCAAAATATATTAATATTTACGACCTGCAGCGTATAAATAGTATAATTTTGGTAGGACCCTTATATGGGCACTAGGTCTAAACATGGACCGATGTTCACCAAAATCAATAGGCTGCGTTATTGGGCCAATATAGGTCTGTGTACCAAATTTCATCAAAATATTTTAATATTTACGACCTGCAGCGTATAAACAGTATAATTTTGGTAGGACCCTTATATGGGCACTAGATCTAAACATGGACCGATGTTCACCAAAATCAATAGGCTGCGTTATTGGGCCAATATAGGTCTGTGTACCAAATTTCATCAAAATATCTTAATATTTACGACCTGCAGCGTATAAACAGTATAATTTTGGTAGGACCCTTATATGGGCACTAGATCTAAACATGGACCGATGTTCACCAAAATCAATAGGCTGCGTTATTGGGCCAATATAGGTCTGTGTACCAAATTTCATCAAAATATCTTAATATTTACGACCTGCAGCGTATAAACAGTATAATTTTGGTAGGACCCTTATATGGGCACTAGGTCTAAACATGGACCGATGTTCACCAAAATCAATAGGCTGCGTTATTGGGCCAATGTAGGTCTGCGTACCAAATTTCATCAAAATATCTTAATATTTACGACCTGCAGCGTATAAACAGTATAATTTTGGTAGGACCCTTATATGGGCACTAGGTCTAAAAATGGACCGATGTTCACCAAAATCAATAGGCTGCGTTATTGGGCCAATGTAGGTTTGTGTACCAAATTTCATCAAAATATCTTAATATTTACGACCTGCAGCGTATAAACAGTATAATTTTGGTAGGACCCTTATATGGGCACTAGGTCTAAACATGGACCGATGTTCACCAAAATCAATAGGCTGCGTTATTGGGCTAATGTTGGTCCGTGTACCAAATTTTATCAAAATATATTAATATTTACGACCTGCAGCGTATAAACAGTATAATTTTGGTAGGACCCTTATATGGGCACTAGGTCTAAACATGGACCGATGTTCACCAAAATCAATAGGCTGCGTTACTGGGCCAATATAGGTCTGTGTACAAAATTTCGTCAAAATATCTTAATATTTACGACCTGCAGAATATAAACAGTATAATTTTGGTAGGACCCTTATATGGGCACTAGGTCTAAACATGGACCGATGTTCACCAAACTCAAACTTGTTCGTCCTTGGGCCAACATAGGTCTGCGTACCAAATTTCATCAAAATATCTTAATAGTTGTGACCTGTAGAGTGCGCACAAGATTGCATGGACAGACAGACAGACGGACGGACGGACAGACAGACAGACGGACATCGTTAAATCGAAATAAAAAAAAATTCTGAACCAATCGGTATACTATAAGGTGGGTCTACGACCAATATTTTTTGGCGTTACAAACATCAGCACAAACTTATAATACCCTGACCACATAGTGGTGTAGGGTATAAAAACTGATGTGACAAAGAAAAACTACAATAAATAACCAGTGTAAATGACCTGGCTTTTGTAATTTAGTTTTGTAAAAAACCAGCTGGTTTTTGCTCCGTCTAAATTCAGTATTAAAAAGAAATCACTCAAATTCGCTTAATGTAACCAAATCATCAGTATTGTTAATACAAGTCTTGTTAAGCAAATATAAATTTCAAAAATAAAAAAAAATACTACACCCATTTGTAATTGACTTTAATTAAGTGACTTGTTATTAGTTACTAGGTCAGTTACATTTTACTTAACGAAAAACCAAACAAAAACTTAACGAAAGTGGTCTTGAAAATTAACAAATAATAAAAAGAGAGCTGCAGATAATGCGTGTGTATGAGTTTAAATAAAAAAAAGCTCGCTCTCTCGTTCTCTCTGTGTCTCTGTCTGTCACCCTTAAAAGTACTAAAAAAAGCTTTTTACAGTATATTAACTTAACCTATACCAGAAGTACATGTTGTTTGTTTGTATGCGTATGTGTATGTAGTTATAATTGTTGTTTACGTTGTTAGTGATTTGAAAATAATCACAGACACTTTGTTAGGATGGTATGGATGAATTGAATGTTTGCTTACAATATTGTTTACGGTAATTATGAACAATATCAAAGTATTAAATTCCTTTATAGACTGTCACGTTGCTTCAGGAGTTTAAACGGGACGTTTGTTATGGTAACAAAACATTATTCTAATTTTATTATTTAGTTAAAGAAAAGGAAAAGCTTTAAAAACATCTTTACTCACTTTATTATATCTTGCGCTGTAAACATTTTTTTTTATTCAAATGACATTCTATTCAGTTAGATTTGTATTCAACATAAATCATTTACGTATGAGTAATATTATGCATCTTCTATTAAAAATCACTTATACATCTGAGGGTATGAAGACATTTAAATCTTCATACAACATGTTACATGTTAAATATTTGCCTAAACAATGTTTCCACTTCATTAATTTAAACCGTTTCGGCATTATATGAGATATTATCATCTTTGTACTGTTCAATGTGGCAACTTCTAACCTTTTAAGTCAAACAATGTTACTTCTATGTTAATATATGTATAACAAATTTATAAAATATTAAAACATATAGGAAAACGTTTATTTATTCTTAGTAACAACGAATTTAAAATATTCCCTATTTTGTTACACTTCATTATGTTTTAAAATCTTTACATCTATAGTGCGGATAATGGTATTTTGAAGTTTTTTTTTTTTTTTTTTTTTTTTTTTAAGAAAAAATCTTAATAATATTTATTTAATATGCCAGTGGCAGCCTGAAGAATATTGAGTGTCAATATACTACGATAAACGATAAACAACTTACGATTATCTGCATTGCTAAAAGGCATAAAACAAATTTTCTTTCAGTTATACATAAAATATTTATAAAATATAAAAAAAAAATGAAGAAAGAAAAGAAAAACAATTTATAGACAAACTTTTCTTATAAACTCTTTTGCTTAAATAGTTTTTTTAAAATTTGTTATAAATTTTTTTATTTTTCTTTTTTTGAAGCAACACAATAAATTTAGTGAAATGCCTTCAGGTCGAAATTGAAATACAATTTATAAGTTTATAAAATTTATATAAAATTTATTTTATTACATTTAAACTAAAATAAATATCATAAATATTAGAAGCATACAAAGACCTTGTCAAATTGTATAGTTGGTTGTATAAAGTTTATTATATTTTACACCAATTAACTGAAATTAAATTACTATTTTACAAACAAGTTAAAGTAAATATTTTTACATTTTAACACACATATGCACATGTGAGTGTGTGTAATTTTTTCGTACATAGAGACCATTGTTGCCATAAACAAAATTAAAAATACGCTACAGATTTTAACAAAACATTATCTAAAATTTCCTTAATTTGTATATATTGTATTGCAGTGCTGGTAAATTCGGTTATGTTTCAATACTCGATACTACTCGATATTTTTGATTTGGATACTCGATACTACTCGATACTTTTAACGGTTTTTAAATTTGCAATTTTTTAGTAAAATTCCTTGAAAATGTTTATTTAAATTTATAAACATATTTTTAAACTTTTTCATCAAATATTCATTGCGTTTTTCATAGTTTTTTGACACATAATTATAAATTTTTTTTATTCTGATTTTTTTCTTTGAGCAGAGTTGTAGTTTTGTGACAAATATTTTAGCCAAGTCACATTTTTGTGGTAAATATTTTAGCGGAGTCACAATATATTTTGTCAGTCCAAATTGCAACTCTGAAAATATCGGGTAGTAGTTTCGAGTATCGAGTACCCAAAAAAAAGACAAATACTCGATACCCACTACTCATATTTTTACCAGCACTATTGTATTGTTGTATATATATAAAACAACACTTTTTGAGAGTAAAATTTTCATTTATAACGGTAAATTTTACAATACAAATTATTAAAAAAAAATCTTGGAAGCCTTTACTTTGCTTTTGCCTTCTTCTTTAACATTAGTAAAAAGTTTTGTGCTTTATATATAATTTTTCATTCGATCAAGACGATCGATTTTTTTGTAGTAAATTTTGTGAATATTAAGGGCGAAAGTTTTTAATTAGTCACAAAAATTGTGTAACGAATAAAATTCAAAAACTCTAAAGATTTTAGAAAAAATATAAAATTTAAATTTAAAAAATTAAATTAAATAAAATAAAAAAATTTTAAAAACAAAAATCAGGAATAAATTTTGTAAAGTAATAAATTTTTTCAAAATAATTAATATTTTGAGTGCATTCACAATATATTTTCCATAACCGATTGAAGTTTATTTAAAAAGCAATAGGTAAATATGGATTGAATAATCAATTAAAATATATGTAAACATATTAAGCACATTTTTTAATCACCTGTATTTTGAATTTTGCATACAAAAAGTAGATTTATGAAATCCAAAATAAAAGTTGGATTTATTTATCTGCGTTTAATATCGGAAAAAAAATACGAATGAAAATTAAAAGAGAAACAAAAAAATTGCAAAACTAGCAAATAAGACATTTTTCTTAAAATTTTTCGTATGAAATATGTTTAGAAAAAAAACTACACCACACCAAATACATATTTTCCATCTTGGATATGGAGAAATAGCTGAACTAGAAATGGCAAATTTTCGCTCTACTGTAAATAATTTAATTAAATCCAATTAGTGAATATCAAATATTGCAGTGGAATATTTTAATTGTGTAAAAATATAAATTGAAGTGACAAAACTGAAAAGGCAGACTATTTATCGCTGTTTTATAAAAAATAAAATTAAAAATTAAAAGTTAAAGTAAAATCATTCATCATTGAATTCGGTATTAAAAATTAGGGTGAAAAAAGTGTCGGATAGAAAATTCTTTTCAAAATAGAGAGAATTTAATTCCATCTGTTGAGCACTTTTTGAACTACTTTTTTGATTTATTAAATCCAAATGATTAAAAAAAAGCGGTTATTGTTTAACTTTCTGTATAAGTCATTAAAAAACAAACTATAAAAAAATACGTATCTTCCGTTGGGGTTGATATTTTTAGTCAACTATTTAATTTTTTGTTTTTTATTTTTAGACCAAAAAAAAATTTTTTTTTAATAATTTCGCTGTTTTCTGTCTTTAAACAAAATGTTTAAATAATTTCGATTTGTGTTTTGGTCAAAATAGTTTCTTAATATACAAAATTATTTCAATTCAGATTACAAGAAATTTTTCACTCATACACACAAATATGAAAATATGAACCCATGTACAGTTATGTGTAGTGATTTAAAAATTCAAAATAAAAAAAATTCAAATTTAAAAAAACAAACCACAAAATTTTTTTTCTAACATTTTGTTAGTTTAATATTGAAGACAGACGTTCTATTGTTTTTATTTCTTTTATAGATTATTTAAACAATGTTTGAAAATAAATAGCAAAATGGTTTGAAGTAGTCCTCCTTTTAATTGTGTTTCAATTAATTTAATATGTATTTTACGTTGGTTTTAACGAAATAATATTGTGAGCGTATATAATCAATTATACCATAATGCAAAAAGAGCCACTTATTTCCTATATTCTAGGTGACCACTTTTTTCACTATAAGCAACTATGCTGGTAACTCATTATTCGAACTTTTTTGTAACCGATAGGGTAACCCATGAATTTTGGGATATCGCGCCCAAGAGTACCCAGTCAAGAAACGGTAGTGACATGTCATTATTTTTTGTACTACCAGTAATGCCACTCACTTACTTTCTGCATTATTTTAAAATATATAATAACGAGTTACTAATAACTTGTTATTTTTCCATCATTTCAAAACAAAAAATGTGTTAAAAATAACGTCTTATTTTCATCATTATTTCAAATATTAAGTAATGTTATAGATTTTTTTGAAATCTATTTTTAGTCTCAATATTTTTTCAATACTGGTAAGGATATCTGTAACCACATATTTTTTATCTATCAAATATAACATGTAAAGATAGCTCAGTTGGTAGAGCTGTAGACTGGAAATCTCAAGTCCCATGTTCGATTCCTGGTACGAATAAAAATATTTTTTTTTTAATAAAATTTATGTTTTTTGAAAATCTTTTTTAGATTCATTATTTTTGTCATTACTGATAAGCACATACATATGTAGCGATGAAGTTTTTTAATTTTTCGCATGCTGATGAGTACATATAACTCATTATTTTGCGCGATATCGCCATACGAAGTTAATAAGAAAGGTAATAAGAAAAGTAACTATGTAGTTAACATTACCAGGAATAAAGTTATATAACCACGTATCTACTAATAATTTTCTACACTGGGGAATTAGGCGAGTAAACTATATGCATCAATTGCGTGCTACTTACTCACTTTATTACTTGGTGATGTCTATTTTTGCTGGGTAATTCTGTAAATTAAATAAATTGGCAGCAATGAAAATCGTTAAACTTTGTTTTAAGTTCAGCGTGTTCTTAAAAACCAATTTTAAACCGTGCGTTGAATTGCAATGGATAACGAACAATGTGGTGTCCCGTAGCTGTTGTTAAATTTTCATAAATATGCAAAAACATCTTCACAAAATGCGATTTTCTACATTACCCCAGTTTCGAGGATATTCCATGTTCCCTATTTTATTAAAAAATTTTAAAAAATAAGAGAGTTTAATTTTTTTAAATATGTTAACACAAGTATGGAACAAAATATAAACTTTAGATGCATTTTTTTTTAACCATGAGCTCAAAATCGGCTGCCATTTTCCTACCAACACCGGTTAACGGATTTCAGTTACTTTTTATAATTTTATAGCCAATTAAAACTCTAGTCCTTGTCAGACTAGCAGATCTATTTAATATTAAGGGCAGCCTTACTTATTTGTTTTCCGAGAAATATTTAATGGCCCTTATTAGCTGCAGATTTGACTTTTTAAAAAAAAGGTCAGTAACGGAGTAGTAAGTAACCCTGGCGATAGTGATTAACGAAATTTAAAACTTGTTTTGTCTCAAAATACAACAATTATATGTATTTTAAGTAAAGAAATGAAATACTGTTATTTAAAATTTTAATCACCATTCAAATATTTCTTTTAAAATTCTTTTCTAAGGGTATTAACCCCCTTAAGCAAGGAACACAAAAAAGAAAACAAACAAATTTACTACAATAAAAGCAAACAAAACTGCAACAATAATAAAAACATAATCATAAATTTTATATTTCAATTAATGTTTACATTTTCACAAACAGCAATAATAACAGTAACAGCAACAACAAAGAATACTTAATGTTTGTCTTAAACAAAAAAATAAATATATTTTCTGTCTTATGTAAATACACAGATTAACATACAAATACACATAATGAAACTGATATTATAAAAAAAAAAAAAAATTACAAGGATTTTTGTTATTAAAAAATAAAAGTTTTTAACGCACACACACACACATATATATTTATAAAATAACAGATAAATAAACTTGCACGTAACTTTTAAATAAACAAAAAATTAAATAAAAAACACTATTTGAATTATTTTATATTTTTAGAAAATGGTCTTTTGTAATTCGTTTTTTTTCTAATAAATTTTGGTGCGCCTAATCCAAATCGAATGAAAAAAGAAGTTTCCAAGGTTTTCGAGAAATCGTTATTTTTTTATTTTCAAAAATTAAAACCTCTATTTGTCGAAAACGATCCACTACAGATTTTTCACTAGAAGCGTATTCAGGAGGAAATTTTTTAGGCTGTTGCATAGTGTAAATATATTAAAATAGATAAAATCAACTTTCCCGTGTTACAGTTAGAGGCCCATTTAATTAAATTATATGCATGCGAGTATTAAGAATTGAGGTTAACTCATAATTAGATCTGTTCACACATGAACTGTATATTTTGAAAGTGTCATAATTCCGTTTCGCTTTAATAAGCATAATGTAGAATTGCATATTAAAATGCAACTTGTAAAGTAAACATCCAAATATTTCGATATTTAGTAAAATTATTATTTATAAAACTGACAGTAATATAATGTACAAATTTTTACTTTTGGAATATCGTACACAGAGTGTCCAAAACCGTAACCGAAAGTCGGTGAACCGTTTTCTTTTTTTTAATTTAAAAAACCGATCGGTTTCGAATAATTTCTAAATTCGAATAAACTGAAAACCTTTTATTTCTAAAAAAATATAAAATACTAATTTTTACTTTGTAAAGAGGTTGCTTTTTTAATTTATAGTCGGATCTTAAAGTATGATATATCGATGTTTTTGTCTAGAGGGGATCCATGTTTTGCTCTAAGAGCCATTGACCTCAAGTATCCTGTTATAGTATTTACCCATCAGATCTCAGTTGCCACAACCCTAATGTACAAACCTAATGTTAGAAAATTAAAACTCGCAAAAAATCATCATTAAACTTTTGCTAAGGAAGTTCTTCGATAATTCCAGCAGATTTTTTTTTGTTGCCGAACGTAGGGGGGTCGCCTTTTTAATTTTTATACCCTACACCACTATGTGGTCAGGGTATTATAAGTTTGTGCTGATGTTTGTAACACCAAAAAATATTGGTCGTAGACCCACCTTATAGTATACCGATCGGTTCAGAATTTTTTTTTATTTCGATTTAACGATGTCCGTCTGTCCGTCCGTCCGTCCGTCCGTCTGTCTGTCTGTCCATGCAATCTTGTGCGCACTCTACAGGTCGCAACTATTAAGATATTTTGATGAAATTTGGTACGCAGACCTATGTTGGCCCAAGGACGAACAAGTTTGATTTTTTTGAACATCGGTCCATGTTTAGACCTAGTGCCCATATAAGGGTCCTACCAAAATTATACTGTTTATATGCTGCAGGTCGTAAATATTGAGATATTTTGATGAAATTTGGTACACAGACCTATATTGGCCCAGTAATGCAGCCTATTGATTTTGGTGAACATCGGTCCATGTTTAGACCTAGTGCCCATATAAGGGTCCTACCAAAATTATACTATTTATACGCTGCAGGTCGTAAATATTAAGATATTTTGACGAAATTTGGTACACAGACTTATATTGGCCCAATAACGCAGCCTATTGATTTTGGTGAACATCGGTCCATGTTTAGAACTAGTGCCCATATAAGGGTCCCCCCAAAATTGGCTTGGTTACAAACTGCAGGTCGCAAATATTAAGATATTTTAATGAAATTTGGTGCGCTGACTCACATTATAGAAAATTTTGACATAAGCCCCATTTTAACCCATTCGAATTTCGGATCCAAACAATACACCAGACTGGTGTAGGGTATTGTATAGTCGGCATGCCCGACTTTAACCTTTTTACTCGTTTTTCATTGGATTTTTCCTTTATAGCAAAACACTGGTCTCGTCGAGACCAAAACATCGATATATCACACTTTAAAATCCGACTGTGAATGCCAAAAAGTATTTTTTTTTAAATTGCCTTGCAAAATATTTATATTCGAAGGTGTACTACGCACTTTTTTTGCCTGTAAGGTGGTACGGTTTTGGCATTCAGTATGACATTTATTGAAGTCTAATTGCATAAAAACCGAATATAATATTGAATAATTAAAATGACATGATAATAAAAATTCCTAAGCTGTCTTTATATTTCTAAAAACTATATAAGAAAAAAATAGTAGTATATATTTTTTTCAAAATCTTCCATAATCCTAAAAATTTTATAAAAATGTATAACATCATATTTTGAAACATGGGTAGTATTAAAATATTCTCTTTTGGTTAAAAAAAATATATAAGAATGTATTGATTAAACAAAATATTTCATCTAATTTTGCTTTTACTTTTTGAATTTATTAACAGAACACGTTTTCCAACTAATTTTAATTATCTAGCATTTCTTTGGTATTTTCTTTTCTCTTCTGTTTTTCTTATAAGAAATTTATTATCATGTTAACATTTTATTATTTCTTTACTACGTTTATGAGAGTTGGTACAAGTGGCTGACATACCATTGTTGGTTACGTTAAATGCATACTTAAATGAGGCAAATATTCGGTTTTTGTGTTTTTCATTCATTTATTCATTCATTCATTCGTACATTCATTCAGTTTGTGCTATATTTTTGGGGTTATAGTTTGGATGATGTTGATTTAGGCATTTTAACAATTCTATTGAGAATAAAACACACCGTTAGAGTTGTTGTTGCTGCTGATGCTACGGCTGACATTGTAAAGAGGATCTTATTTAATAAAATAATATACCAGCAAAAATTATTAGAAAAATTTCTAAATATATAATTTCTTTCATTACATCTTCCAGAAATGCTTCTTTACGAAGTTTTTCGTTTTTTTTTAACATCACTCAAGGCTGTAATGAATATTTGCAAATTAGGGGTCCTTTTTCAGTAGCGATAAGAAATTATAATTTTTTATGGGGATTGAATGGTAAGGTGTCAGTCCAGCAATAACAGAGCAGTAGGTTTAAATCCTGGCATGGCGAAAAAAATATATGTATATCCTACATGACTAAAAAAGTTTCTATATAATCATATATAATTTTATATAATTGCATCAAATAGTATACAGTTGAAAGATATTGGATGTGTTCGGGTACTCAACATTGGGATCCCGTGGGATCCCAATTTCACCAAAAAGCGTTTTCTTACTACACAATTGGGTAAATGAGAGCTGTCAAGAGAGAGTAATGTTCTTGTGCTTCTTGCACGAAAAAGCCCAGACTTTTTTTCGTGTAAATTTGAGTAAATTGTTTTTTTATCAGCTGTTATATCATCAGTTGGGTTCAACTAGTTCAATTGAATTAATCACTAATTTGAACCAAAGACCTAGTTCACAACTAATAGCTCTCTTAGTTCAATCGCTCATTTCATTCATTCAGAAAATATTATTATCATTTACAAAAATTAGTATAAAAGTTGCAAAAGTTTATTAGTTATTTTACAACTCCATAAAATTATCGACAATTTTTTGAAGACGCTTCCCAGTCAGAAAAATACAAACGGGAAAGCGGTGGCAAAGCACTTTAACAGGTGGTATAAGTACGGGAAAAAAGTGCTTTCCCATTCCCAAAATGATAACATCATTAGACAAAAGGACCGGCTGTTCAAAAAGCTCCGGAAAAGCACTGGAGGAACAAAATTTTTAAACGTTGGCAAAACGCTGGCAAAACCAATAAATAGGTGGTCTGGAAATATATTTTCCAAAATAAAATTAAAAAAAAGTTCATATACATTTTTTTTGGTCCTGCCGTGATTTGAACCCAGGCCGTCAGATTGGCAGACGATTGCTCTACCCACTGAGCTAACGAGACATATAATATTTGATGGCTAAACATATAAATGAGTGATAATAGCTGGACCAGTACTGGCTGTGCCAAAATGCTAGTACTGGTAAACAATTTTTAGTAACTAGTATGCCAGTGTTGGGAGGGCAAAAAAAAAGTTGGTCTTGAAGGAGCTTTCCTACAAACAAAAAAATTGATTTTATAAAACAAAAAAAAAATTTTAATTAAAAAAAATCCAAAAAAAAATTTTTGCTTGCAACCGGATTTGCACTCGGAACCTTCCGACTACAAACATTTTTTAACGAAGCGTCAGCATTTTTATAAAATCATTGGTTTTCCAGTGAATTGATTTTTGTACGCCTGGTAGCATTGGCTAGGTAGCACTGGATAACCACTGGTTGCAAACCTTGGCATATCACTCTAAGCCAATTCTTTGCAAGTGGTTTTTTTTATAAACCACCGAAATTTTTGTAAAAAAAATACTGGTAAAACGCTTGTCGCAAACGCTGGCAAAGCGTCCCAAATGAGTGTTCTGCCAGTCATTTATTTTTAATACCGTGGTTACCCAGTGGTATGCCAGTGCTTGATTTTTTGTACCACTGGCGATTTCTGACTGGGTACTTTTGCGATTATGAAAACAATGGATTCAAATCTCTTTCGGTTGAGAAGTCCGTAGGTAACCAATAAAACAACAATTTTTGGCAAAATTCGACTTTATTCATCAACACAGTCTCCTTCAATAACTCTAACGCATTTCTAACATTTCGATACTTTTGTCATAGAATGATTTATCTTTGGCCCCAAAATGTGTTTTTGGCAAACTCTCACAAATTAGCGTCACTAAAAGAGCTGTAACTTTTTCACTAATTAACGAATTGTCATTAAATTGCGATAGGTATCATCTCAAGGTTGGTAGTTCCAAAAAATCAAATGGACTTTTCATTAGTGGCGCCACCTATATATCGTCCTACGGACTTTTCATTTTATGTGTTATATGAATACATCAAAACGTTTTTATTTGTATAGTTTACTACTTTTATCAGGACTTCCATTTTTTAGCAGCCTTTCCCTAGAATTTTGAGCTATAAATTGCTTTTATTAAGAAGTTTTGTCCAAGAATACTTTATTTGCTCCGAAATTTTTTTCTCATAATTTTGAACTATTTTTATTAAAGCATTGTTTCTTCAAGTGTTTTTTAATTTTTCTTTTTTAGATTTTTTTTTACCATATTTTTTTGTTTCAAATACAACGGATTTTGCATTTTGTATTCTCTGATGACCGTACACGAACCGATGTACGATCACATTCTATGGTGAATATTACAACATTTAAAAACATAAAAAATCGCAGAAAAAAAAATATTTAGGGGATTCATATATGGCCTAATATATCGTGCATAGTCTAGTTTACGCATTTTATGTAAATTCTCATACATTAAAAAAAGAGTTTACACAGTTTACGCAGTATAGGCAGTATAAAATGTATATAGGGAATGCAAAATCCCGCACTTTTTGATTTCCCGAGAAAGCGGGAAATTTATATTGAATTCCCGGGATCCCGGGATACCGCAAGGGAAATAAATTAGAAAATATTTTATAATAATTTTAAAATTTTTATAAATAAAATGTCTTAAAGACCCCAAGTTTACATGATCGCGAAAAAGCTCAAGTAGTTTTTCTTTTAATTTTCGCAGTGGGAAAAAATTAATTTTATATTATAAATTATATAATTCTAATTATATATTTTTAAAAATTTAATAAACTAAAACTAATGTTTAGACTAAAAAACCTGTCCGCAGAAAAAAAAATAAATAAATAAAAAAAATTAAAACAGAAAATAATTTTAGGAAATTGGAAAAAATTTTTAAAATTATGGGAACGAATTTTAACTTGCAAATTTTTAAAAATTAATGGGCAAATTTTCTTTAATTCTGTACAAAATAAATGCTATTCAAAATTTGTATACAACGCCATTTGAGTGGTTTTAAAAAAACTTAAAATGTTCGATCAAGTACACAAATTTATTAGTATGTTTTACTCGAATATCTTACTAATTTTACTTAGTCGCTGTTTTGGTTAATTTGTGAATTTTTCTAGTTGTGGTAAAGGTAGCAAATTATAGTAAGTGAGCGAACAAGCCTAATGTAAAATTTTTACTATTTTTAAAAGGTTGGAAAATTTTGCATAAGAAAATTTTAAATAATTGACTTTATTATTTTAAATTGCAAGTTTTGAAATCCCGGGATTCCCGGTCCAAATTCCCGGGAATGTGGGAACTGAAAAATGATTAATTTCCCGAGAATCCCGGGACGGGCTGCTATCGCTTGTCTACTAACAAGCGATAGGAGCTTCCACTTGAAATGTCATCGTATGTGGATTTAAACCCTGTATATGCACACAGGAAAAAAAATTGCCAACCGAATTGCTAAGCATATTTTGTTTGCTACAACCAATAAATTCGGTTGGTGAAACCATATTGGAATGTGATTCCTAAATATTTTAGGTATTGCAACTAAAATTCAGTTGTATAAACCGAATTTTGTTGTGATAACCAATATTCAGTTGTACCAATCTTTTTTAGTAGATGTAACCGAATTTCAGTTGGTAAATAGCATATTTTTTCTCTGTGTGTGAAGTAAAATAGTTTATTTAATAAAGTTTTAATAAAAAGAAGAAAAAAGAACTTTCTTACCTTCCTATAAAAATTCAATGTTAAATTCTTCGATGAAAAACCCAAATTTGAACAACTTCTTATTCAACAGTTGTAGTGTTTTTTTCTTTTACTCTTAACTGTTTGCTGGGATATTATGCGTTCGTTCGTCGTCTTGTCTTTGGTGGCTGTATAGTTATGAATGGATAAGGTATTTTCCTTACCATACTTGTAAAATATTTTCGCCGATTATTCTCTTGTGTATATTACAAAATATTGTGGTTTATATGCATAAGTTATTTTCGAAAATATTTGTCGGTTTTTGTTAATATGCTACGCACACGTAAATATTACGTATTGAGGTTTTAATAGTTAATACATTACACCCTTCATTAAAATGTGAATGATATAAAAAATATCCTAAAATGCCTTTAATTCATTTGAAAAAAAAAAATTCTGGTTTTTCCTTATAAAATGAAAATTTAATGAATATCAGTTGTGAGCTTAAATATGTATAATACATTTTTAATGCACGGATATTATGTTTTTTGTATGTAGTTTTACATCTTTAACTTTTTTTCTCGACGTACTTCTGTGGAAGAAAAAATTAAAGAATATTCGGAATAACGAAGAAAAAGAAACAATTTACATCGATACATATGGAAATTTATATTGAACATACGTAATTTTTCCCTTTGAAATATGTTGCTGTGTCTACAAAACACATTTACAATTTTTTTGTGGCAGTTCTTGTTTATAAGTTAATTTTTTAACATGCCTAGTTCGGACAGTTTCTGTTAAAACATGCTACTAGTTTCTTATTTTTTTTTGTGAAAATAAAAATAAACATCATACATGATATATGATACACCGTTTGAAGTATTGGTCTTTAAATGAGAATTGGGATCTTTTACAGTAATTTTATAAACACTACTCTATCAACACACATACAGTGGTGGCAAATTTAATAGGAACGATTCAAGTTTTTTGAAATTTTTTTTTCGTTGCCTTTTTTTTTAAAATCAAAATAGTGGCTAAATTCGCCCCGGAAGGCAAATATGTGGTTTAGAATATTGTGCAGAATTTTAACATAATGTCTGTTTTTTATTTTGTCAATTGTTTTAAGTGGGCTTGGCTTTCAATGAAAAATTAGCGATATCGACCTGATATTAAATTACAGAGTAAAATTTAGCGAGTAGTGATCGGATCTTTACAAACTGTATATTTTTGGAAATAATTACAAAATTTCCTTACTTTCTGCATTATTTTTATCTAGAAATAGCCGCCAGACTTGAAATGACAGTGCCTTAAACATAAAAAAAATTTTATTTGTTTTTAGCGATTTTACAATAAAGTTAACAACACTGAAATTTTAATAGGAAATACTTTATACTTAACATAAAAAAAAACTTGACTTATTTGTTATATCTTAGCAAGTATAGCATAAAACTATTCGCTTTAAAATTTCAGTGTTGTTAACTTTATTTTAAAATCGCTAAAAACAAAGAAAACTTTTTTCATATTAAGGCACTGTCATTTTAAGTCTGGCGACCATTTCTGGATAAAAATAATGCAAGACTTAAGGAAATTTCGCAGAATTTCCAAAAATATACAGTTTGTATAGATCCTATAAGCACTCGCTAAATTTTACTATGTAATTTGATAAGAGGTCGATATCGCTAATTTTTCATTGAAAGCCACGCCCACTTAAAACAAGTGACAAAATAAAAAAACAGACATTACGTTAAAATTCTGCACAATATTCTACACTACATATTTGTCCTTCGGGGCGAATTTAGCAACTATTTTGATCTTTAAAAATAAAGGCAACGAAAATAAATTAGAAAAAACTTGAATCGTTCCTATTAAATTTGCCACTACTGTATATCAAATTTTCAAATTAGTTAAAGTAAAAAAAAAAAACAAAATTTTTTGTTCTTATGAAAGTTCACTCACAATATTTGATCGTTAAAAACAACCTAAAATACATATTAAATTAATTGAAAATATAAGTAAAAAAAGGACTGCTGATTTTTCATTATATTTAAACCATTTTGGTATCTATTTTCAAACATTGGGTCATGTGAATAAAACTTAGCAATTACTTCGAAGTAATTACATTGGGCTTAGGAATGGCTTTTAACTCCAAATTTACCAATTGGCTGGTAGAATAGCATGAAATGTAAACGAAAATTAAAAAATTTAATTTCTAGTCTACTTCCAAGTAGACTAGATTTTTGAAGTAATTGCTTAAAAAACCCTGTATTTCCCCCTATTAATAATATCTATTTTTTATTCATACGAGCCATTGTTCTAACAATCCATAAAAGAAATAAAAATAATTGAAGTTTTTTAATCTTCAATTTTTAATTTAAAAAAAAAAAACGATTTTGTGGTTTGTTTTTCATATTTGAAAGTTTTTTTGTTTGAATTTGCAAAACACTACACCATACACAACACACACGTTCATATTTTTTTTATTGGCTATGTTTGTGTGTCTTGTAATTTGAATTGAAATAGTTTTGTACATAAACAAACTACTTTAACAAAAAAGAAAACCGAAAATAATTGAATTTTTTGTTTTAAAACAGAAAACAACGAAATTATTTAAATTATTTTTTCTAAAAATGGAAAACTAAAAACAGAACATTTGACTGAAAATATCAACTCCTACAGACGATACGTATTTTTTTGTAGTTTGATTTTTATCGTCTGATAAAAAAAGTTGAACAATATGTTTGAATATATTTTAGTTGATTCTTCAATTGAAAAAAAAATTTATTTAAAAAAATTTGAAATTGCAGATTTGCAAACAGTGTTTAAAATTCTGACCTTTTGGGCACTATTTTAAAATGAGTTAGCATAACACAATATAAAAAAATAATTCTTAATTGAATTTCTTGTAACTTATAGAATAAAAAAGTGTTTCTGTAGTAGATTTCAATAAATTTTAAAATTTGGATCTGAATTTCTTTAATAAGTGGTCTGCGACACATCAGTTGCCGAGGGAAATTGTAAAAACTCGGCTTTTTTTTTAACCGATTTAAGTTTTAATTGCGTTTTTACAAGGAGAATTCACTCCAAATTACGATTCTTTAATACTTTTAATTCTAATTAGTTTTAAAATATCAAAGTTTTTGAGAAAATTTATAAAAAGTCATATTTTGTTGTTGTAATCCGTGTTCCAAACTTCAGAGCCAATGTGACACGTCCTGGTCAAATACTGCAAAAAAAATTTTTTCGAGCACCCTAGTGTCCAGTGGGTAAACTTAAAAGTTTTGGGACATTTTTATCTGAAAAATGAAGCACCCAATAGTGGTGATACATAAGGATCTGGAAATGGTGTACAGAATACGAGAACACAAAAAATGAAAAACAGAAAATTCATTTGTATCGAGCAGCGATAGTATAGCAACACTTTTAAACACATGTTACAAAGAAAATGGACACAAAAAATTATGAAAAATGCAAGTAAAAAATATGTTTTATGTCAGAAACCATTTTTTGACTAATGCACATATAAGAAGATTTGAAATGTTTTTTTACCAAAAAATTGTACGAAGGAAAGTTTTGTCGTCAATTAGGCCTAATGCCGGCGTAAGTTGTAACAACTTGATTTAATGCTTTTCCAATTAAGACTTATTAAGACTTATTAAAAGTAATTTAAGGCATATTAAATTACTGATTTTTGAAAAATATTAATCGTTTTGAGAAGTCAAATATAAAATGTCATGCAAAACTTCCGAATTTAGCCAGAATTTTTTTTAAATGGTTCTTTGTAACAAAATATATTTGCATTAACCAATCTCGTCTGTATTTCTGTTAATGCTTTATGCTTACATAAGCAGAAATTGGTTAAGAACTTAAAAACAGTTTTGTTTTTGTTTTTTGTTAGCAGAAAATGAAAATATGTAATTTTATGGTTAGATATTTTTGAACTCATATTCATACCAAATATAATCTGAATGTACAATGAATTTTTTGTTATATATTTGATTCCTTTTCAAATTTTGTACATACCACATGTTTACAAACATATTTTTTAATAATGAAATGCCAAAAATGTCAAAAGTAATCATTCATCAATTTTTAAATATTTTCATGATATACAATGAATGTTGAAAACTGAAAAAAGGGAAATTTTTTTGTATATATTTCTAATAAAAAAAAGTGTGTATTCATTTAAAATTTTTATGTACATATGTGTGCTGTAGCCATAGATATAGGGTCATATGCATAATCCATTTTTAAATTTATAATATGAATGGCTTTTAAACAAATTTTTTATACACAAATCATTTTACAAACTTCCCTACGGGAAATTTTAACAAACTGTCACCGAACTGGCCCCTTTATATGAAATAGACTGGTCACTTTTACATGGCGTTGCCATAGGAGGGGGAAATTGACCCCTTGTGACATTTCACAAGACAAATCCTAGGACAGGTTACTGAACTCTCATAAAAAACAAGTTCCCATAAAAAACAAAGTCAATTTCCCTCTCCTATGACAACCCCATGTAAAAGTGACTAGTCTATTTCATATAAAGGGGCCACTTAGGTGACAGTTTGTTAAAATTTCCCGTAGGGTTGTTATAAGGTTTTCAAATAATTATGCATAAGTACTATAATGTTCAATATGTGTTAATACAATGGTTATGTATTTCTCTCACTCTATGTTAACAGCTTGTGCCTGCAAACAGGAATTTTTTATTTGATGAGTTGATAAATTTAATGCCTTAATTATCATAAATATGATGACTGTTTCAGTAGCAAAATTAAAAAATATAATTATTATTAAAAATTACAAAAAAAAAAAAAAAAAATTAATTTTCTATTTGCAGCCACATTTTATATATCTATTTTTTTCAATAACTGGGAGAATTACATTCTGTTTATTTTACCTCTTTGGTTAATATAAATATTTTTTGTTGTTGATGAAAAAATATTATAAATAGTTTTGTGATGTATTTCACAGTTATTTTAATAATAATTTTTCATTTGTTATCACTTGTTTTAAATTAATTAGAAATATAATTCAATTAATATAAAATTAAAAATACATGAATGTTATTTATTTGCTTGAAATTGTTTTATTGCAAATTTTTTTCCGATTATGAAATTTATAGATGCCAGTTTCTTTTTTTTTATTCATTTAATTCTTCTTATAGCCAGTTTAGACAGCGAAATTAATTTACTCAAATCTTCGTCGTTCATATATCTATTTTTGATAGTCAAAAGTTTAACTTGGTAAGTTTGTTTTTAATTTCAAAGTGGCATTGTTACACTTAAATTAATAAGTATGTTGGCTGAACAGAAAAATTCGTTACTTTAACAAAATTTATTTCTGTTTTATTTGGCTTAAAATAGAATTTGTTGATTTTAACAAATTCTTTTGTTAAATTTAACAAATCTAAATTTAAGTCAGAAATAAGTAAAACTACAGTTTTATTTGTAATTACATTGAGTCGTAAAATTTGTTAGAAATTAGGGTCTTCGACCGTCCCCGGGCCTAGTTCATATCATTTGAGGGCATATAAGGACACTCCGAAAGAGCAAACATTTCGTCGGCTTTGTTCTATCGAGATATGGACCATTCTATGAAGTGGTAAATTTTTATTAAAAATTTCCGAGGGTCCAAGACCTCAACAAGGTCCATTTTTGGATAGAGGGTATTATATGGTTAGGGGTAGTCGAAAACCATCCTTAAAACTTCATCTACTATCTACCTGGTAATAACAGAAACATAAAAATATTACATATTCGCAATAAATTCTGTAAAATTTAACTAATGGGTTCTTAAAATTTAGTTATAAAAACTTTTCAAAATTAACGCTCAAAATTAGTTAAACTACTGAGGTTTTCAATATTGCGTTAAATAAAGATAACTAAAATCTTTGTTTAAATCAGTTTTTCAACTAAAAATTTGTTAAAAATTAGTCAAATCGATTTGAAACCCCTTTGATAGATTTTTTACTGATGTATTATTTTAATTCTAGTCCATTTAAAGGTCCCCCAAACATTATCTATTATATTTACTCGAGGGCTGCCGATTGCAAATATAACGATATTTTAATAGAATTAGTTAAACTGATTCATTATGGCCGAAAGACAAAGAATCGATACATATTTCGATTTAGTGTCCGTATTAAGATCACCCCAAAATTGGCTACTTTGCTTGCTCGCGCCGTATAGGTCGCAAATATAAAGATTCATATTTTTGGATTGTTGATTCTTGAGGCATAGCGAAAAATCAAAATTTCCTACTGATTTCCTAATTTGTTATATATATATTTGTTCCTTTTACTCCTGCAAGGAGCATAGGGCCGCTGATTTCCTAATTTGTTAACAACAGACAAATTTTAACGCAAATACATTTCAATCCACTAAAGTGGATCCAAGCATTAGCTAACTATCAACCAGGCTAAGGTCATCATATCGTCGCCATGCCCGACTTTAACTTCTTTTCGCATTTTTTCTTTACTTTTTTTTTATTGTTTTCTCTTTTTGTTTGTTAGCAATTAAACAAATTTGTTATAAAATATTCCCATTTTTTTGATTTTTTTAAATACGGATTTTTAAAGAAATGTGTTTTTAAGAGCATATTTTTCAAATTAAAAAGCATATTTTATAATTTTTGAAACATTTCTAATGGCATAACTTTCACTTTGTTTTTCGATTATTTATTTTTCACCACTTTCAAAATAAATGCTTCATATTTGAAGAAAACCAACAAAGAAATGAAGAAGTTAGCACCAATATTGTAAAAAAAATTCATGAGAAATTTAAAGCTGAAATAACACAGTGCAACGGGGCGAATGATAAATGTTATTTGTGTATATTATAATATTCCTCATACGCCTAAGTGTTTTACATACATAGGTATTTTTTGTAGTGCCATACATATACTTGTAATATTTCCAATTCGATATAGGTGATTAACTACCCAGGAAAATTTTCTGTTCCAAAGAATCGGTTGTACAATAGCTACTTTTCATTCACAACCCCTTCTACTGTCGATTCTAACATCGATTCTTTTTGTTTGAAATTGTCCCAAAAGCAACCCCTGCTATAGCTCCAAATTGGAACCGGTAGCTCTAGAATCAGTTCTGGAACTAGTTCTGGAACTGATTCTACGTCACCCACACCTTCCATATAGGATCACAGGAACTTGTTCCGGAACCAGTTCCATGGAATCCGTTGCAGTGGAACCAGTTGTAGAATGGGTGTGGTTGGCTACCGATTGTAAAAAATTTTCCTGGGTAGTTGAGGCATTATTTCAAAATTTACTGAAATCGAACCGGTTGTTCGGTCAGTTAATCGACAAAAAGCAGTTTTTTTAGTATCAGAAGTGGAATTGTTGCTTAACTTTGGACATTTCGTAAAATTTTCCACTAAAAGAAAATTTTTACATAATGTTTACAATAGCGAATACTGAAAAAAAGTTCTGGTCTAACTCAAAAATTAAACTAGCTCATATTTGGCGTTTCCAGCTACTTTTGAATGTAGAAAAAAAAGTCATGATAAAAAATTTAATGTTATTTTTTTTTTTTGAAAATAAGTTAAAATTTGATGCCTTTAAATTTCTACTAAAAATTTCCTATATGAAAAAGAGCTTAATAAGCTTTAGGATATTTTCTATAACTTTCTTCTATTTCAGTATACAAACAGATTTAAAAATCTAGTTCAAATTATATGAAATGTATTTAAGCATAAATTATGATTATACATTTTTGTTTTTAAATTTGTCTATAAACACATAGTTGCACAAGAAGGCAGTATATAAAATATTAATGAGAATATATAATTTAAATAAATGTTATAAAAATATTTTATTTTTATTTCAGTTAACATCTTAAAACGTTCATACACAAATAACAACATAGACGAGTACATAAGCAATTGTAATAAAACATACATATAACATTATTATCTTTAAACGTAATGGATTATGTAGTTTTTGGCATGAATTTCATAGTCATAAATTACAATCTTTCATAATAAACTAAAACTTGTTGCCAAAAAAAAAAAATTATAAAAACTGGGTACCTACATATACTTCAAAACATACAAGTTTTTAAAGTTTATGGAGAAAGCTGAAAAATAAGTAGATACTAAAATGTTGATTTAAAATTACATAAAAATAAAGTCTAAGCTAAGTATAATATCTGTTTATAAATATACATATATATATTATATATTAGAGTGCAAAATATTATATAACGTCCATTCCTGAGAAGCTCTCATTCGCATTCCAGTTTAATTGGCGTTACTTGTTGGCAATGGCAGTGCAAATAAATCCATTATAGTTCAATACCAATGGATTTTTTATACCCTACACTTGAGTTTGTGCTGAAGTTTGCAGCCACCAAAAATAATTGGCATTGGTTCACCAATCGACCTAATCAGAATCGCTTGCTTATGTGATCAGGGATGGGTATAAATAATTACTTTGTAATGGTCATAACGTGTTTTCATTACCCATATTCTACTGAATTAAGGAATCCTGCGATTTCTTTTTTTTTATAAATATTGTTATGGCCAAAGACCTGAACCCAAATAAGATTTTTCTCTACTTTTTATTATTGCACCACGACTCAGAATTTTTTTTTATTTCGATTTAACGATGTCCGTCTGTCCGCCAGTGCGTCCATCTGTCTGTCTGTCCATGCATTCTTGTGCGCACTCTACAGGTTGCAAATATTAAGATATTTTGACGAAACTTGGTACACCGACTTATATCGGCCCAAGGACGAAGCCTATTGATTTTGGCTAAAATCGGTCCATGTTTAGACCTAGTGCCCATATAAGGGTCCTACCAAAATTATATTGTTTATACGCTGCAGGTCGCAAATATAAAATATTTTAATAAAATTTGGTCCGCTGACTATCATTATAGAAAAGTTTGACACAAGTCCCATTTTAACCCATTCGAATTTGGGATCCAAACATTAGTTGGCTTTAACCAGACTGGTGTAGGGTATTGTATAGTCGGCATGCCTGACTTTAACCTTTTTACTCGTTTTTGTTTGAAATCGTCCCAAAATCAACCACTTCTAAAGCTCAAAAGTGGAACCGATTGCCTTAGAATCAGTTCTGGAACTAATTCTAGAACTGATTCTACTTCAGTCATACCTTCCATATGGGATCCCAGGAACTGGTTGCGGAACCAGTTGCATGGAATCGGTTGCAGTGGAACCAGTTGTAGAATAGGTGGGGTTGGCTACCGGTTGTAAAAAATTTTCCTGGGATGTTTTTTCTTAATTAAAATCTACATAAATACTAAAGACCTTTTAAAGAAGAATTAACACGCACTTTTTAGGACTTTTAAGGACGAAGCTTGTTGATTTTGGTTAACACCGGTCCATGTTTAGACCTAGTGCCCATATAAGGGTCCTACCAAAATTATATTGTTTTTACGCTGCAGGTCGCAAATATTAAGATATTTTGATGACATATGGTACAACGACTTATGTCGGCCCAACGACGAAGCCTATTGATTTTGGTGAACATCGGTCCATGTTTAGACCTAGTGCCCATATAAGGGTCCCCCCAAAATTGGATTGGTTACAAACTGCAGGTCGCAAATATTAAGATATTTTGATGAAATTTGGTATACCGACCTATATCAGCCCAAGGACGAAGTCTATTGATTTTGGTGAACATCGGTCCATGTTTAGACCTAGTGCCCATTAAGGGTCCCCCCAAAATTGGCTTGGTTACAAACTGCAGATCGCAAATATTAAGATATTTTAGTGAAATTTGGTGCGCTGACTCACATTATAGACAATTTAGACGCAAGCCCCGTTTTAACCCATTTGAATTTCGGATCCAAACATTAGTTGGCTTTTACCCAGACTGGTGTAGGGTATTGTATAGTCGGCATGACCGACTTTAACCTTTTTACTCGTTTTAATTAATTTAGTTTTTGTATTAATTATCATGGGTACTGTTTATTTTATGATATACTCAGAACAAATACGCTTTTTATGTGCACTTAAAAATTATCGGCCGTGAATGCATATTCCGCCAATGGTGATTACTAGGGCAAGGAATTTCATGCAAATGCATGTTTTTTCTCGATAGTCCAAAACTAATATGGACTAAATATTTATCCGTATCATCAAATTTAGTATTTGCATATTTTTGCATATTTTGTCATAAATGCATGATTTTGCATATATTTGGTGTCTTTTTAATGCATATTTTGTGATTTTTAATGCATATTTGTGCATATTTTCCATTTTTACGAGCATTTTTTATTTTGTAAAGAAATATAAAAAATTGATACGTTTTAATATTTTGATTCAATCGACATAAACATCCTTAAAACCTTATTGACCTATGGGAAATCTTCGAGTTCTGTGTCTGTTTGCAAAATAACTAACTTAAATACATTTTTAAGTTTTAGAGTGCATTATTTTTGCAAAATTAATAGTTATTAGTGCATATTTCTTATATTTTTAATGCATATTTTTCTTTTTTAACCGCATATTTTAGGCGCATATTTTCCATTTTTAAGTGCATGAAATTCCTGGCCCTAGTGATTACAATCTCCACTAATTTTTCGGAAAATTGAAACTTAAAAATTTAGAATTTTATTAATTAGGCTCAGAAGAGCATTGATATAAATTTTTATCAAAATCTGTAGACGTGGACTGGTAGCGGCGAAAATGGGTAAGTTTGTTTTTTCTTGTATTTTTTTAAAGTTTTTATGTTTGTGTCCAAACTTTATAAAAAAAAAATTAAACTAAAAATCTGGCGACTATAAGAACCAGAGATTTTGTCTGGCATTAAGAATCACTTTACATTTTTATTTTCCGATAATTAATGAAGGCGGCTCAATGGCAATCAATTTTGCCTTAAAAAAAAAAAAAAAACACCAATAATTAAGTGGCAACCCTGGCCATTGTGGTTGTTAAGCTGCCCACACACTAGGGAACATGGTTGAGGGAACAAAAAATATCAAAAAATTTTGTAAACACGAATGGCACGATCTCAACATGCACACACACACAAACGCACACACATTCACAAAAAAATGCTCTCTTTTTTAAGAATGTTCCCTAGTGTGTGGGCAGCTTTAAAAATTAAAACGAATATTTTGTGGAAATTCTACAATTACATGTGTTTCAAAACCATTCAAATATGGCTTTTAAAATGCTATTGTTACAGTATATACTCCTCTTAAATTATTTCATATACAATATTGTCAGCGTACCTGAGGTCAAAAATGTTGTTTTTTGTCGATATTTCATGGAATGGCATAAGCATTAGAAATTATATATGTAAATATATATTATCTCCGTGATTATGGCATTAAATTTAAACAAACAGTTTAGCGAGGGTCACCGGTCAATTTAAGGTACTTTTTTGCATAAGTTTCAGAAGTTATAGAGCAGACCAAATAAAGGAATATATCAATTTTTTAGTTGTCAAATCTCACTTTTAAGTGAGATATTTTTTGATTTTTTCTTACTTTCCAAAATTAGTGGTAAATTGGGTATCAAACGAAATGTGTTTAACAGACTTGTCGAAAACTATTGTCGAAAACTATTTCAAAAGTTTTTTTTTTTAATTTTTGCTTTAAAAGTACAAAAATTGTTTTTTTTTCGGACTTACAAAAATCTAGAGACAAAAATTTTCGAAGTTTTAAGTGTATATATGGGTGATATCAAAAAATGTGATAAAAACCGTGTAACCACCGAATTTCTAATGCATGGATTACATTTGAGTTACATATTTCGATATATATCAGCGCAATGTTACCTGTTTTACAAAATTTATAACAATCTGACCAATTTTTTGTTAATAAATAAAATTTGTGACCAATTTTATAGGCCAAATGTAAACTCAGTAACAAGTAACTCATAGGGTTTTTTAATTTTAATAGCTTATATTTTAATAACCAATAAAGCTAAACACTAACTGTAAGAATTTTTATGAAGAGGAAAAGTGCCATTTTTAATAAAAATTAATACATTTTATAAACTTTTTCGTATATCTTAGCTATCACGACTTCAACTCTGTAACGATTTTTCGTCATAATTTTTGATAACAATGCATATACCAGAATTTTGGAGTTATCTATTATTTATATTGCGAACAGTATAATGTTAACAGTATAACATACTTGAAACTTTTCTGCAGCATGTAACATTCTCGAGATGAAAAAGGATGTCTTTAATAAGATTTGAAAAAATGTTGTAAACTCCGTTCTTAATTTTTACACCAAACTATTTAACGAGTAAGAAAAACAATGTCATATTTGGATTCACCTTGTAGGCATCATGCGATTTTGTTTCGGAAAAAAAATTCTGACAAAGCGTTTCTGAAAGAAATCGAAAAAAGTAACCAAATGTAAACTCCGTAACTGTAAACTCCGTAACCACAATTGTTTGCATCAGATTTCATTCAAATAAATGTAGATAAATGTTTAAAATATTTTAAAATAACCATAAACCGAGGTGATTCAACTAATATTTATGCGTCAAAAGACGATTCAACTAATAATTTTGCGTCAAATCAAAAAAAGTTATCAGTTTTTTAACCTAAGCTGCTGGAGCGAAAAACGATTGATTTTGCATTTCATTGGTTTTGAATCGATATTTCGAGTCATTACTGACATTAGTTTAACAAATTAAATTTCTTTCACACAATTTAATAATTTTTTGATCGCGAAATGTTATGTTTTTAATATATTATTTTGTAACTGCGCAACAGCTGTTTGGATTTTTAAAAATTTTTATATTTTTGAAAAGCATTTAAAAGGATCAAAAATACAAAATTAAAAAAAAAACAAAAATTTTTTTCGCGGAATGAATTGTATTTTTTTTCGCGAAACCGCCAATTTGATAAACACAAATTATATATCATTGGAAAGCATGTTGAAAACCCAAATACGAAAAACTAATAAATTGAAGAAAATTCGTACGCAATTTTTTTTGTTATATCTTTTGCTTGCAGAAATGTAAACTCCGTTACAACAAAAAAAATTAAAATTGTGCAAAAAAAGTTATTGCGACAACTTGTAGAAGAGATTTTTTGCAATTAGGTTTATAATGACTAAACTTACTGATTCCATTAAGAAAAAACCGAAATATTAACACTTTTTGCTTCTCACAAATTTGGCCCAAAAATTTATCACATTTTTTGATTTCACCCATATGTATTTGAGATTGGACCGCTAAAAATGTTTATATGTGTATTAGATTTTTTCCCTACATGACGTATCCATATTTTATCAAAATCGTTGCATCCTCTCCTTCCTTGGATACCTTCACTGTTAGTTTTAAATTTTCAAAGTCAACCCTCGTATTTTGTGGAGTTAGTTGCTTAGTATAAGCAGTGTGTTTGTATATTAATATGTCTGTATTTGTTTATATTTTTTTTGTCTTATATTTATTCTTCTCTTACAATTAGTTAGAGATTTTGAGAGTAGAGTATATTATTTTTTCAAGGGAGTAAATAGGGGTGTGGTACAATTTTTTCTACCACATGAACTGTAAAATAAATAAATCTACAAAAGCTATTACTTTGTTTGTTTTTTTTAACACATACATTTCTACATATGCAACTGTCAAGGCGTTTTAAAACCAACACTTTTCAAAATAGTTTGCTATTTAATATTAACAATTTGTATTATAAAACAACTAACTATATGTGAGGCATTTCATTCAAACTGCCCGCATTTTTTTTGATTATTTTTCGTTTTATTTAATCAACGAATACAGAAAGTTTTATGATGGTATTTGGCTTATCGGGGATCCCATCGATTTGAATGAAATTTCGATATGTATAAACGAACGAAATGCTATTTTTACGTATTTAACATTTACGAAATTTAAATGTACAGCAAATTTTAAAGTTTTCAACAATAAAATATTCGTAATTTATGAATTGAGAATGATTTGATAACAAAACTGAATATCTAACACTCGCATTGTGCTAGAAACTGACTTGAGCTATACAGTGGATATTTTAATATGTATTCGTTAATTTGAACGCGATTTTCTAGCATAATTATCAAATAATTTTCTAGTAGTTTTCAAATTGAATTCAAAGGCTCTACTTTATTATTAGAGAGTAACTTAATTAATACACTTGTTATCCATGGAAAATCTCAATATTTCTCTAAGGCTAGAATTGGTGTTTGTTGGGTTAATTCAGTAAAACATTAAGAAAAGAAACATTACACCGACAGAATTATCTGCATGATATAATTGATTTTTTGCATTAAATCAATAAAGTTTTACTTCAGCTCGTCCATTAAAACCTTTCTTTGAATTAATCGAATTTTCATAAAATATTTTTAGGAATTTCATTTTATTTATAAAAATTTTTTTACACTTAACAGAGAAGTTTCATTAAAACTGAATTCATAAAACATATCAAGCTTGAAAACCGGTCTACTGACTTTTCATTTAAATCAAAAGAAATTTTCATTTATTTTTAAATGTTAATAAATAAACTACAAAATCCTTAAAAAATAATGATTTTTCATTTATTTCGTTTTTTTAAATTTCAAAAAATTAACTACAAAATCCGTAAGAATAAATGATATTTAGTTTATTTCATATTTTTAACTGACCTAGAAATCGAAAAGGAATTCTTTTTTTTAACAAAACATTTTAAATGAAAATATTAACTGTAACAGAAAACCCGTATTTATATGTAATTTATTTCTTAAATAAACGACAGTTAAAAATAAAAAAAAAAAAATTGTATTTCAACTGAATAATCATTTAAAAATAAATGTACGGATAAGTTTGTAAATAAAATAAAGTCAGTTACTGTAATAATATTTTCAGTGTATTTAATTCATTTTAAAATGTAGGCTCTCTAATAAACATGATTTCCAAAAATCGGTATTTTTTAGTTTCTATTTTTTTCCTTGATGTTTTGTGTGTAGTTCTGGATTTTTAGTGCATATTTTATATTTTTCTATGCATATTTTACAAATTTATTGAATACACGAAAGTCGCTGCTCTGGTAATAACTATTGGTAGTATTTTGTTTTTGCATAAATATTTAGTTAATTCTAGTTTAGTTTGTATTTATTTGATTAAAACTATAGATGTTTTTTTTTTTTAAATTACACAAGATGAAAGTAATCTTGTAAAAGAATCTTTAATTTTATCAATATCTCTAACAGATAGAACGTACATAAATATTGTTGTTGTATTTGTTTCCATTTCCTTTGGATTTTAATAGCTTTCTCTAAAAGTAGAATTTTTCCTAAAACAATAATTTCGTTTACTTTATTAAAAAGTTTAATTTGAAGAAAAAAAAAGTCTATTGTTGCTGCGCAAATAAAGTAAGTTATGAGTTTTTAAGAGTTCTCAAAATATCTTAATTTTACGTTTTTGAAAAGTATATTTTAGTTTTTATAATATCTCTTTGAAATTAATTATTTTCTATTTCCAAAACAATTACGTGAAAACGCTATGCATAATATTTTTTAGGGTGCCTTAAAAATACATAGCTTATTTTGTCAGCGCAGCAAAAGAAATACATACAGCTATCAAAAGTAATAAAATCGGTAATGAGTTTTCTGTTTAAAAATGAAAGTGCCCTTGTTATGGCAACTTCTCTTCATATTTAAGGAATATCTGTATTAGGGTGATTCTTATTACTAAATTATCAATTTTTGAACCGGTTGTCCTCTCATTTTGTTAAGATTCATAAAAAATATTTTGTAATATTTTGAAAATTTTTATAGAAATTTTTAATGATATTATTGAACTTTTAAATGTGATCCTCTTGGAGTTACACTCATAGAAATAAATCTGTAAAAGTAGCAGAAAAAGCTAATAAAAGTTACAATAGTTAGAAATGATCTTGCAGAAAAAACTGCTTTAATTAGCGGACTCTTTTGCTAAATACTAGTAGAATAAGAACAGCAAAAATAAAACTGTTAAATTTACGGAATTTTGTATATATTTGAGTTAACTTCTACTTAATTTAAAACTTCAAATTATACTGTAAAATGTACAGAAATTTTTTTAAATATCAGTAGACTAGAAACTGCAAAACCCAGTTATTATATATACAAAATTTTTGTTATACTTGAGTTAAATTTAGTTGAATGCAAATATCAGTATATCCTGCTAAAATCAACAGAATATTTGTTAAAAAATATAGTAAACTACTGACTTTAGGAGGCTTAATTTTCGTTCGCATTAAAAAAAAATTAAAATATACTTTTTGATTTTTATCAGGATAAATTGTTGTTTTCTCTTAAATAAAATTTAGCTAAAATATAAACTAAACTAATGAAAAAAAAATGACTCTCATAAAAAATACGTCTTAAATGATTTTTCTAAAACAAAAAAAAAAAATTAAATAGGATTAAAATAGGAAACCATGTGAATCCTCCATTTTAGGTATAGGATATGTTCAGCGAACTTATTTAGAACATTACCAGGAATATTTTTGTGGAACATTTGAACCTTCTAGCTCTTCAATTAAAGGGACTTTTTTTGGCGCCTTTTCAAAGCGGACAATAACGACCCGTAAGTTGAAGAGTTAGAGGATGAAAATGTTCCGCAAAAATATTTGTCATCAAATTCTACTATAAGTCTTTTGAGACATCAGCATTGAACATTTAACTTCAGTGCCAGTAATAAGGAAAAACTTAAAACGTGTTTAAGGGTTAATTTCGTACTTATTGTCCCACAAACCTGGATTTTAGGGAGAAATCATGGGAATCTTTCACTTTAGGTATAGGATGTGTTCAGCTAACTTATGTAAAATACTACGAGATACATTTTTATGAAACATTTTAACCATTCTAGCTCTTCAACTTACGGGTCTATTTTGTCCCTTTTTAAAAAGGGCCAAAAAATTCCCTTTCATTGAAGAGTTAGAGGGTTAGAATGTGCTACAAAAATGTTCCTTGTAGTGTTTTTAGCGGTGATACTTTAGTGAATTTGCTGCCAAAGTTCAAAGATAGTTTTTTTTTTATCAGCTGGTAATTTAAATAAAAAATTAAATATATTTAGCTTTTATTATGTGAATAAGATATAAAAGGGAGTCTTTAAGAAAAAGCATTTCTTTTGATTTTTATAAAAAAATTGGTAGATATTTTTTTTAAAGATAATAACTAAAGGTCTGTTCCTAACAAAATTAATTACCTAAATTTTACTATGTAATTTGATAAAAGGTTGATATCGCTAAGCTACGCCCACTTAAAACAAGTGACAAAATGAAAAAACAAACATTACATTAAAATTCTGTAAAATTTTCTGAACCATCTCCTTGCCAACAACAATAAAATTAGAAAAAACTTGAATTGACTTAAATTCGTGTCCACAACTGTATATGCTTACCAGTACTGACAAAAATAATGAGTTTAAAAATAGATTTTCAAAAAAATAAGTTTTATGCAAAAAAATATTTTTTTATTTTAAAATTATAAAAATAAAAACGTAATTGACCTGCTGCACACAAGTTAGCTTACTCGCCAACACACAAAAATCAAAAAATATGTGGTTACATATATCCTTACCAGTATTGAAAAAATATTGAGTCTAAAAATAGATTTGAAAAAATTTTCAAAAAAAATCTAGAAAATTACTTTCTATTTAAAATAATGATAAAAATAAGTCATTATCAGTAACTCATTGTTTTAAAATAATGCAGCAGATAAGTGGGTGTCATTACTGGTAGTCCAAAAAATGATGATATGTTATTACCGTTTCTACACTGGGATATGTTGAAAATATAAATAAAACAACTTCAATAACCAATACAAGCCGCTGAACTTTTATGTAATTCAGTCAAAATTCACTCACTTGTACTAATACTATTAATCAAAAATTTTCTAAAAAAAAATTTAATAAAAAAACCTAATTTTACAAATTTTTTTCTGATTTCTAGTAGAAATTGCAATTTTTACAAAATTACTTTTACGGGCTTAATATAATTTCAGTTTTTTTTTTATTTTTTTGTTGAATAAAATTAACAAATTAAATTGAAATTTGCTCATTCATCACCCTGAAGATTTAAAAACTACTGGTTTTTAGCGGACTAAAAAAGAAGTCCTTGACGTGGTCGTAATATTAATAAAACGGGAGGGAGTACTTTTTAAAAATCTCAATATATATTTTGTAGAGCCATCTAAGAAACACCCTAATGTATATAGACCCGAAGCGAAATAACAACCAAAAAAATAGCCATAATAAAAATTGCTTCAATATCAGATAAAAGAAAACCAATAGAAAATCAAACAAAAATTCATTATTTCTTTCTTGTTATTATTATTTTTTTTTTTCTACAAAAAAGCAAATAAAAATAAATTTATTTTAAAAGAAATCCCAAACCCTAAACTGAATTTTGCTATTTCATTTCTTTCTTTCTCTCAATGTTTCTTAACACTGATAAATATTTTGCATTAAATTATATGTAAAAGGAAAGAAATCAAGAAACAAAAGCAATCAAGTGTAGTATAAATTTTTATTAAATACACAACAGAACTTTAAAAGAATAAATTTTAATGTTGTTTTTAAATATCTTAAGCACACATAGAGCAAAAAATCTAGCTGAACATTTTGGTGGAACGAAATTATCACACTGTGATTATTGTGATAATGAATATGATTTTTAATGATCATATTATGATCACTGATGGTGATTTTATTACTATTTAGCATCATATTATGATCATTTTGTTCACATTATGATCTCTGTGTGTTTCAATCATAACATAATGCCTCTAAACTATTTTAATATGATGCTCTTTTTTCTGCATGCAAAAATGTACAATAACTTGTTGAAACTTAATAACATAAGTTAAGAACTTTTGTATCATCAAATATTATAAAATAAATTCTTTAATACATAAAGATACACAATTAATAGAAAAAATTCAACATTTATATGGTTTTTCTACGAGAATTAGCAAACAGTGGACTGCATGTGTTTTGTTTTTGTATTGCATGGACCCATCTTCATTCGTCTGAAGTAAAGTGTGATCTGAAAGCATTTTCATTAGAATAATATAATTGATTTTGTTTCAATATCTGGCAATGAAATATTTTATTCATTTTTATTGTATTGAACAATGCTGCTAATGCAGGAACTTTTTATTGTAAAAAGATTTCATTCATTAAAGCTCTAATACTTTAATTTTTTCTTTGTACTATGGACAATATTTGCACATTATTATTTTTTTTATAAAAATTTTTCAATGATTTTAGTTTTTTGTTTTTTTTTTCCATAAAGTGTAATAAATGAGGCATTTCGTAAAAAAAATATCATTACCACTAATACAGCTTTTCATACTACAAACAGTGTAAATGAATGAAGGTTTTGTACCTTTGCCATAAGGCATCGTTTCAACTTTGATTATATTTCTTTTTCAATTTAAGCATAATTTACGCTTTTTTGTTCATACTAGATACAATGATGACGGTGGTTCAGGGTGGGTGATCTTTTGGGTAGTGTATACAATTTGGTAAAAGGTCTGGTGCCTTTTCTCTCTACTGTTGTCGACATTAATTTGCTATGACCCTAGAAAATATGTACTTGTATACATATATCGACAGCTTCAAGCTATGATTGTTATATTTGAATATTGTGTTGATTATCATAAGAAAATGTTAGCTTAAATTGATAGACCAATGCTTTTTTTCTTTTTCGAAAAGGAAATCTTAAAAACTTGGTTCTTTTCCCCATTAAAAACAGGCAACCATCTATGCGACCAACCAACGAATATTATAGAGGGTGTATTGTAAATTAACACCAAACCAATAGAAATTGGTTTAGCTTCATTGCACTTCAATTACAGTTTGGTTTGTAAGTGCAAAATATGAAAGAACAAATTTACAATTTTTATTAAGCGTTAAAAGTTTAGATTTTTAAGGATTAAATTAAAAAAAAATTTAATGTAAACATTATAAAATCTTCCAATAACGGACACTCAGTACAAGAGACATAGAAAATTTGTACAGTAAAATTAACTTAGAGATTAATGGTATAAACGAAAAATCGTTCTACTAGAAATATATTCGCTGGTAATGTATATGTGTTTAGAAAAACTATAATAATTTATTTGGCGTGTTTTTTTATATAATATGTTTTCAGGCAAACATATTTATATGTTTATCATTATTATTTATTTATTTATTTATTTACAGAAAAAAAGTTAAAAAAAGTGCCTGTTCAAAATACACCTTGGTATGTTATATGACGATTCTTAAAATATATCGGGTCTAGCAATGAGATCTCACGAGCTGGACTATTTTTAAAAAAGGTCTTTTTTTAGTTTTTGTAGTAATTTTGCTTTTTAGCTGAAGACAACATACTCAATATGGGTATCATATGAAAGGTTTTTGTGAGTCTCATCGAGCGGTATATGGGTGAAATCAAAAATGTGATAAATTTTTGGGCCAAATTTGTGAGAAGCAAAAAGTGTTAATATTTCGGTTTTTTCTTAATGGAATCAATAAGTTTAGTCATTATAAACCTAATTGCAAAAAATCGCTTCTACAAGTTGTCGCAATAACTTTTTTTTGCACAATTTTAATTTTTTTTGTTGTAACGGAGTTTACATTTCTGCAAGCAAAAGATATAACAAAAAAAATTGCGTACGAATTTTCTTCAATTTATTAGTTTTTCTTATTTGGGTTTTCAACTTGCTTTCCAATGATATATAATTTGTGTTTATCAAATTGGCGGTTTCGCCAATAAAAATACAATTCATTCCGCGAAAAATTTTTTTTTTTTTTTTAATTTTGTATTTTTGGTCCTTTTAAATGCTTTTCAAAAATATAAAATTTTTAAAAATCCAAACAGCTGTTGCGCAGTTACAAAATAATATATTAAAAACATAACATTTCGCGATCAAAAAATTCTTAAATTGTGTGAAAGAAATTTAATTTGTTAAACTAATGTCAGTAATGACTGAAAATATCGATTCAAAACCAATGAAATGCAAAATCAATCGTTTTTCGCTCCAGCAGCTTAGGTTAAAAAACTGATAACTTTTTTTGATTTGACGCAAAATTGGTAGTTGAATCGTCTTTTGACGCATAAATATTAGTTGAATCACCTCGGTTTATGGTTATTTTAAAATATTTTAAACATTTATCTACATTTATTTGAATGAAATCTGATGCAAACAATTGTGGTTACGGAGTTTACAGTTACGGAGTTTACATTTGGTTACTTTTTTCGATTTCTTTCAGAAACGCTTTGTCAGAATTTTTTTTCCGAAACAAAATCGCATGATGCCTACAAGGTGAATCCAAATATGACATTGTTTTTCTTACTCGTTAAATAGTTTGGTGTAAAAATTAAGAACGGAGTTTACAACATTTTTTCAAATCTTATTAAAGACAACCTTTTTCATCTCGAGAATGTTACATGTTGCAGAAAAGCTTCAAGTCTGTTATGCTGGATGATTACTTACATTTCAACGATCATTTGAGTATAAATAACATTATACTTTTCGCAATATAAATAATAGATAACTCCAAAATTCTGGTATATGCATTTTTATCAAAAATTATGACGAAAAATCGTTACAGAGTTGAAGTCGTGATAGCTAAGATATACGAAAAAGTTTGTAAAATGTATTAATTTTTATTAAAAACGGCACTTTTCCTCTTCATAAAAATTCTTACAGTTAGTGTTTAGCTTTATTAGTTATTAAAATATAAGCTATTAAAATTAAAAAAAACCTTATGAGTTACTTGTTACGGAGTTTACATTTGGCCTATAAAATTGGTCACAAATTTTATGTATTAACCAAAAATTGGTCAGATTGTTATAAATTTTGCAAAACAGGTGACATTGCGCTGATATATATCAAAATATGTAACTCAAATGTAATCCATGCATTACAAATTCGGTGGTTACACGGTTTTTATCACATTTTTTGATATCACCCATATATATTTTTATCATTATTATGCCTGCATTCCACAAATATAATATTGATAAAGTATAATTGAAAATATATCTTTGTTTAGCTGGGAAAATATGATTTAGGTGAGCATTAGAGTGCCTGAAAACATATGTATAATAGAGCGACTCACCTTATATGGACAGAAAAAAAGTTAAAAAAGTGCCCCCCACAAAATACACCTTGGTATGTTTTATGATGATTCTCAAAATATATCGGGTCTAGCAATGAGATCTCACGAGCTGGACTATTTTTAAAGAAAGGTATTTTTTTTTAGTTTTTGTAAGAATTTTGCTTTTTAGCTGAAGACAACATACTCAATATATTTTTTTACGACTTTTTCTGTTAATGTAGGTTCCAATTAGGCAGCAATGTACTGCCTAATTCAATTAATTATACCCTACGCCACTACGTGAAAAGGGTATTATAAGTTTGTGCTGATGTTTGTAACAAAAAAAAAAATAATGGTGGATCCACCTTATAGTATACCGATCGGCTCAGAATTTTTTTTATTTCGATTTAACGATGTCCGTCTGTTCGTCCGTCTGTCTGTCTGTCCATGCATTCTTGTGCGCACTCTACAGGTCGCAAATATTAACATATGTTGATGACATTTGGTACGCAGACCTATGTTGGTCCAAGGACGCAGCCTATTGATTTTGGTTCACACCGGTCCATGTTAAGACCTAGTATCCATATAAGGGCCCCCCAAAATTGGCTTGGTTACACGCTGCAGGTCGCAAATTTTAAGATGTTTCAATGAAATTTGGTTTGCTGACTCACATGGTCCCGAGAGCAAAGCCGATAGATTCTAGATAGAGTCGGTACATATTTGGACCTATCGCCCATACGGGCTATATTTACGATTTTCTCTCCCATTTTAACCCATTCGAATTTCGGATCCAAACATTAGTTGGCTCTTAACCAGACTGTTGTAGGGTATTGTATAATCGACATGCCCGAATTTAACCTTTTTACTCGTTTTGTGTAAATTTTAAATTGTCTGTAATGAAATAATATTGTGAATATTAATACTATTAATTTGTTAGCACAACAAAATTTTAATAAAAAATATAACTTTAATACAAATTTTGTTTTTATTTTACACCAAGAAGAAAACGGTTTTTTCTTTATCAGCAGTCTCCTTAATACCCAGTATAGTCTCCTATTTCATTAAAACTCTAATTTATTGCAGTTCAAATAGATGTGCATACGGTTTTAAGTTCCTCACTAATGGCTTTTTAATTGTTATTGTTTTTACAAGACTAGTTAAGTAAATATTTGGCAATATATTAGGGTTTTATTAAAAAACAAAAACGTTTTAAAAAACTCTTAAAATATACAGCAAGAAAAGAATTTATGGTAAAGGGAGATTAATTTCATTATATTTTTAACCAATGAAGATAAAGAAAAGTGATTTCAATAAGATTTTAATTGATTATACACCGATAATTATCTTAGTAATAAAAATCACCTCAAAGATGTTAAGGAATTCTATATATAATAATTAATTAAAATAAGTATGTACTTATCTTTCACTTTAAACAGTATTTAGTACTTCAGTTTGAGTCTTATTATAATATGATTATGGTTATGGATTATTAAGCTCTTGGGTCTTGTTACCAATTTCATATTACACGTTTACGTACATATAACATCGTTCTTGCACTTATATGACAGAAAACCTAAAACAATTAAATACATTGCAATTCACTGTAGTGCATAATAAAATAAGACAATTGATTGAATATTCCCAAAGGTCAAATATTTATAATCAAATTAAATGTATTGTGGAAATTTAATTCAATTTAAAAGCAAATAGTAAAAACTCTCAAGTATGGAAATACAAAACAATTAATATAAGGTTAAAATATGGACAATTTCGTATTCATTTAACAATTTTTACTGTTTGTTTAACATACTCGTGTTTCTGCGGACTTTTGACAAAAGAACTTATTTCAAAAATCCAATTCTTCAGGAAAGCTAAAAACCACATTTAAGGTTGTACAAAACTGTTCAAAAATTATACAATCTACAGCTTACCAAGATTTAGTTTAATGTTTTAAACGAAATAACCTAGGACATTTTTTATTTATTATCGATTGCCAATCACACGTATACAGCAACTGGTTCCACTAAAACCGATTCCATGAAATTGGGTCCATTGTACATCTTGTATGTTGGTATAACTAATGGAGTATCACTTCTATAATTAGTTCCGGAATTTGTAGACATATTTCCAGAAGTTCAAGAAGTCATTCCGGAACTAGTTACAGAACTGATTCCAGGGAAACTGGTTCCGCTTTGACGGCTATAGAAGCAGTTGCTTTTGGGACAATTTCAAACAAAAATCATCGGTCTTAGAATTGACAATTGGCCTTGTTTTTAATCACCGGATTTATTTTTGGATTTATTTTATTTTGTTAAAAAAAATCGACATTTTCTTTTTAAATTTAAAAAATTTTATATTTTTATTCAAATTTTACACTTATTCGCTAATATAATGCGAAAGAAAAAATTTTAATTTTGCGAAAATACAATTTCTAGAATTAAATTAAGCTAAATCCAAAACTAAACTCCAAAACTAAATTATAACTCCATTTTGGATTTAGCTTAATTCAATACCTGTATTTACATTTTTACAAAATTTAATGATTTTCTTTGACATTATATTATCGAATACGTGTTAAATTTTGATAAAAATATTCAATTTTGATAATTAAAAACCAAAATGTAGATTTTTTAACAAAATAAAATAAATCCGAAAATAAATCCAGTGATTAAAAAAAACGGCCAATAGAAGGGGTTTGAAAGGAACAACCGATTGTTTGGAACAGAAAATTTTCCTGGGAAGTGCTATTGGCTAATTTTACAAATAGCTTGATTTAAGTGAGTCTTATATCTTTTAGCCTCATTTTCACAACGTGAAAATGACTGCGACTTTAACCGGCAAAGTTGTTGTTGTTTTCCATAAAAAATTAGAATTTAAATGTTTGTTAAATTTTAACTGGGCATTCACTAATCGGGCCCTGTGTAATAGGTGTAGAAATATGAGAATAAGACCGAAATATGCGCATTCTAAAGTTTTATTTACTACAAAAATTTTGAAAATTTTTCTTAAGTCGACTTAAGCGCTTTTGCCAAATGTCCACTAATTCAGTTTAATATAAGAATTTGTCCATCAAACCTTAAATAAAATTCGCAAACAATTGTATCACTGGAATTTAAGTGGGCTTCTATATAATTATTTTAATGTCATAACAAATTAAGCAAATGTCAAAATATTGTACATACTTAAGTACAATCTTTCTTAATACATTAGGGTGTTTCAACAAAGATATTTTTTTCGATTTTAGCATCTCTTATAGCGGAATATGAATGGGAATTTTTTAGATTTTTTGAACGGGGCTATGGGGTAACTGAAATGGGTTTTATTCAAAAAATGACGTTATGAAACAAACAAGTTTTTGATTTTTTCTTTTGTGCTTTGTTTCCACAAAACTGCATAAATCACTACTCTGTGGTTTCATTAAAAGAACAAAAAAACTACAAATTCTTAGTTTAAGTGTAATGATCTGAAAAGTAAAAATTTTAAATTTTCTAAATTCAAACTTCAATAACTTGAAAAATGGGCAACGTAGGGGCATGAAATTATAGATCTTCGAAATATCTCTCATCCTAGGTCAATTTAGGTTATCATGAAATTTTCATATATTTCATTAAATTTCATGTGAAATGGAAGAAAAATATGAATTTAGTTTTTTTTTTTTTTTTTTTTTTTAATTTTTGACACTTTATCTAAAGTGATAAAATTAATGTTGGAAGTATTTTAAAGGCCTATCTAACAAATATCATTTCAGCCTCATACATTTAAATGAAATTTCTTAACTTATTAAAGTTTTAATTTGGAAACTTCTGAAGTTAATATTTAAGATCATAAAAGTGACCTTTAAGCTAATAATTTTTAACAGGGAACATTTTTTAGAAGGCTGGAACCATTGAGTATTAGTTCAGCTGATTTTGTGGCGACAAAAGACAAGAGCGACCACGTACCCCCTTCAAAAATCTTTTTGCCATAGTTAAAAACTTCTTTTTGGTGAAACGCCCTAGTGCACGCATTGTACTAAAACCGATAAATAAATTTCATACTTAATCAAAATTAATTTTCATCAACACTAAATTAACTAAATACATACATACATTAGGGTGTCCCTTATAAAGTGTTTGGTCGATTTTCGACACGCATACCCCCCCAATTTTTTTACAAATGGTCCCAAATTAACAAAATCTATTTTTTTTTGGAAAATGTTAAACCGTGCCGAGTTGCGGCCGAAAATGGATCATTTTGGAAAAAAAGTGTATTCCCATGTAAAAAAATCATACATTGACTTGTATATGAACATACATGGGCATACATAGTCATATACGTCCATGCCTAGTTCGATGTATGACCATACATGATCTCATATATTTCCATATATCTTCGGATCCGAAATTTGAGGGTATATGACCGTACATGTTCATATATGACCATATATGCTCATACATGATTCACATATGCTCATATATGATCATATATGGGCATATACCTCCATATACCCTCAAATTTCGGATCCAAAGGTATATGGAAATATATGAGATCATGTGTGATCATACAATGAACTATGCATGGACGTATATGACTATGTATGCCATATATATTTCGATTTTCACATGGGTTATTATTAAAAATTCCCAAAATTCGAAATTTTGAAAAATTTAGTGTTTTGTTTCATTTATTCATTTAATATAGTCAAAATGATTCAGACATGGAATTCTGACTTCATCGGATATCATTAACCCACTTTAGCCTGGAATCCAAAATGACCCACAAATTTGATAAAAATGCAAAAACGTGTTTTTTTTAAATTAATTCTAAAGATTTTTTAAAATGCCTAATTTGGAGATATCGATTGCTAGTTGTACCACATAATAGTTGATATTAAAGAAAAAAAAATAAATTGGAAAAATGATAATTCAAGTTTGTGTTTGGAGCGACTGCTTTCCAGGACATTTTACAAAAATTGCTTATTTTGTGAAAAATTTAACAAAATTTTAATGTTTTCATCAAATTTTACATAGTTTTCGGAAAAGTATTACTTAAATTTGGTTAGGCAATAATTATCTTTACATTTTTTTAAAAAAATCTTTAACCCTTAGTGGCCAGGGGTCAGAAAAGACCCACGAAACTTAATATTAATTATGACTAGGAGATTGTAAAGCCATTAAATTGATAAAAAAAATCTCAACTGGATAAAAATAAATATTTTATGTAACATAATCCATATGGGGTTAACTTTTATACTTTTCGCCAAAACGCCCCACTAGGATATTTACAGAATAACACCTTTAATAATTTTCGGAAAAATATCACTTTATATGAATAACAAAAAATGTTTTCCACTTGATAAAAATTATTATTTTGAGTAACTTGATCCATATAGGGTTAATGTTCTCACTTTTCACAAAAAAAGACCCACTAGGAAATTTACAGGATAACATTTATCAGATTTTTATTTATCAGATTTTTTCAAATTTAAAAAAGTCAATTATTGGACTATAAGGTTTTATTAGGGATCAGAAATTCAAAAAATTGTAGGATTTTCTTTTTTCATTTGGCTAGAGCGGCGATTTTATTTTATCGAATTTTCAGAAAACTTCGATTTTTGTAACTTACTTAGGTTTTAGGCAAGAATTCTAAATAATAAGATAAAACACTTTAATACACGTAATTAGGATGAAATAAAGATCGAATAATTAGCCTCTAAGTATTTAAGGTCAGATTAAAATTTTAAAAGATTAAAATTTTTGTATTAATTTAACAAATATTTCTGAGTAGATATTGATAAAAATTCCTGATGTTATTTGCCTAGGTGGTGTTGCAGCTTATATGATCCTACACTCAAAAAATTGACAGTTAAAACAAAGGTATGTATATGCAGTTAAAAAGTTGACAAACTAACGAAACCCTTGTTATTTTTAACTGTTGTCGTTAGTAAAAAAATTTAAAACAACTAACAAAATTGGTAAAAAAACACTGTTTTGACAGTTAATATTTTTGGTATTATAAAAAAATATTTGACTAAAAAAAAATGTTTTTTTCTTTTGAGAATTTGAGAACAAAAGTATTTGTAATTACTTCTGCCAATTTAAAATTTGAGGTAAAAATTCCAAACCGTTCCACAGTTATTTTGCTTTTATGAATTGGAGATGCAAGTTTCTGAATTTTATTTGCAAAATAAGACTATATCAATAATAACAAATATAAACAGAACAAGAATTTTTAGAATTCAACGAAGTTTTTTATTTTTTCAATTACTAACAAAAACAACTGTTTATTGCAAATATATTGTTTTTGTTTTGTTGTTTATTGTGATATCAAAAATAACTGATTTAAACTACTGTTCCGAAATTATAGTAATTTTCCTTAATTGTTTTCTTAAATAACCGTTATAGCAGTTGTTTTTCATTTTCACTGATTACTGCAAAAACAACTCTCATGTAGTAACTGTACAACTTTTTTAAGTGTATAAATTAAAAGTCAAATTTCTGTAAAATAAAACCAATTTTTTAAAACTTTGTTATGTTTTATTTTATAAAATTTGGGCCTTTGATACAATTTTTTTAGCAAATATTTCTACTGGTGTTAGCAGGATAGACTGCTATTTGCATTCAACTAAATTTAGCTTAAAAATAGCAAAAATGTTGTAGATATTTATAACAGTTTACTATTATTTAGCTAAATTTTCTGCAAATTTTACAGTACAATTTGTTATTTTCAATTAACTAAAAGTTAACTTAAATATATCGTAAATAAAATTCTGTAAATTTAACAGTTTTAATTTTGCTGTTCTTATTTTACTAGTATTTAGCAAAAAAATCTGCTAATTTCAGCAGTTTTTTCTGCAGCATCATTTTTAATTAGTTTTTACTAACTTTTTTTTTTGCTATTTTTATAGATTTATTTCTATGAGTGTGCATAATTTTTAAATGCTATTTAATAGCTAGGTATTTTAAATTAACATTACGAGTATCTCAAACTGATTGTGAATGTATTCTTCTGCATCAGTTGGGGTTGAAAACAATAAGTATTGACAACAACATGAATTCCATTGTAAAACATTCTATTGTTGATGTTGTAAGTTTTAACAACAGAAAACTTACAAAACCAACCTTATCTACTTGATTTTTTGCTGGTTGATTTTCAACTTGCTAAGGTTACTAACATGAACGACTTCATTTGATACAGTCGACTTCAAGTAAGTGTCATTCGCTGACAAATGAAAAAAGAAGTTAAATTTTTGGGCCGAATTTTGTAGTTTAGATTTAGATTTCTTTTTAAACTTAAGTTTACTTCTCACCTCTTAGATCGATATATCAAATGTTTTTAAAGCTGCATAGATACTCGTACTTTACTTTTTGAAAATATTTTTACTTAAGTGTTAGGTTTTACCTAAGTATTCACTGCAATACCCGCCCTTAATTTTTAGATTTGACTTTACGTTAAGTAATTGGACCTAAATGAAATAATGAAAAAAAGCATTAAAAGAATTAAATGTGCTAATAGGGAAAAACTTATTTAACAAATAATGCTTCCCGGATTTATTTTTCGCCTAAGAAAATCGTCAAGAGACGAGGTTTCAAGAGTTCCTAGAAATATTTGTTGGGTTAAACTGCTAACTCAATGAGAATTTCTTCTCGTCTCGTTTAGGAGCGTTGTATAGCACTTCAAATATCAAAGAAAAACGAAAATAAATAATTACAACAATTTGCTTTGTCATCTTCTAAAATGCTACTCCGTTATTTTGACAGATCTGTCTGGTAGTGACATCTATTTATTTACAACCAGTTATAGAAAATCCTATTACATTTTAAATTTTCAGTTATACAGAGTCATCTGTAGCTTAAAATGTTCTTTGTAGTAACATTGATATGTATCTATGAAGTTGTTGCTCATATTGTTGTTGATTGGTAAACAAAACTAAAACTTATCACTCAGTTTTCATGCCATGTTTAGTCTGTTTGCCATTAGTTTTGTGGGAGCCTTTTTTTGCTACTTTGATTTTGTGTTGATTTTTGCTGGTTTTTTCCATCTCTTCGTAATTCCCAATCGTCCTTCAGAGGGATTTAACATCTGTTTGTGGTATTTCTAGTTGTTTGCTAATTCAGAGAAATAAAGATTTTCATACGTACATATTTAAGTATTTATACATTTTTGTTTTAATTATATGTTAGTTGTATACTGAAAACAAGTTTGAGTCAAATTTAATACAAGTGAGTACTTTAGAAAGTGATGAATTAGAAAAGTTTTAAAAATTATTGAAAGCTTATCAAATTTTATCTTAGCAACTTTAATAAAAATAAATTAAATTAATGTGTACCAAAATGTCGATAATGAGTGTATGGAAGTGCTGCTCCTGAAAAATCAACTCACTTTTGACTGCAGCGCGATCAAAATTTTGAGTATTTAAACATTTATTTTAAAATTTGTAAAATTTTGTGTCGTTTTTGAAAATTTTATTTTATTGGTTGTAAATAGATGTCCCTACATTGCTAGATCTGTCAAAACACCATATTAGTATTTTAGAAGATGACAAAGCAAATTGTGATAACTTTCTATTGTTGTTTCAACTCACCACTAAGTTTTGTTACAAGATATAGGTATCACAGAAAAAACGCAGTCTCTAGATAACACTGTGGAACAAATTAAGGTTATAAAAAGTTAGGTCGATTCTGAGAGTGAGGGGTGAAAATAGAGGCTAAATTAGAAGACCCGTATCGCGGCGTTTGCTTATGTTAGTTCGAATTTTTTCATATTGTTTATATGATTTTTTGGCTATAACTCGTCGACTAATTGATATTTTTTAAATCTGTAAAAGCCAAATTATTGCTAGAGACCTGAACAACAAATAAAATTTTTAAAAAAATTGATTTGGTTGATTTTTTTTTTTTTTTTTTTAATTGTTGTTCAGGTCTCTAGCTATAATTTGGCTTTTACAGATTTAAAAAATATTAATTAGTCGACGAGTTATAGCCAAAAAACCATATAAACAACCTAGTATAGAAAATCATTACCAGATATGTGGTTATGTAACTACATACTTGGTAATGGTAACTAGTTACTTTTGTTATTACATTTCTTATTACCTTTATATGGCGATGTCGCGAAAAATAATGAGTTATGGTTACACACCAGCATACGAAAAATCAAAAAATATATCATTACCTATGTGCTTACCAGTACTGACAAAAATAATGACTCTAAAAATAGATTTTCAAAAAAATAAATTATATAAAAAAAAAAATATTTTTTATTGTATTTTTTTTTTTAATAAAATTTGCTGGTGCGGGAATCGCACCTGGGTCTACAGAGTGACAGTCAACAGCTCTACCATCTGAACTATATCGACATGTAATATTTAATAGATAAAAATACAATTGACCTGCAGCACACAAGTAAGCTTACTCGCCAACATACAAAAAATCAAAAAATATGTGGTTACATATATCCTTACCAGTATTTAAAAAATATTGAGTCTAAAAATAGATTTCAAAAAATTTTCAAAAAAATCTAGAAAATTATTTTTTATTTGAAATAATGATAAAAATAAGTCGTTATAAGTAACTCATTATTATATGTTTTAAAATAATGCAGAAGGTAAGTGGGTGTCATTACTGGTAGTCCAAAAAATAATGATATGTCATAACCGTTTCTACACTGGGAATATGAAAAAATTCGAACTAACATAAGCAAATGCCGCGATACGGGTCTTCTAATTTAGCCTCTATTTTCACCCCTCATTCTCAGAATCGACCTAACTTTGGTAATCTGAATTTGTTCCACAGTATTATTATTGTTTAAAAATAGTATTTCAAAACTTTCACAACAATGGCGGATTGCAAATACTAATTTTCTGCAAAACTCATCCATTCATCCAACATTTTATATGGCGCCTAACTTTCTAAGAGTCCAACCTAAATAAAATTTGTAAATACTTGAAATATAAAATATTTGCCAATTCGCGAATTTTTAAAAATATTGGGTTTGATTTAATAAATATAAATATTTCTACAGGTGTTGTTTTCGACAAAAAACAAATAAATAATTTGCAAACAAAAAACAATATAAAATAAATAATAGTATTATATATTAATAAAGGGTTGTTCAACAGGGACGCTACAAAAGTAGAAAGACAGGGACAGCAAACGACGCCATATTTCTTGCCGCTCTTTTGACATTTCTCTTCAGTAAGGTTTGCCATTTCATGATAGAAAGGTATATGAGCCAACAACGAGTCTAAATTATTAAAATTTATTACCGAAATTCGGAGTCAGTGGCCTCAACGTTAAGAGCGCTACGTCCAATTTATGGTCATCATAATCGTCCTAGCAGATCAACAATTGAGCGTGGGGCTACGTCAAATCTATGGTCTATGCCAACAAGCCAGCGACGATTGATGAACTTCGTACGAATATCGAACGTGAAATTGCAGCAGTATCGGCCGATTTATGCTTGAAAACCGTCGAAAATTGGGTTCAGCGTCTGGACTTCTGCAAGCGTGCCCGTGGTGGCCATGCAAAAGAGATCGATTTCCATACATAATGGCATCGAATGTACTTTTACAGGAATAAAGAATTTCATTGATATCCAAAACTGTTTTTCTTTTATTTAAACTTTTTTACTTTTGTAGCGCTCTTATTGAAAAACCCTTTATATATACAGGACTTAAACCACGAATACCTTTTATAATAAATTTGTTATACCAAGGAGCATTTTTTTTGCATTCTGCGAATATTTTGTACTTTTGTAAATGATATTTATAAACAATTATAATCTAAGATGTTATTCTGTAAATTTCCGTTTTTGGTCGAAAGTATAAAAATTAACCTCATATGGATGACGTTACATAAAATAATAATTTTTATCCAGTTAAGATTTTTTTTTATCAATTTAATGGCTTTTCAATCTCGTAGTCATAATTAATATTAAGTTTCACGGGTCTTTTCTGACCCCAGTCCACTAAGGGTTAAATATTTTTTAAAGTGCTGTAAAGATAATTATAGTCTAACCAAATTTAGGTGACGTTTTTCCGAAAACTAGGTAAACTTTGATGAAAACATTCAAATTTTGTTAAGTTTTTGACAAAATGAGCAATTTTTGTAAAATGTCCTGGAAAGCAGTCGCTCCGAACACAAACTCGAATTATTATTTTTCCAATTATTTTATTTTTTTTTTGCTATATCAACTATTATGTGGTACAAATAGCAATCGACATTTTCAAATTAGGCGTTTTAAAAAATCTTTAAAATTAATTTTAAAAAAACACGTTTTTGCGTTTTTGTCAAATTCGTGGGTCATTTTGGATTCCAGCCTAAAGTGGGTTAATGATATCCGATGAAGTCAAAATTCCATGCCTAAATCATCTTGACTATATTAAAAGCATAAATGAAATAAGAAATATTTTTTTTTCGAAATTTCGAATTTTGGGAATTTTTAATAGTAATACAATTTTTTTCAAAATTTAGCCATTTTCGTCCAACTTTCGGTAGGGGTTAACGTTTTCCAAAAAAAAAATCGATTTCTTCCATTTGGGACCATTTCCAATAAAACTGACAAATCTATTTTTAAGGGCCACCCTAATGTACATATGTTACATGATATATCAAAATTTTGAACAAAATTTGAATATCCTTGATATACACTGAGAGAATTATCCTTCATGATATTAATGATATAATTTCATAGATTTTTTTTCGTAGAACCAATGAAGAATTTCATTATGCATATAATATTTAATTAATATTATGAAATTTTTCATAACTTCTCTTTCATAAAATTTCATAATTTCATTAAAAAAATTCATTAAATTTCATAAATTAGATCTGCATAAATTTAATGAAAATGTTCTTTATATATATGAAATTGTTTAATAGTATTTACTTTTTTTTAATTTTTTTTTATAAAATATCGTCATTTTCTGAGAGAATAATCTTTTATAATGTTTTTTTTTTTTAAATTAATTTTTTATTATTAAATTTGGACTATGAAATTTTTTTATAAATCATATAAATTTTTTCGAAACATTTTTTATGAAACTTTTTATTTAATGAATTCTTTCTTTAGATATATTTTGTACATCCGTAAAATATGCTACGATTTTATTACACCTTTTGCATTTGCTAAGTACTTTTTATTTATCCACTCCAGCTTAGCAACGACAACAACCAACTATAATAAATAATAGTAAATGAAATTGCTTCATAGATTTTATCGAGCTCTTCATTGGCTGAATGATTTATTCATTGGACGAGTGGCCTATTAATTTTATGAAGAGTTTCATTAATTTTATGAACTTTTCATAAACATTAACTTTAATGAAACCTATTTCATAGGTTCTATGAAAAGTTTCAATGGACGAGTTCCAGTGACAATTTTCATTGAAACTATGAAGAAATTCATTACTGAAGTGATGATAATTCTCTCAGTGTATATATATATATATATATATATATATATATATAACTTTTTAACTAAAATCCCTATTTTCAGGTAATTTAACACAAAAGACAATAAACTTTTTGTTAAATATATTAAGTTGAACTATTTCCAACAAGACCAGCATTTGGCCCGCATTAATATGAAGCGTAAAATCTTTGGATTTGCCAAAGTTTTCAAGTCCGAATACAATTTAGTTAGTGCCAAAATATATAATAGAAAATTGTATTGAGCAAGGACATAGGAACCCAGATCTAAATTCTGATATATTTTTTTTTTTCAAAATTTTTCAAATATACTCCGCAGAATTGAAAGTTTGAAGCCAATTTCTGTTTACTAGGGTGTCTAGTTAATGTTAATTCAGAGAATGATGAAAGTGAACAAAAGCTGTTATATTTTTAAGGATAAACTTAAGAAAAGGAAAATTAAAATATTCTTGTATTGACAGTCAAATATTCTTGAACACCTACCTACATGATTATACTCAAATGAAAGATAAATTTATGTTTATTAATAATAATAAAAAAAAACCGTTTTGATTTTATAAGCCAAAAAAATTAGAACAGCGATTTTCAAAAACGGTACATTGAAAAAAAAATTTTCTGATTTAGAATCAAGGTACATTAGTTTATTAGAAATATACACTGCAAGGGAAGGTTCTTCAAAAATTTAAAATTTGTTGAATAGCGTAATTAGTTGTGGGTCCACAGTGGCAGTAAGTTTGGTGTTTTAGACAAAAGGCTATTTATGAAATGGAAACTCTAAAGATTGTGGTTGACGAAAATTAAAACTCATATCTTTTAACCCCCATTAACACAATATCCTGTTAGCTACTAACTGGGACTTTAACTGACACATTTGTTGTTGTTTACCACATAAATTTTAAATTTAACTTTAGGCAACGGGACATTGTGTTATCCGGCCTAAGACTATTGTTATTTGAATTTTCGAAACATGTACAAATACGCCTAAGTAATTGCCACTTAATGAAAAATGTTGTTGCCGCAGGGAAAATTTTATTCGTATATCCTTAACTATAAATTTTACAACGAAACAAGTAGCTATTGGTCAATCATTCTTAAAAAAAAACTATAGAAAATAACATTATAAAAAAATTAAAAAAATATATTTACAAGGAGTAAAATACAATAAAAAAAATCATCCTTATGGTAACTGATCTAATAATACAGTTTATCTCTACATAATGAAGTTATTAAATAAAAATGTTTAAAACAATATCAAGTTAAAAACAAAAGGCATTAAGAAGAAAGCAGAAAGCAAACAAAAAAACTACTTTTGTAATTACGTTTTTTGTATTATTTGCTTTATCTTTTAATATCCTGTTATTTCGAGACATGCATGTATCTGAGAGTGTGTATGTACTACTTACATCCTTTTGTAATGCTTTTGTATATGTGCAGAAGACATTATCAAGTTATCCTATTAGAAAAGAAAATAAAAAATAAATAAACGATTTACAATGACGACTTGTCAACCAATAATCTTTCCTAATTCTAAAGACGCCATAAAGTTGATTGAAAAATAATTGAGAATTGGCAAATGTAATACAACAACAATCAAATAAAATATAAAAAAAAACAAAAATAAAAATAAAAATAAAATATAAACTACAACATTGTCTGATATACACACTCGTGTACGAGTATGTTCAAATTTTGCAGGTATGAAAAAAATAGGAGAAAATAGGAAAATGAAAATTGTCAAAGTTCTTGTGAGAAGTTATATATGTATATTAGAGTGGGCCGATTTGTATGGACAAAAATTTTTTGATATTGTGCTATCGATTTTTCGATAGCTTTTGGCATGAGGAAAAAAAATTTCCACTACGATATATCAAAAAAATCATTTTCGAGGCGTCCAAATTTCAATTTTTTACAATTTTCTTATAAATGCTAGATTAGCGCCATCTTGCGGTGGCTTTTTGAAACAACTAATGAAGTTATAAAAAATATAGCATTACAACCTTTCCAGAAAGGTATTACTTTTGAAAATCAGATAAAAAATGTGGCAACTAAAGGTAAAAGTATATAAGTAAAATTATTTTTTGCTTATTTTCATCAACATCATCATCATCATCATTATCGTCATTTCATCACCAAGCAGAAAATAATTTTACTTATATACTTTTACCTCTAAATGCCACATTTTTTATCCGATTTTCATAAGTAATACCTTTCTGGAAAGGTTGTAATGTTATATTGTTTACAGCTTCATTAGTTGTTTCAAAACTCTACCGCAAGATGGCGCTAATCTAGCATTTATTAAAAAATTGTAAAAAATTGAAATTTGGACGCCTCGAAAATGATTTTTTTGATATGTCGTAGTGGAACATTTTTTTCCTCATGCCAAAAGCTTTAGAAAAATCGATGGCACAATATCGATTGCTAAATGGATCCACCCTAATTTATATGAAATACTTATATAGACAGAAACTAACATAAGTAGAATATACATTTAAAACATACGATGGTATATAATTAAGTTTTAAGTCTAAGATCGCATTTATATCTGCAACGAAATCCCAATATTTTGATATTCACGACTTTGTTTTTTCAAATTCATGAACACCAAAATCGCGGGATTTCGAAATGGATTTAGAAGAGGTTTAACTAGTAAATAAATAAGATTAGATTTGTTTTGGAATTACCTAGAAAAATTTTCTGTTCCAAAGAATCGGTTGTAGAATAGCTACTTTTCCTTTACAACTACTCCTACAGTCAATTCTAACACCGATGATATTTATTTGAAATTGTCCCAAAAGCAACCGCTTCTGTAGCTCCAAAGTGGAACCGCTTGCCCTAGAACCAGTTCTGGAACTAGTTCTAGAATTGGTTCTATGTCAATCATACCTTCCATATAAGGTAAGACTGACGTAGTAAGAATTGCATATGGCGAAATAATGCAAAAATCATCAAATTTAATGCAATACTCTTAACGACCGATATGCTTCATTTGGCTTTAATAACAGCGGTATTTTCGACTTAACCCGTTAATTAAGAAAAAAACTTAAAGTACATGAAAACGTGTTTAAGACGAAAACTGACACACTACTTTTCGTATGCACGTTAACTTGCAACGTGGAAAATTATCAACGTTGAAAACTCAAAGTTTATAGATTTTCGCATATAACATTTTTTTTAGGGTTACTTCCGAAAAGGTTTTGGTGGCATACGTTCGATTATAAGCTACCCAGTGTAGAAAATCACTACCAGATATGTGGTTATGTAACTACATACTTGGTAATGGTAACTAGTTACTTTATATGGCGATGTCGCGAAAAATAATGAGTTGTCGTTACACACCAGCATACGAAAAATCAAAAAATATATCGTTACCTATGTGCTTACCAGTACTGACAAAAATAATGAGTCTAAAAATAGATTTTCAAAAAAATTAATTATATAAAAAAGAAATATTTTTTATTGTATTTTTTTTTTTAATAAAATTTGCTGGTGCGGGAATCGAACCTGCGTCTACAGATTGCCAGTCAACAGCTCTACCATCTGAGCTATATCGACATGTAATATTTAATAGATAAATACATAATTGACCTGCTGCACACAAGTAAGCTTACTCGCCAACATACAAAAAATATGTGGTTACATATATCCTTACCAGTGTTTAAAAAATATTGAGTCTAAAAATAGATTTCAAAAAATTTTCAAAAAAATCTAGAAATTTATTTTCTATTTGAAATAATGATAAAAATAAGTCATTATCAGTAACTTATTATTATATGTTTTAAAATAATGCAGAAGGTAAGTGGGTGTCATTACTGGCACTCCAAAAAATAATGATATGTCATTACCGTTTCTACACTGGGTATTTATATTTTTTTTTATAATTCAGCATTGATAGGTATGAGCGAATATACAGCTAACATTAAAAGTGCGAATGTGTCTTAATTTTGTAAAAAATCTGAACGTTTTAATTACAATTAAAAAAAAACAAATTTTCGAGCTCATTCCAATGTCATAAAAATCAAATTTTAGTACTTTTCACGGGATTGTACTAGTCGTCGAGATCATTTCGGTGCTCCTACAATACCCATATTTCGGAAAGGCTATTTGATAGATACCCAACAAACAAATCGTTCCGTTTACGTACCGTTTTCGGTCCGCCATAACGGAATCGAACTCCGTTTACGTACCGTTTTCCGGATCCGTATACGGACCAGAAAACGGATTTTAAGGAACATCGAAACTGATTCGAATCCGTTGAAAGACCGTCAATGACGGACCATTTACGGACCGTTATGTCGTGTAAAAAACTGACAAGTCCGTTGAAAGTCCGTCATTGACGGACCGTTTACGGACCGTTGCGTCGTGTAAAAAACGGACAAGTCCGTTGAAAGTCCGTCAATGACGGACCATTTACGGACCGTTATGTCGTGTATAACCGGAGTGACTCCGGACCAAAAACGGACTTGTATATCTATCTAAATTGACTAATTTTGAGTAATTTTTTTTCGATTTTTAGTAGATTTATTAATAACGATATTATTTACATTTACACTATATTTAGTACATCAGTTTACCTTTGAGTTTACCTCTTTATATAGCTCATCAATTCACGATAGTCACCCATAATAGAATCGATCATCTACATGCAAAAGAAAAAATAAATTAGTTATGGTTTAATTGATTGTATTTACGATGGTGTTTTACTCGAAACAACAACAATTTACACACAATTTTGGAAAAATTGGGTAGCCGCGTTGACGTACATGGAACAGAGCTTTTGTTATAAAAACAAACGATCTTACATAAACCACAAACATTATAAAACACGCACTAAATTTTATTAATCTTACCATTTAATATATGTATGCGACTTGATGATGTTTTGATTGTGTTGTGTTGGACATATTCTAGCTATCGCCACCAATTTCTCGCCACAAAAAAGTTTTTAAAAGAATTTAATTATATTTTGAACACAAATTAAAATAAATTAAGTCCGTATTTTACGGTACGGAAACGGAGTTAAAACGTATTATTTTCGAAAATCCGATTAATGTGCCGTATACGTACAAGCTTTGACGGATACGTGTATTACGGACCGTTAATGTGCCGTAAAAGCCGGATTCATGATTCCGTACGTGTCGGAGTGTCAGTAAAAATGTTTCTTGGGTATTTTTGACTTTAAAAATTTGGTAACTTATTTAAAATAGTTGTAGTAGAAAAAGTGTTCGAAGCAAACAGGCTGGGAAATATTCACTACACTTTTTGCAATTGAGAAATAATCAATTAAAATTCAGAAAATATCAATTAAAATTCAGAAAACATAACATCTATCTTAATTCATGATTTCTATATTTCAATTGATATTTTGTGAATTTAAATTAAAGATTTCTGAATTGCAAAAATGCTTTAAATGCATTCATGCAGGCTTTTAGTGCAAAGACCTTGTAGAAAAAAGATGTCAAATTTCGGAGATAAATTTTAAAATAAATTAAAATTTTTTAAAGAGCATGTATAACAAAACATTGTATCTATTTCATTCAAGTTCTTAAGACAAAATATTATACAAACAACCCATTTGACATAGAACTCTACCCTAGTAGACATTTAATAAAAAAAGAAAGAAGAAAAAAAAAAAAAACAAAACATAATCCCCAAACAAATAAAAGAAAACTAACATTGTCAGTTAAATATAATATTTTATATGATTCTTCTCAATGTATAAAAGCCAAAATTTTCAAGGCAACAACAGTATTACAGGCAAGTTAAAGTAGGCAGGTAACATTTGCCTTAACCATGTTTACTTAGTATTATACTAGTTTCAAAACCCTTACTAACCCACACAAACAAACATATAAAAAGAAAATATTCCGTAGTGTCAAAATATAACAATAATTGTATAAATGTTAAGAAAGCAAAAGAACAAAACGTAAGTAGAAAAATAAAATGAAACTAAAGCCAAGAAATTCAATCCCTTAAGGCCCAAACACTAACACTTACCCACACATTCACTCATTCATATGTTCTTTCTTTCAAGCATTCGTTCAACTAACCATCCTTTCATTCATCCTTCAGAAAGTAATATGTATTTACTTAGGATTGAAAATACTATTATTTGTATTTGTTTTTCTATACTATAAGTAATATGTGGTGGGTTAATTGATAATTGTTCTAAATGACGAATTGAATAACAGTGGAATGGAATAGCAGCGAGTAGTGCAGTTCATAAACTCTTAAGTGCTAAAAAATATTGAAGCCATGCTATAAATTTCAATAACTTAAAGTACTTGTGTCCATCTAAGTATAAAGAAAATTATCAAATTAAAATTATTAAAAAAAAATAAAACTGAAAAATTGAAATTATTTTTGAATGGGCCCCATTATCTATGTAACCACTGTTTACACATACACACACACATGCATACAAGTGTGAAAGTGTCTTTAGTTTTTACTAACAAGAGGTGAGAATAAAATGGATTTGATATACAATAAGTATGTAATCCATATATACATATGTAGACAAAAACATAGATAAAAATAACTGGATGGCATTTATATACATACATATATACGCATACACACACACACACACATACATTTAGTTCACTAGCACATTTAAAACCTTTAAAGGCAAGCAATTTTCAAAAGAATATAAAGATCGTATAAAGTACAGGATATGAAAAGGTAACAAGGAATTATCATTTAACAACAAGAGGTTAAAAAGATAAACAAACTAGCAAATGTTAAAAATAAACAATTCAAAGAAACTACTGTAAATACTATAGTATCTCCATAGAGATATAAAATAAATTCTGTCTTTAAAAAGTAGTCTTAAATTTTATGATAATGGATATTCGCTTATTTGACTTCTAAACCCGAGTAAAAAAAATAATATGATGTCATATGTAATGATATCTTATTTAATATAATTGGAGATATGCTATGATCCTAAAAATGGTGGATAAAATTATATCGGATAAGATCTAAATATATTGAATCATATAGAATCTTATCCAGATTTTGACCCGATATAATTATATCTAATTTGATGTAGAAAGACATAATTATATAACGCTTCATACTTCAAGATCAAAACAAAAACTATTAAAAAGTACTGAAAAATAACACCCTTAAGTTAAGAATTAAAAATTGAAATAAAAATTTAAAAGAAGTTGTACATAATTCTAACCAAGCATTTTAAGCCTTCTCATATAAACTTGTATTCTACCCGTAAACTGTGTAAACCTGGTATGTTTATGAGTTTAATGTCAAATTCCATACATAAAAATATGGCTTGTATTTATACAAGGTTTACAAGGAATTTAGGAGTTATAATGAGTACGCCTTTTATATTTTGAAATCATACATAAATATATCTCAAAAAACATAGAATTTTTTTTACATTGCGCTATACTTAAACATATCTAAAACAACTTAGAAAAAAATTTAACATTGAGCTATATAAAACTTTATATATTTTCCGATAAAGCCATTTTTAATTATATATGACGATGTATTAAAATTGTCATAGCATATGTAAATAGATATGGCACATACAAATATATATGGGGACATGTATATTTATACTGATCTATATATGACATCATATAAGAAATTTTTGAAAAACTCAAAGCTATACATAACTATATCCGCAAAGATATAGTGTTAAACTTGACTATATATAAACATATTAGTCCATATTAAATTATATAATTTCCTATATAACTATTTTTACTCGGGATATGCAAGGTTTACAAGGAATTTAGGAGTTATAATGAGTACGCTTTTATATTTTGAAATCATTAATGTATGATCGAACAGTTCGGCCTGAAAATGTATATAGTTGTTATTTGGTATGTTGAAGCATTAGGGATAAATTTTGCTTATGGAAAAATGTTTGTTGGGCCGATTAGAGTGCATTTTGAGTGTAAAATTTAAGGAAAAGTCTGAGGTTAAGCAACAAATTCACTGTTCGGCCGCCGAAAGTTTGGCCAAATTGAAAAAAGTTCGGCGGCCGAACAGTTAACTTTACGGCTAAACTACCGTGTTTTCTTTAAATCTGATACTTAAAATCGAATTAGATCGGCTCAACAAATATTTTAGCAGTATGAAAGTTTCTCCCTAATGCTTTCAAATAACAGAAAATCGACGAATTTTCACTTTTTGGCCGAACTGTTCGGTCGGATACTAGAAATCATACATTGTACATACATACGTAAATATATCTCAGAAAAACATAGAATTTTTTTTACATTGCGCCATTTTTAATTATATATGACGCTGTATTAAAATTGTTATAGCATATGTAACTAAATATGGTATATATTAATATATATGGGGACATGTATATTTATACTGATCTATATATGACATCATATAAGAAATTTTTGAAAAACTCAAAGCTATACAGAATTATATCCACAAAGATATAGTGCCACATTTGACTATATATAATCATATTAGTCCATATTAATTTATATAATTTCCTATATAATTTTTTTACTCGGGAAGTGCATATATTTATTTGTTTTTCTCAGAATCTGTATTTGTCCACGAATGACAGCAAGTGCAATATAAGTAGAAAATATACTGCCATATATAAAATAACTATAAATTAACTATCTAATATATACATAGTACATATGTATATGAATTGTGTACATTGAAAAATCTTGCAGAAATTGCATTAGGTTTTTAAATTTTTGTTTAGAAAAATATGCATTTTAATAATGAAAATTTTATAGCAGAGCAGTAGCAAGACACGATAGCACAGAGTCAAGTTTATTTGAACCATCCAAATAGTTTAAAATCTACCGCCTGTCAATACAAACAAACTTAGAATTTAACATGGAGATGTCACAGAGATGCGAGAAAGACCCGCTTTGTAACTAGTTGTGGAAATAGTTTAAAAATTACAATTTGAGAGTGAAAAATAGGTACAAAAAATGTCATGAATTTGGCACTCGCGTGTTTATACTAGAAGTGAAGCGTATTAGAAAAAATTTATGATAAAACATATGATAGAAGTGAAAAAAGAATTTGAGATGCAAGCCTTATTTTGAATGTAAAACCAGTTTTGTTGCGAGCAAAGTTTAAAGATGAAAAAAGAAATTAATGGCGTAAAAATTTTTTCTGTGAAAACTTTAAAGGTAGTTTCACATTTTCAGTTACAATTTTGGAAATCCTGAACCCATTTTTCTCATTTAGTTGCTAGCAAGGATTTTTATTTATCTGGATTAAAATGAACATCTACTACTTCGTCTTCGAGCCGTGATTACAGAAAAAAGTCAAGCTTTTTAATAGGCTAGATTACAAAAATAAAAAGAATGGGTTTTTGATTTTGTATTTTTCAACCTTGAACTTGAAGGTGAAATATTATCCTTTTGAAATAACCTGCCATTGCAAAGGCTGTGAATGATAGCATAGGAATCGATTTTATCTTTTTACTTTTATGAAATTTAAATATAATTTTAAACAATTTAAAAGAGATGTATTTAAAAAACTTAAAAATTTCGAGCCCTATAACTCGAGAAATATTTAATCAACTGAATGCCAGCGGAAATCAACTGTTGTGAAACAGCCAAGACCGTTGATCCAACATCAGTAGATTTCTACAAAGCTATTACTCATAGTTATTATTTTAAGAGGAAAGTCAGGAATCTATTAATGGTAATAAGGCATTTTCGAAACAAGTTCTGCGGTGACTCTTTGGCACCAGCAATACACCAGTGAGATTGGACCTCTTTCAACTTACCATACAAAAATTTAATGCATAGTTTATTTGCAAACTTTGATTTAATAATTAACAACAAACGTAAATAAAATGAAAACTTCAAATATTTTATAAAATTAAGGTAATATTTTTAAACGTTCCATATATCGAACTATCAAATTAGTACACAAGAACTAGTTTTGTAATTGCTAATCCAAACCACTGGGAAGTTTATTGTAGCATTTTCAGATTTCGTTTTATTTTTTTTTTTTAACTTCTATACTTGCAATCAGTGTTGCCAGGTTTGACGATTTTTACTATAAAAAATAGCAAAGTGATGATTTGACGGTTTTTTCCTTCAAAATGACGATTTTTAATACGAAATAAAGCAAGAAATGTGCAAAAATACGATGTTGTTTCAATCTCGATTTCAAGTTTTAGGTTCTTAAAATTACGTAGAATCGCAAAAAACTTAACAAAAACTGCTGCAAAATCAGAAAACTCTTATTCTTCTGTACGATTTTTGAAAAAATATTTCAAAATTTGAGATAAAAATTATTGATGTTGAAAGTCTAATTAAAACGAGTAAAGAGGTTAAAGTCGGGCATGCCGACTACACAATACCCTACATAAGTCTGGTTAAAAGCCAACTAATGTTTGGATCCGAAATTCGAATGGGTTAAAATGGGGCTTGTGTCAAAAATTTCTATAATGTGAGTCAGCGCAACAAATTTCATTAAAATATCTTAATATTTGCGACCTGCAGTTTGTAACCAAGCCAATTTTGGGGGGACCCTTATATGGGCACTAGGTCTAAACATGGACTGATGTTCACCAAAATCAATAGGCTTCGTCCTTGGGCCATCATAGGTCTGTGTACCAAATTTCATCAAAATATCTTAATATTTGCGACCTGCAGCGTATAAACAATATAATTTTGGGGGGACCCTTATATGGGCACTAGGTCTAAACATGAACCGGTGTTAACCAAAATCAATAGGCTTCATCCTTGGGCTGTCATAGGTCGGTGTACCAAATTTCATCAAAATATCTTAATATTTGCGACCTGCAGCGTATAAACCATATAATTTTAGTAGGACCCTTATATGGGCACTAGGTCTAAACATGGACCGATGTTCACCAAAATCATTAGGCTTCGTCCTTGGGCCAACGTAGGTCTGTGTATCAAGTTTCATCAAAATATCTTAATATTTGCGACCTGCAGCGTATAAACATTATAATTTTGGTAGGACCCTTATATGGGCACTAGGTCTAAACATGGACCGATGTTTACCAAAATCAATAGGCGTCGTCCTTGGGCCGACATAAGTCGGTGTACCAAGTTTCATCAAAATATCTTAATATTTGCGACCTGTAGAGTGCGCACAAAAATGCATGGACGGACAGACAGACGGACGGACAGACATCGTTAAATCGAAATAAAAAAAAATTCTAAGCCGATCGGTATACTATAAGGTGGGTCTAGGACCAATATTTTTTGGTGTTACAAACATCAGCACAAACTTATAATACCCTGACCACATAGTGGTGTAGGGTATAATTATATTTAGAAAAAAATACCAAAATCCGTTCAAGTGCATCGTAATTTTTATTTATTGAAAAAATGTAATTTTTGTTTTAAAATATTTTAAAATGAACAAAGCTTTTAGGGAAAATAACAAAAAATCTGATAATTTTTGTATTAAACTTCTGTCCTAATATGTACTGTAACGAATCTCAATTTTTAACTTAGGGGGGGGGGGGAATGCCTATAAAATACATATGGAGAATATGGCAAATTTCGATGTTTATAAATGTTATATTAAATATGTTTAATCGAACAAGCGCGAAGTGATTAAAAAAAGAATAATTTTTACATTATTTATTAAGTTTTCAGGGTTCTTATAACACAAAAGATTTTATTTTGACCATTTCAAACGATTTTAGATGATTTTTCAAAACACTGTAACGATTTTGACGATATTTTTTAAAATTTTCGACGATTTTATGCCTAATAAACCTGGCAACACTGCTGGCATCACTGCTTGTGAAAGTTAGTGACTTCTCTTTTGATCAATTAGGTGGCGTATGAGTGATATAATTGGTATATCGTATTAATATCACTCATACGTCTATTTTGTTTGAAGATTATTATAAAAATGAATCTAGAGCAGTGGTCGGCAGAAAGAGAGAATATATTGGCTGTCTTTACACTGTGAGAATTTGGTTTATAATTTTTAAATTTATATTTGTAATTAATTGTAATTCATTTCTTAATGGAGAAATGAATTACTGAATGTATGCATGAATGAATGAATGCATGAATATTTATAATAATAAAATAATGAAATAAAAATAATTCATAATAAATTTTATTAAACATATTATTTAAAATATATTTACTTTTTGTGTATAAATTATTTATAATTAAAAAAGTATTCTATTAGTTAGTAAATTTAGATTTTAATGAATGAATTAAAGAAATAAAAATAATTCGTAATAAATTTCCTGTTCTCGTGTTATTGAAAAATTTGAAGAGTGTACTATCTTTCTAAAATTTCTTAAACAAAGCGACATCAACCTGCTTTGTTGAAAGCTACCATACTACTAAATGTAATATTTTTATTTGTTATGCTCTTAGTTGAGAGTTTTGTTGCCATTCGTGTTGTATATGTGTGAAAAGCCGATTATGAATGGCCACTGGTGGCTATGGGTGCCGACCACTGATCTAGAGGGTCTGCTAATTTCAGAAGGTTTAAACCGTGGGCAACACCTACAACACCCTCTCACACCTACATAAGCTCACACATAAAACAAAAAAATAATTAAATTCACTCAGTCGCACACAAGCATTCAATAAAGTAGGTTGTCACATCGCTTGTTTGCCAGATCTTTTTACACTCTGCATAATGTTTATTGATACATTTTTTGGTAATTTATTTTTAAGTTTTTTGTTTTTCATTTTTTTTTGTGTTGTTGTTTTTTGATATTTGTAGTTATTGTTTGCTTTAAAATTTTTATTTTATATTCCCATTATAAACATTTGAAATTTTCAAATTATGTATTATACAAACGTTCTTTGTCAGTGCATTGAGAGAAAGAGGCTGCAACTCACTCACACAGGCACAAAATAAGGTTGTATATGTGTGCCGATGCCTGGTATAAACTGCATACAACTGAAGTAATTTGAAATATTATTTATTTTTTTTATATAGAAAAGGAGTTATAGATTACAAATATGAAATTTGCGTTATCTCGAAAACAGTCAATTGAAAAATATTCTTTTGGAACTTTTTTGAATTGTTAAAAGAAATATTAAAATTTACTTACAATTCTCAGTCATCTCTGAACCATCTTTTTGATTTAATAATTTGCCTCAAATGTTTGTGCCTTTAATTATTCATTTTAGAAGACTCTTTTTTTCGCTCAAAAAATGAACAATTTTTGACAAAAAATTTAAAAATTTTAAAAATATGTGTTTACTTGAGTAAATTTTGACTCATAATATAAGAACCATAGATTACATAGAACTTACTCTTTGACATTCGCCGTCAGTGAACGTATCTCATGAGAATGTGTTGGACATATGTCCTATACGTATACAAAAACTGTTTGATTGTGTGTGAAAGAATATGTTTGTTGACAAAAGAAGAAGAAGAGTAAGATTTCTATGTAATCTATGAGAAGAACATTCAAAAAAGTATCCCAAGTATACTGTCTGGGTTACTCATATACACCCAGCAAAAAAATTTGTTGTCCCAACCGAATTAGGTTCCAACCGAATTTGAGAGGTTGCTCCAACCCCATAAATGGGGTTGCCACAACCGCATTTTGAGGTTGTTACAACCGAATTCGGTTGTGGCAGCCGATTTTAGGGGTTGTGGCAACCGAATTCAGTTATCACAACCTCAAAATTCGGTTGGAACAACCGAATTCGGTTGCAGCAACCCTATTTAGAGGTTGCAACAACCGAATTTTTTAGAGAACGAGGTTGTCTCAACCGATATTATCTATTATTTTAGCTACAATCTTAAAATATTTTTTGCAAAAAAAACAATTTTTTAATTTTCGTTGATATATTTTCTTATTTTAATATAAATACATTAAGTATAGAATATAATAAAATTTACATTAGTACTTAAAGATATACATTGTTAAAGAAGTACACTTTTGTGAAAAAAAGAACTGCCGGTTCTTAAAAAAAAAAATACTTAAAACAATACTCTTTTCTTGAGTAGGTACTATTTTAAAAAAGTAACATTTTCTTAAAATTGTATATTTCTTTCAAAGAAAGATGCTTAAAGAAACACCGTTTATTAAAAGCAAAAGCAGGCTAAAGGAAATACCCTTTATTTCAAAGAAATAATACATAAAAAGTACCCTCTTTTAAAGAAAGAGTCCTTAAGTGTCAATATGTAAAAGAAAAGGTACTTTTTAAATAACTCTCCTGCAACGAAGGAATCTTTTAGTAGAATTTCATTCACGAAAAGTGTACTTCTTTTAATACACCTCCATGCACGGGAAGGGTAATTCTTTGAATATTTTTTTTAACAAAGGTACTTCTATTCACCCAGCAAAAAAATTTGTTGTCCCAACCGAATAAGGTTCCAACCGAATTTGCGAGGTTGCAGCAACCCCGTAAATGGGGTTGTCACAACCGAATTTTGAGGTTGTTACACCCGAATTCGGTTGTGGCAGCCGGATTTTAGAGGTTGTGGCAACCGAATTCGGTTGTGGCGACTGAATCCTGGGGTTGTGACAACCGAATTCGGTTGTGGCAACCGAATTATGGGGTTGTGACAACCGAATTCGGTTGTGGCAACCGAATTGTGGAGTTGTGACAACCGAATTCGGTTGTAGCAACCCTATTGAGAGGTTGTGACAACCGAATTTATTAAAGAACGGGGTTGTCACAACCAATATTTTCTATTAATTTAGCTAAAATCCTTAAACAATTTTCGTAAAAAATAAAACACATTTTATTATTTCTTATAGATATATTTTCTCAGTTTTACTAAATATTATAATAAAATTATATATATTATCAAAATCAACACTGGCATTCAAAGAAATAGTAGTAAAAGAGGTAAAATTTGAAAGAATGATTACTAAGTGAAATATCCTTTCTACACGAAAAAAATCTGTAAAAGCAGTACCCTTTATTTAATTGAAAGAGTGATAAAAAAATTCCATTTCTTTAAAAGAGAGGAAATTAGGACAAAAATAAAGACTGCCAAAATACTCGTAATTACCCCTTTCTTAAAGGAATAGTAGAATAGTACTAAAATAAATACTACTTCTTTAAGAGAAAGATCATTAAAAAATACCTTTCTTTCCGATAAAGAGTATAAAAGAAATATAATCTCTTTAATTTATGTAAAATACTCAATAACAACGTGCAATTGTGGAAAGCTAAGAACTAAAAATAACGGTATTTTAGGGGAACGGTGTTTTATTTATTTCGGTAAAGTTATTTTAAGAACAACACTATTTCGGTTATTTCGGCAATGGTATTTTAGGGGTAACGGTCGATAAGGGTATTTTAGCGGTATTGCCTGCCAACCCTGCTAAGATATCAATATCTTACATAACGAGTACTCCGTAAGTATTTATTGTTTAACGACTGAATACTCTTGAAGTACTGTTACTTCGAAAGACAGGGTGATATTTCAGTACACATTCTTTCAGGTACCCTTTCCTGTTTTAGTACACTCTCTTTTAAAAAAGGGCTACGACTTAAAATATTTTTTTTTTGTAAGAAAAGGTACTTCTATTAGAACTTGTTATTCGTAACAAAATTTAATACTTTAACTATTTGTTCTTTATCAGAAGTGACACTTTTTTAATACTCTCCATTTTAGTATACTCGTATTCTATTAGCAGGTACTCACGGGTTTTGAAAAAGCATTGAAAGTAGTTCCTATTCCACGAAGCGGAAAGTAACAAAATATACAAATAAAGTACATTTTTGGAAAATGGCACTGTACGATCGCAAGTAGCATACTGTTATGAATCTTCAGAAGTAGTGTTACTGGTAACCCCACTATTCTCCTATTTTCTACAGCCATTAGAAATTTCACTTAAAAAATAGGGGAAATAACAACCGCTTATTAAAATTTTCTTATGATTGCAATTAAAATATGTACCTACGTTAATATGAATTTTCTTTTTGACTCTCAAATTTAAAATATTGACGTGCACATCACAAGACAGATTATCAATGAAGATCTCGACCCTAAATAATTTTCACTTTTTAACTTGACGGTGAATGGAATATGTGGAAATAGGAATAATTAAAATTATTGTGTTTTGATATACCTTTATGGCGAAGTATTTTCCATTGATAATTACCTGATTTATAGGACTTCCGTGCTGTTTGTAACACCCCAAAAATGTTCACACACAAGCTGCGGTATGACTAACATTTTAAAACAAATTGCTGCAAAATACGGTAATTACAGTACAATGCTATTAGCTAACCTTAAATAATAGTAAAACGAACCTTTAAATGTATTTTTGATCAATTTTTATGTTTTCTGCTCAAAAGCAAAATAAAAACTATTAAAATATTTTTTGTATTTATTTTTTTTTGAAGTTTAAAAAATTCAAATTGAATTCATGTCAATTCGGTTTTCATAACCGAATTCGGTTGCAGCAACCCCATTCGTAAAAATATCTGTTGTGATAACTGAATTCGGTTGCTGCAACTGAATATATTTCAAATTCGGTTGCCACAACCCCATTTACTCGGTTATAACAACCGAATTCAGTTGACACAACCAAATTCGGTTGCAGCAACCTAACTGAGGTTGAAACAACCGAACTGTGGTTGAAACAACCGAATTGAAGTCGCAACAACCGAATTGAAGTTGCAGCAACCGAATTCCAACCGAAATTTTCTGAGGGTGTTAGTATTCGTTCTGCAAAACAAAATGTACCTCTTTTAGGGGATTTGTTTACTTTTTAGTACTCTACATTCTAGTACATTACCATAGTATTAATAGTAGCACTTATTCTACAAAATGGCACGAAAACAAGAGTGCACGTTCTTACTTAGCCTGTTATTACTTGGAAAGTGCAACTTCTTCGAAATGGCAACTTATAATCTCGAGTACAATACTATTTCAGAAGTGGTAACATAGTATTTCAAATATTTTGATAGTTTTGTGTTTTTATGCAGACATAATTTTTTAAACTTTCAGAAATTTTACCTAAACAATAGCGGAAATAACCAAAAAACGCTCATTAGAAAATTTTGTAGATTTGACATTAGAGTACGCACCTAGGTTAATATATATTTTCAATTTGACTCCTAAATTTCAAATATTCATGTGGACGAATTCGGCATTCTTTCCATTATTTAACTTAAATTGACGCTAAGTGAAATATATGGAAAATATTTAAAGAATTAGCATTATTGTTTTTATTGTATTACGTTGAATTTTTCGGTGGTATTTACCTGACTTAAAACTTTCTTGTTGGACTGCCAAAGTCTTGCATGGTAATTTTAATACAAACTTCACTTTTATTAGTTGCAACAAAATTGCTGTAAAATGTGGTCAATTATCATACAAAGCTATTAGCTAATTGATAATAATACACCCAGGAAAAAGATTGGTTGGAATTCGATCAAAACCATTAAAATGAATTTGCCAAGACGTTATTTTATTTGCAGTTGCCTATAATTGAATACTACACCAAAAATATTTTACTAGGTATTAAAAATAGGGAAAATGAACTAAAAAACAATCCTTTTAACAAATTATTGCTATCTCCAATCAATTTTAAAATTAGTATCAGTTTAGTAATTTTATGCAGTAGAAGCAGCCATTTATTTAGTGTATATACATGAAAATTGGTGTTACCTATAACCTTTATTAAAAAAATTTCAATATTCGAAAGTGGTAACTACAAATACGGGTATCCTAATCAAATATGACCTTAAAGTCGAGTTTCTGCAGAACCAACCGAATTGTGGATTGTATTGATAACACATACAACTATTGATTGGTATTGGTAAACGAATTTTTTACTATATTTGTTTTCCAAGCAAAACATATAAATTCAAAATTAGACTTCAAAATTAATAAGTGTTTGTGGTGCAGTCGGTAGAGAGTTGGCCTAGTACGCCGGATTTCCGAGTTCAAATCCCGGAAAAGACAAAAATTTATATATTTTTTTTTTAAATTAAAATAAAATATTCATATGTATAAACAGTAAATATGGCTAAGAAAATTAAAAGTAGTTGTGGTGCAGTGGGTAAGAGTGCGGACTATTAACGTGAATAGCCGAGTTCAATACCAGAAAATTCAAAAAAAGTTTTTTAATTTCAATAAAATTTTGTGGAACATAATAATATTTATGTGGAACATAATATTGAATTAGACAACCGAATATTGGCTTTCAGGACGAAAAATATAATTTTATATAAAGATAGTTGTCGTAACCGCATAAATTCAGTTGGCAACAAACTCGGTGGCCACAACTGAGACTGTTTTCTGGGTGTAGTAATACGAACCTAAGAAGATATTTTGTTCAATTTTGATCTGTTTCCTGCTTTAAAGCAAATTGGAAAAAAAATTAAAATATTTTGTTATTTTTTATTTCTGAAGTTTAACAACTCAAATTCAATCCAATACAATTCGTTGGTCACAACCGAATTCAGTTACAGCAACCCTATTGGTATAAATTTCGGTTGGAAAAACTGAATTCGGTTGCAACAACCGAATATTTAGTAAATTCGGTTGCCACAATCTCATTTACTCCGTTACGGCAACCGAATTCAGTTGCAACAACCGAATTCGGTTGAGACAACTGAATTGAGGTTAGAACAACCGAACTGAAGTTGCAACAACCGAATTGAAGTTGCAGCAACCGAATTCCAACCGAATTTTTCTGAGGGTGTACTCTTCATCTTTAATACCGATTTTTGATTTTATGATGATGTCGTACAGTGCAGTTTATTACATGACATTGTTGTCATCGCTAAAAGCAATTAAATCTATGACGACTAAATTTATAGCTGAGAAGTATATTGTAAATATGTATATTTTCTCATATCATTGTTGCTGGTTTTCTGGTTGCTTTATATTCATTTTTTAACCAGTTTTTAAACAATCATGAACCCAAAACGAACAAATAATGATTCCTGTAAAATGGTATTACAATAAATAAAATTATAAGAAATATCTTGTTTATAAAATTAGAAATAATAATGTCTAGGTGCGTAGGTTTTTACAGGCGGATGCGCTGATAAAAGTATTAAATTTTCGGACTTGATAAATTAATAAAAAATTTAAAACTAAAAAAATGTAAGCGCCAGTTTTATAGTCAGAACTAAGAACAAATTTTTTTAATTTTTTTTCTAAAAAAATTTTTAGGTTAAGAAATATTTAAGATAAAAATCGTTCTAAGTTGTGACTACAAATCTGAGCCTCAGACATTTGTTGTATATGTTGTTAAAGCAAAAGGAGATTTTATTTACAAAAATGCATTAAAAGCTAAAAGTATAAAAAACAGTACTTTGGTGTTTTGAATAAAAAGGATTTTTAATGTGAAAATTGACAATTATATAAAAAGTTGGCAATTTAGTGAATTTTAGTTTGAAATCAATAAAGTAAGTGGAATGAGAACTAATTGCAAAATAATCGTCACCCAAATTATGGTGTCGAAATGACCGAATATACTGTAATTATATGGCAGATCTAAAACTTTATCATTCTCTGTGATGAAAATAATTTCAAAAGATATGTAGCTACATATTTGGTGAAAAATAAACTTCAAGTAATAATTTTTTTCGGCTCTCATAGTGTTAAGCAAAAAACTGTATCTATCTGCTGTACTGGCAGATTCACGTATTTATTTCTAGGAGTGCATTGTTTGAACATAATGTATTTAATTGCTTCCGTTTTGTTGTAATCTTCGTTGTTTTATATGCACATGCATCCAGTTTCTGTCGAAGATGATGATATCATCTAAAACATGTTATAGTAAACACAGACAAATCCTGGTGACAATACACTAAACAACAAAACAACAAAATAGCGAATAATATCGTAATGATAGCAATTAGAATCTGTTAATGGTTGTATTTTGTAAAAAAAGGAAAAAGAAACGTATATATGTATGTACATACTCAGCTTTAAAGAAAGGTGTACTCTAGAGCGTACCACATGACAGGCAAAAAAAAAGAAGTGCGCCGTACACCCTCCAGTATGAAGTATTTTTGCAAGGAGGTTGAAAAAAAAAATTTTTTTTTGCCGAACGTAGGGGTCGGCATTTTACATTTTTCGTGATATCTTTGGGTGTACCTCGAACTTTTTTTTTGAGGTACGGTCTAGTGTACTCGTATTAATGCTTGTACTCTCATATACCATAGGGGTACAACTAAAAGTCTAGCCTTTTATTGTATGTCATGAAACGCTGTATTAAAGGTTTATAACTAAAGCGGTTTGTAGAAAATATTATGAGACACTTTTCACTTTCTTATCATCATTTTAACTGCGTTCTTAGTGAAAATTCCAAAACGTAACTTATCCGAAAAATAGCCAATAGTAAGAGCAAATATATTTTAAATTTTAGATTGCTAGCGAAGGGGGTTAGCACAGGACGTCAAGGGGGATGCTTTCCCCATTTTGCTTCTGTCCATTCCGTGTGATTCCACTACAGTAAGTATTGATTTTTTCTAATGCAAAATATTTTATTATCTTTTCAGTCATGGTAGTGAAATTTAAATGGTAACGAAAGAATTTGAAGTATCCCGGTGTAGAAAATCATTACCAGATATGTGGTTATGTAACTACATACCTGGCAATGGTAACTAGTTACTTTTGTTATTAAATTTCTTATTACCTTTGTATGGCGATGTCGTGAAAAATAATGAGTTGTCGTTACACACCAGCATACGAAAAATCAAAAAATATATCGTTACCTATGTGCTTACCAGTACTGACAAATATAATGAGTCTAAATATAGATTTTCTAAAAAATAAATTACATAAAAAAAAATATTTTTTATTGTATTTTTTTTGTTAAATAAAATTTGCTGGTGCGGGAATCGAACCTGGGTCTACAGATTGCCAGTCAACATCTCTACCATCTGAGCTATATCGACATGTAATATTTAATAGATAAAAACACAATTGACCTGCTGCACACAAGTAAGCTTACTCGCCAACATACAAAAAATCAAAAAATATGTGGTTACATATATCCTTACCAGTGTTTAAAAAATATTGAGTCTAAAAATAGATTTCGAAAAATTTTAAAAAAAATCTAAAAAATTATTTTCTATTTGAAATAATGATAAGAATAAGTCATTATCAGTAACTCATTATTATATGTTTTAAAATAATACAGAAGGTGAGTGGGTGTCATTACTGGTAGTCCAAAAAATAATGATATGTCATTACCGTGTCTACACTGGGAAACCTCATGAAAAACGAACTAATTGTTTAGTCCACCGGAGATCCTTTTAAGGTTTCACTGTAAATAGAAAAATTGTTAAGCAATTTTTAAGTTTGTCAACATTTTAGATTAAATCTGTACAAACATGTTTAATTTAAGCTTTTAACTTTTTATGTTTCTTGACATTTTCTTAGTTTTTACAACAATTACTTCCTGTAATTAATAAAAATGTTACTACAAAAAAGGTCACAAAACAGAAACAAAAAACTTTATTATAGAATAAAAAAAAAATTATAAAGCAGTGACATTTTATAAGGGTTTTTGCATCAAGAGTTAGGGAACACCAAATTAAATTTGTATTACTTAAAATATCTGTCTGTATAATTAAGTGCTTTTGGATACTCTGCTTTTTGTGTAGGTTGAAATAAGGGGTGAGCGGTTGTGTAATAACTTTGAACTTTTAGCTAACACATTCTTTAATATTTTGATTTCTTTTCATATTTAAAGCCATTTGGATTTGTATTCTAATGAAGTATGACCACTTAATTTAACCAAATATATTCAAATAATTTTAAGATGCATTTCGAAAAGATTTATAATGACATTCCAGACTTGTTAACCCTCTAATGCTCTTTCTTCTGATTACAATAATATTTAAACCATATAATTGGTGTTGAAAATCTACTATGGAACAAATGTTAAAATTTTAGTGTATCGCTTTATTTAGGCGATATACCACAACAAAGGTCGAAGACGTATCTTGAAATCCAGTACTCAAATAATTTCGGGTTTGCTGCAAATAACACTATCAGTAAAACGAGTAAAAAGGATAAAGTCGGGTTTAAAAGCCAACTAATATTTGGATCCGAAATTCGAATGGGTTAAAATGGGACTTGTGTGAACATTTTCTATAATGTGAATCAGCGAACCAAATTTCATTAAAATATCTTAATATTTGCGACCTGCAGTTTGTAACCAAGCCAATTTTGGGGGGACCCTTATATGGGCACTAGGTCTAAACATGGACCGATGTTCACCATAATCAATAGGCTTCGTCCTTGGGCCAATTTAGCTCTGTGTACCAAATTTCATCAAAATATCTTAATATTTGCGATCTGCAGCGTATAAACAATATAATTTTGGGGGGACCATTATATGGGCACTAGGTCTAAACATGTACCGATTTTAACCAAAATCAATAGGCATCGTCCTTGGGCCGGTACCAAGTTTCACCAAGTGTCGGTGTACCAAGTTTCATCAAAATATCTTAATATTTGTGACCTGTAGAGTGCGCACAAGAATGCATGGACAGACAGACGGACGGACGGACGGACATCGTTAAATCGAATTAAAAAAAAATTCTGAGCCGATCGGTATACTATAAGGTGGGTCTAGGACCAATATTTTTTGGTGTTACAAACATCAGCACAAACTTATAATACCCTGACCACATAGTGGTGTAGGCTATAATTAAGTACCGAAAATTGTCGGTCAATTGTTGTTATTTCAAAAGTTATGGCGATTTTGATGAAATTTTTCGTGCTTATTTGTACTACCTCTAAGTATATAATCTGTGTTTAATTTCAAGAAAATCTGTTGGCTAGTTCTTGAGTTAGAGAGATATTTGTAAAATGTATCCTGGCGTTATCCTGTGAGTCCTGGACAAGAATTTTTAACTGATTTTACAATTAGATAGTCTAAACTAGCTTTGTTATTATCGATAATGTACGCCAGATCGTAAATGAATTTTTTTTGGCAATTTTTCAAATATTTTTTTCTTTTTAAAAAAGTTATTTTTTTCAAATTTACTAAATCGCCACTTTACATGCTTCTCTCTTGAAAACCGCTCCTTATACAAAAAAAGTTTGAAGGCAAAAAAGTAGGTAGTTAAGTTTTCTATGGATATAATACAACTTGTTAAATAAAATCTGAAGACCGCCTTTTGGCGACCTTGGGCATTAGAGGGTTAAAGAGTTCGAAAAGATTAGCTAGTTGTATAATTTAGATTATTTATTTCAATAATTATACTTTGTATATAATTTTGTACATGTATGCAGAAAATATTATTTAAAAATTCAATACCAAACATTTCCGCAACAATTTTGTTTTGTATGAAAGATGTTTATCTTGTTTTTTTTTTGTTGCATTTTCTTATAATTTTCTTTAACAATTTTCTCTTAATTTATCCCTTTTAACCACAGAAACCGCTTACAACTACATACTAACATCCTTCAATAGAAATTTAAACATTTATAGTTATTACTGCAGACACATGTACAAATACATGTAGTATATTATGATAAACATACGCATACACATACAGATACAAATCTTGTTAACCACATAATCAACCATACATATGTATATACGAACTTATATATTTATAGAGAGAATAATATCTTATGGTCGAATATTGCAACAAAACGACTAAATGCTGAATGTGCAATTCAATGCAGTATAGTGGATATATTAGATTGTACATTAAGGCGTCCCAAAATTAGAAAATCGTTTACAATAACAAACAAAGAGATTAAAATTAATTATGGAAAATTTACTTTTGTTAAGAGTTTAGTCATAATAAGTCAGATAAAAATATATTTATAGGATCCCAGTAGCAAATGGTCAAACTAGTTCTAAAACGTACTAGTTTTTTGACTAGTAATTACATAACTAGTTCTCAAAATAATCAATTTAAACCAGTTGTGTACTAGTTAAATACGATCTTTGTAGAGACTGTTTAAAAAAAAATTACCTGAATTAAAATATGAGACTTCAAATTACTATTTTTTGCATTTTTATTTAATAAAAAAATCAGAGTTTGTAAATAAACACCTAAATTTTTTTATTGTGAATTGAACTGATATGTAAATCAACTATTACAGTACTGGTGCCAAAGAGTCAATCTGGAACTAGTTTAGTAAATTTCTTATAAGTACCAGTACAGCTTCTTGTTTTTCTTTCTAAAACAATAATCTTTAACAATTTTTATACCTAATAGTTTCATTGAAACTGCGCAGAGATTTCAAAATATTGAATTTTAATACGAGTTTTGAAATACCACCCGCGTTTGTAATATGTAATACATTCTGAGTTTGCAAATAAACACTAAAATGTTTTTTTGTCATTAGAAATCATAAACACAAAATATTTTAAATTTGATTTGGTAAATGGATATAATAATCTCAGTAAGAGGAAACTACCAGTCTAATCTACGTTTTATCAAAGGAAAAACCTTTGTTTTTTTATCTATAAAATTGAGATAGCAACAAACTGGTACAGTACTATTTCCAAAGAGTCACTTCGGAACTGGTTCCGCGAGTGTCACATTAGTACCAGTTTCGCTCCTTATTTTTCCTCCTTAAATTGAAATTTCCAAACTAGTTCTACAACTAGTACCAAAGTGACAGTTTGGTGACAATTGCCCCCGTCCCTATGACATCTCAATCTTAAATTCTACAGTTGTTTGTATTGAGAGGCGGTAGAACTCGTACTAGTTGTCTGGTTTAAATAAACTAGTACATAACTGGTTCTGAACTAGTATTTTTTTCTACTGGGATATTAGTTACTTGCTTTAAGCTCGGGCCGAAGAAAACATGATTTTATTATTAATCATAAGACTTTATTTTCAAATTTTTAAACAAAACATAAAAAATTACCCTTCCAGCTAAAAATCGTTATATATGGATCCATACAGGTTGAAAGTATGTTCGTGTATGCTCATAAATATCCACTCATGTATACTTAAATCTTTATATACATACACTCAGATAAAAAAGTTAGTAAAAAAATTTGTAAACAGTTTGCAATCGCACTTTACTATTTTTATATTATATTTATTTTATATCATTTTTGCTATTCTCTTATTACAAATTGCGGATTTTTTTTACTAATTTTCGCTGCTGATTTCAGCAAAACATTTTACTAATTTTTCAAAACCGAGTGCTAGATTTAGCAGAAAAATATAGTAATTTAAAAAAAATTAATTTAGTAGGTTTGAGGTTAAGAAGAAGAATAAACATATTCTTCAAAAGTTATAAACACATTAAATTTGCAAATCAGACTAGATCCAGTTTCTGCCTTTATATGGACAGGCTTCATCAGTGATTTTCCATTAAATTGTATTATTGTTTATATTTTTAATGTCAGATTGTCTCTATATGAATACTTTCAGAAGTGATCAAACAGACGTATACAAACATTCTACTTTAGATTTCCTGTTTATCTTCTTATTTCCTCCGTGTCACCTTTTCGCAAATGTTGCCACACTGATGTATGGTTTTTACGTGCAAGTGCAGGCAATTTGTGTATATTGGAGATGGACAGCCAACACGGCATTTTTATTTTTTTAGTTAAGTGTTGTTTTTTCAATCTCATCATTGATTTTTTACAATTCTTGTTTAGTTTATATTTGTTACTATTGATATATTCTTAGTTTAGAAATAACACTCAGAAAATTTTATTGTACCTCCAATGCATAAAAAGCTAATAAGTGGAGAACTGGTTGCAAGTTTGACTCCAAAATTCAAGTACGATGAAGTGATTATACGCTTGTTGCAATCGAAAGAAAAAACGTTTTTTTTAAATAATTTTTTTTTTAGATTTTACAGTTCTTTTATTTTTTAATACATCTTTTTACTAATTTCTGCAGATTGATTTTAAATTACAGTTTACAACAATTTACTGAAATTTAGTAGCTGCAACTAATTATTTGTACTAATTTCATTGTACTATTTAGTAAGTTTTTTAACTGATTTCAGCAAATCGATTTTGAATTGCAGTTTACAATAATTTTGCTAAAATTTAGTAGCGACTAGTAATTTTTTCTACTAATTTTGTTGTACTACAGATCATCAGACATGTGTTGCTAAAATTAGAAAAAAATACCGCACGGCTCAAAACAGTTAAATTTCCCGTAATAACAGCAAAATTTTCAGTAGCCATTACAGACTTTTTTGGTTGAGTGTAGGTATTTATCTTATATGCCCCTACTGTGCATTTGTAATTTGAGGTAATATCTAAATATTTTATGTGTGTGCACTAAGGTTATGACTTTTTGATTTTTTTTTGCAAATATCAAATTTTACATAGCCTAGCGAAAAAGGCCACAAAAAAATATTAAGTAATGCAATCTTACTTTTTCGCTGCTAGTTTAATTAAAATATTTCTCCGAAGTTTTAAACAAATGAGACTCAAACTATGCTTATTAAAAGATATTTACGATAAAAATTACGAAACCTTTTTAGAGGCACTTCTGGATAAATTTTTTGTCGTTCACAATAATTTTTGTAATAATTCGTTATGTAAATTAAAGAAAATTCCCGAGCAAAATTATTTGTAGAAATTGTATTTGTCGTATATTTGTTGTATATTTTTTATATAATTATATTAACCCATACATGATTTGATCCGGAAAATGGTGGATCTGTTTAATATAATTTTATATAATTAAATATCTTTTGATATAATCATATAAAAATATATGTTTCACAATACTCGACAAGTTATAATTGTATAAAATAATAAATGATTATATAAAAATCATATCTGATTATATAAAAATCATTTTTACTAGGGTTAAGATAAAAAGGTTTCGATAACGTGTGACCTCGTAACTTGTGCGGGTAACGGGCTACTAATAACCTCGGTTTTTTATTTTTTCTTATAATCCGTTCAAAATTTTAAAATTTTTTAAATTTAGGACATCCTAATATAGATGTATGTAAGTATACATGATTGTACGTGTGTGGTATTCATATGTGTATATGTATTTGTGCTTAAGCACTGCAGTAGTAGTATATAAAATATAGTAAAGAGAATTATTATTATTATTATTAAATAGTTACAAAAGTAGTTATATTTTGTATAGTTTTGCTTAGAAAGGCAACTTTTTTCCTCCACAAAAAGATGAAAAAGGAAAAATAATGCAGAAAACGAGTATGGTGAAATAACCAAAGATGGTTTCAATTAGAGATAATTTATAAAACTTTTGTAGAAATATAAAATTCGTTTCCTTTTCTATGAGTTTATTTGATTAAATTTAATTTTACAAATTATAAAATAAATTTGATTTAGATAATTTAAAAAAATGAAGCAATATGTATTAGCCCCTAGGATGTGAAGAAAGTTCTTTTGAACGATTTCCAGAATTCTTTATAAAATCTTTTAGGAATTAACACATATTGGCGAAGAATGTCTCCAAACCATGGTTGGCAAACACTAACCCTAAAATATCAGTAACGACGATTAAAATCTCCTTCAAATGGGAACCGGTAATCATAAAATACCAGTAATTAAATAAACTAAAATACCGTTAACCCTAAAATACCCTAAAGCCCAAAACAGATATTCGCAGTGTCGGCAATATTTCGCTTCAATATTTCGAAGTTTCGCGAAAAATGGCCAATGTTACAAAATAATAAAAAATTAGGCTAAACTGCAGTTATGGGGTTTCGTCAAAAAAATATGACCACCTCTGGAATTAAAAGAGAAAAAACCGAAATTAATTTTGGGAGGGGCTCGGTCCCGGGGGGGGGGGGGGGAAACGGGAGAACATAGTAACATGTAAGTGTGGGTACTCAAATTTAAGTAAATTTTCTCACGATTTCAAAAATGTTATTTTTTTTAATCCATAAAACGTAGCCCTAACTAGAGCCATTTTAGTCCCTTAAGAGGGGGGACTGAAAATGATTAAATTTTTTTGTATGGTGAAATGGTACTCAAATTATAGAAAATGTCCGCCTACGACTTCAAAAAAAAAATTTTTTTTTTCAATAATACATAAACGCATTAAAAATTTAGACATTTACATAAAAAAAAAATACATTTTTTTTTTGGAAAAATCACGCGGTTTTGACAAAAAAATTTTGTCTGCGGCGCAATAACAGTAACATATATCATTTCTGAAATTGCATTTTCCATCAAAAAGTTTATTTTTATATCGTATAAAAAGTTTGGGTATACCTAACATTAAAAAAAAGAAAATACATTTTTTTTTGGAAAAATCGCGCGATTTTTCTTTAATTTGAGTACCTATACTTACACTGTTCCCCATTTTTTGCCCCCATGAGCCTCCCGTGGCAGAGCCCCTCCCAAAATTAATTTCGGTTTTTTTTTAATTCCAGAGGTGGTCATATTTTTTTTTTTTTTTGCCCAAACCCCATAAACTGCAATTTTGCCAAAAATAATGCCGATGAAATAAATAACCGGTAAAAAATTGAATGCAGGTTTCGTTCACAACTATCCAACAAAGAACTCATATTAAAGCAATGCCAAAAAACGTAATTTTGCCAAAATTGTCAAAACTTAATTTTTGAAATTTTTAAAAATTATATTAAAGAAAACACAAAAAATAGTAATAACTCTCTTGACTATATTTTAGAGAATAAAGGGAAAAAATTGCCGGTAAGAAATATCATTTTCTGATAGTCCAATTTTCCCCACTGTGCATGGTCTTCCCTCATTTCAAATTGTATTTATTAATGCTTGTGGATATCAGGAAAAATTTGTTCAACAGTGCTATATGTTTTTCTTTAATTTTGGTTTCCTTTAATATTAATGTGTCTCGTGTGTTAAATATTTTTATGAAACTCAATTTTTCTTACAACATAATGAAGTTTTTAAATTTTTTCCTATTTTCTTGAGTTTTCTGTAAAGTTTTTATGTTTTATATGTAAGTAACTTAGGGTTCTTCAACTTGCAAGGCGTTCATATTTTCCAGCATCTCAATACTCAAATAATGTTAATACCTATTAGAAGTTTACTTATTAGAAAAAAGTGAAAAAGGTTTTCATCTTAAGGTCTACAAATAATGACAAAGTCACAGACTTAGGTGAATGAAAGTATAAAATAAAGAAAATATATAATTAATTTAGTGCTATAGAACGCGATATATCGAATATTTTAAATATTTTGATGGCAACTACGAATATCACGTCTAAATTTCAAATAAAGTGAAGTGATTTTTTGAAGTAGTTCAGAATTAATTTTAATTTAAGAAAGCTGTAAAAATACACTTACGGATACTTTTGAATCAACGAAAGAAGTGGTTTGTACGAGTAAAGCATTTCTTCCAATTTCTAAATTGTACCTTAAAAAAAGAGATAAAAATTTTTATATTACAAAAAAATTTATGTTTTTTAGTTTGTTTTTAAATCATAAATTAATATCACTTTCTGTTTAAATTATTTTTCAAATTAAGGCAAATGACACTGATGATGGCTTTGTAGCGAAACCCGAAAATACGTATTCTGTCTTGCTGGCCTTATCGAATTCTTTCAAATTTTTCATTCTTTGTAATTTACTTGTGAAAATTGTATTATCTTTCTTTAATTTCAAAAATAATTTAAACAGAAAGTGATATTAATTTATGATCTAAAATTAAACTAAAAAAAATTCATTTACCAAATAAAAGATCAAATAAGCATACCTCTTAATCATCTTACAAAAAAATTTTACAGTCACTCCGGTTGTAAAAATTCAGAATTACAATTTTTTAAGGCGTTGAAAAATAAACCATATAAAAAGTATTACATTTTCCACAAATTCGACCTAAACTTTTTTTAATTTGTATATAAGTTACCATACAAAAAGTCATAGAAAAAATTGCAATTTTTAGGGACTTCTAAACGTCATTCAATCTCACTGAAATTTTTTTTATGGAGGTTGCTTATTTTTTACACAACGATCCAGCCTTGGTGAGCCAACATTGTGCTACATCTTATTTTTCATGTGATTTTGAAGAACCTTAATGTACCTGTGCCAACATCAAGTGGAAGAAACATTAAATGGATTTTAATATAAAAATATGTTAGCATAACTGCATGTTTATATGATTTACAAAAATTAAAGAAAACGGGAATACATGATGCAACTGACTTGGAAATAGGTAAAAATTTTATTCAAGGATTTTTGGATGAATTATAATTCTGCAATTCCAGCTAAAGGAACTTTTGCTGTATTTGCAAAAGGGTGGTATTTTTTTTTAACCCTACACCACTATGTGGACTTATTGAGTTTGTGCTGATGACACACCTTTTAGTATACCGATTGGCTCAGGATCACTTTCGATTTAGAATGGCCATCCGGCCGTATGTCTGTCTGTCTCTGTATTCGTGTGTGTACGCTAGAGGTCGCAATTATTTAACGATCACAATATATTTCCGTTACCGATTTAAACATATTTAAAAGTAATACAAAAAATATAGGGAATATATTTTTTTTTAAGAATTTAAAAAAAATCGGAAAAATACGTTTTTTCAGTAGGATTTGCTCCTCGATATCAGTGAAATATACATATATTGATTTTTTTTCTATTTTTAAGGTAAACATACACGTTCAATATTATTGATCAATGTTTTTAAAATCAACCAAACAGAACAAAGTATTTAAAGTAAGACATATACGTTCAATATTATTGATAAATTTTTCAGAAATCATCCAATCAGAACATTTTATTTTTAAATATTTTGTTCTGATTAGTTGATTTAAAAAAAAATTGATCAATAATATTGAATGTGTATTATTAATCAAATGTTCTGATTAGTTGATTTTTAAAAAATTAAACTAATAAATGGAAATAATTCCGATCTTTCAAATAATTCCATTTTGTTTTTGGCACAAAATAGTTTGTCTAAATACAAAATTATTTCAGTTCAAATTACAAGAAAAAATTTAATACTTTAAAATTTGAAAAAAAAAACAAACCACAAAATTGTTTGTTTTCCAATATTTTGTCAATTAAATCTTAGGGATATTTTATTATGTAGTCGACAACTCGACTTTAAATTTGATACTCATTTTACTTAAAATTTAAAATTTTTGTGCTTTGTGATTAAACTCTTTCATTCAGATTTAAGGAAAATTAAATTTCTAAACAACTTGACTTTGAATTCAGTATCATATTTTATAATTCATATCCCTTGACACTATAATACTGATATAAAAACAATATTTTCCACCCAATTATTTATGTTCACATAAATACGATATAAATGTTTACCCCTAAATTCATAAACGCTTTGTGAAATTATAGGATCCCAGCCAGCAAGTTCGGAGCGCTCATAAATAAGATTCTTAAATGGCTCGTAGAAATGATTATTGTATTTTTGAAAACACTCTTTTTTTGGAAGAATATATGAACCCTCAAAAAAAAAATCCAAAAAGTTGTCTCTACAATCTAAAAAGCTGTCTCAAAATGAGGGTTCATTTTTCGGACTCAAAGAAGATTCCAAAAATATTTAAATTTATGAGGAAAATTTCGATTTTATACGTTCTTTTTTCTGAGTCATTTCTGATTATACAGGGGGCTCTTTTGGACGGACCACTTTCATAGGAAAAAGTGAAAAAATATTTATGTTTTTGGAGCTCATTTCTGATTCATTAATGATCATCTTTGTTTGCTGGGATGCTTATTGAACAAATTTTGTATAAAAATTTCGTTTTGTAAACCTCCTATAACTTTTTAAAGCGTTTATGAATTGAGGGGTTAAAATCTACATTAAATTTTAAATAGATCTGGAAAATTTGCTGTGTATATTTCTACTATTTCAGTAAATATTAAATGCAACTGTTTATAAGTATAAAAACTAAAAAGAAAAAAAAAACATCTTCATACTCCTGCTTTTTCATATAATTGTACTTAAACAATATGTCGTCTACCTGTTGATGACATCAGCGTAAAATGTGTGTTTTTATTCAACCAACAACAAATTAAATATATATTTACACAATTCTTGAAATGTTCGTTTATATGTATTGTATATACCATAGTATATAACTAAAAGGACCAACAATTCCGTTGTTGGCGGGATTAACCCGCCTAGAGTTTGTATTTCACCTAATGAAATAATGGATTTGTTTTAAATTTGTAAAGGCAAAAAATATTTTATCTTGACGCGTCTTATAGAATAGTGATGTACGAAGTACCACTCTTTGAGTCCATTTAACAATGTCTTTCTCTCCGACTGTCCGTTCTTCTATCTGTCTTGTGAGCACGCTATTGTTTGCCAATCAATTTCTCTATGTTCAAAACAAGAAAATTCAAAAATAAAACAAAGAAATACAACAATATATGCAAATTTGAGGCACAAGCATGTTTTTCCACAGAAAATTTTGTTAAATTTGCAATGGTATCGGTCGTTTTCTATAACACGCACTTGTTAAATTCATGGATGAAAATTTTTGATTTAAATTTTTGACTTAAGTTTTACTTTAGTAAGCAATTTTCAAACAAAATAAACTACTTAAGTAAAATAACAGAAAAAATCCTATTAACTATAAAGGTGTCCTTGGGGTGGGAAAACAGATAGTAATGAAATTTGTATATTTGGTAGAAACGAAAAAACTAACACACATGTCTACATTTTAAGCGGTCTAGTCTCCAATTTGGGAGGAAAAAATTTGTATATAAGAAATATTTTCTTTTAATTCCATTCAAATGGAGGTAAAATTTTTTGAAATTTTTTAAGAAAAAATGAATTTTAATGTTCATCGTTAGAACATTCTCCGAGAAAAGGGACCTAGTGTGTCAAAAAACGGGTTTGGACTTAAGAGTGGATTCTGGTACCTAAAAGGGTGTAGAATAAGATGAAATGAGTTAGATTTCTGATAAAAATTTATTTACCCCATAAAAACGTACAAAACGAACTTTTAAAGTTCAAAGTGATAATGCGTTATGAAACTTTAAATGCGTTCTTTTCAAAACTTCATTTTCACACACTAGGTCCCTTTTTTCGGAGAAGGTCACATATACAATTAAAATTGCATCCTGGGCATCACACCACCCTTCAGTAGTCCGCATTAGAAAATGATAACTGAGTAACGCGAACCGAGACATTACATACAGTAAATGAAATCAATGGAATGAGAATGAACTCTTTGCGTTTGGTAACCCCAGTTATAAATCAACACAGAAATTCTTTCATTTGTATATACTATTATGTACCCAAAGTAGAAATAGTAATGACCAGGGCAACGATTTCCATGCACTTAAAAATCGCAAATATGCGCTTAAAATATGCAGTAAAAAATGCAAAATACGCACTTAAATTGAAATATGCACTAAAAACCCAAAAACATGCACTTATACTCTAAAAATAAATGCTTCAAATCACAAAATTCAATTTAAATTTATCGATTTTTGAAAATCATATTTACTACTCGGGAGCATTTGATTAAAAATTAGATCCAATATAAATATCTAAGTAGATGACAACTTGATGTTTCCCTTCTAGTTAAGTGCTGCATTAATATGCAATTTAATAAAAAATATGCAAAAATATGCACTAAAAATCATAAAATATGCAAAAACGAGTAAAAAAGTTAAAGTCGGGCCTGCCGAATATACAATACCCTATACCAGTCTGGTTAAAAGCCAACTAATGTTTGGATCCGAAATTTGAATGGGTTAAAATGGGACTTGTGTCAAAATTTTCTATAAAATGATAAAAGAAGAGAAAATCGTAAATATAGCCCATATGGGCGATAGGTCCAAATATGTACCGATCCTATCTAGAATCTATAAGCTTTGTCCTTGGGACCATTTGAGTCAGCGAACCAAATTTCATTGAAATATCTTCGTATTTCCGACCTGCAACGTGTAAAATAGCCAATTTTGGGGGGACCCTTATATGGGCACTAGGTCTAAACATGGGCCGATTTTAACCAAAATTAATAGGCTACGTCCTTGGGCCGACATAGATTGGTGTACAAAATTTCATCAAAATATCTTAATATTTGCGACCTGTAGAGTGCGCACAAGAATTCATGGACAGACAGACGGACGGACAGACAATTAAATTGTAATGACATATCATACATACATGAACGATACAACAGATAGCACACTCCTTGCGAACAACCTGAATATTTCGACAACGGGAAACTAGAAAAACTGGAAACATAAAAAAAAAATTAGTTAAAAATGATGCTGCAGAAAAAAAAACTACTGAATTAGCATATTATTTTTGCTATATGTTAGTGAGAGAGGAACAGCAAAAATAAAACTGTTAAACAAACAGAGTTTTAGGTTTGAGGTTAAGAAGAAGAATAAACCTTCCTCAAAAGTTATAAACACATTAAATTTGCAAATCATACTAGATCTAGTTTCTGCCTTTTTATGGACAGGCTTCATCAGTGATCTTCCCTGAAATTGTATTTAATTATATTTGAGTTAAGTTTTTGTTAATAAAAATAACAAATTAACCTACTAAAATCAGTAAAAAATTTAAAATTTTCGTAGTTTTTTATCGATTTTTTTTTAAATGTAAACAAAAATTGATACTTTTGAAAACAGTAGTTTACAATTTTTTAGCATTTGCATTCAACTAAATTTAGCTTAAAAATAACAAAAATTATGTAGATATAACAGTTTAATTTTGCTATTTATGGTCTACTAATATTTAGCAAATATTTCTGCAGATTTTACAGCACAATTTATCATTTTCAATTAACCAAAAGTTAACTTAAATATAACTAAAATTCTATAAATTTAACAGTTTTATTTTTGATGTTCTTATCTTACTTAGTATTTAGAAATCTGCTAATTTAACAGCTTTTACTGCAGCATAATTTTTAACTAATTTTTAGTTGCTTTTTATGCTATTTTTACAGATTTATTTCTATGAGTTTTATTGGAAATGGTCCCAAATGGAAGAAATCAATTTTTTTTTTGGAAAACGTTAACCCGTGCCGAAAGTTGGACGAAAATGGCCCATTTTGGAAAAAAGTGTATTACTATTAAAAATTCCCAAAATTCGAAATTTCGAAAAAAAAAATTTTTTTATTCCATTTATTCATTTAATATAGTCAAAATGATTCCGACATAGAATTTTGACTTCATCGGATATCATTAACCCACTTAAGCCTGGAATCCAAAATGACCCACGAATTTGATAAAAATGCAAAAACGGGTTTTTGGAGATGTCGATTGCTATATATACCACCTAATAGTTGATATTAAAGAAAAAAAAATAAATTGGAAAAATGATAATTCGAGTTTGTGTATGGAGCGACTGCTTTCCAGGACATTTTACAAAAATTGGGCATTTTGTCAAAAATTAAATTCTGAAAATTTCCAAGTGGGCTTTTTTTGCCGAAAAGTGAAAACACTAAGTCTATATGGATCAAGTTACACAAAATAATATTTTTTATCAAATGAAAAAAGATTTTTTTGATCCATTTGAAGTGATATTTTTCCGAAAATTATGAATGAGTTTATTCCGTAAATTTCCTAGTGGGGCGTTTTTGGCCAAAAGTTACATAAAATAATTATTTTTATCCAGTTGATACCTTTTTTATCAATTTAACGGCTTTACAATGTCGTAGTCACAATTAATATTAAGTTTCATGGGTCTTTTCTGACCCCAGGCCACTAAGGGTTAAATATTTTTTAAACAAATGTAAAGATAATTATTTTTGTAAAATGTCCTGGAAAGCAGTCGCTCCAAACACAAACTCGAATTATCATTGTTCCAATTTATTTTTTTTCTTTAATATCAACTATTATGTGGTACAAATAGCAATCGACATCTTCAAATTAGGCGTTTTAAAAAATCTTTAAAATTAATTATAAAAACACGTTTTTACCTTTTTATCAAATTCGTGGGTCATTTTGGATTCCAGGCTAAAGTGGGTTAATGATATCCGATGAATTCAAAATTCTATGTCTGAATTATTTTGACTATATTAAATGAATAAATGGAATAAAAAATATTTTTTTTTCGAAATTTCGAATTTTGGGATTTTTTAATAGTAATACACTTTTGTCCAAAATGGGCCATTTTCGTCCAACTTTCGGCACGGGTTAACATTTTCCAAAAAAAAAAAAAAAATAAACGATTTCCATTTCCAATAAAACTGGGGAGTGTAATGAACGAAAATCGAGAAATCGCCTATTTTAAGGGACAGTCTAGTCTATATATATGTGCGCATTTTTCAGCGTCTTGTTTATAATTTATTCTCCATTTCATCGGTACGTTGATAATGTGCCAACAGATAATCGCATATATTAGCGCCTAAGGGAGTGGAAAATTACGATGAATTTGTGTCAACTCTATTAAATAATTTTTCAGTATTTTAGTTTTTTTGCTACGAAAAAGTTTTTTCAAATTTTTAAAGGGCCCTGTTCAGAATGATTTTAAGATTATCTGCTAAAGATGTAATTTTCTTTTTTTTTTTACATAAAAATCCCTCTTTCCCGTTTACCGTATCCCGATTCTGGATCAGTAACAGTTGGTTATATTAAATGTGACCATAAAATCTAAGATGAGAATATTTCAACAAGAATATTTTAATATTTAATTTTCTTTTGTTATTATATATTCTGCTTAACGTATAAGAAATGAAGAAAAGAAATATTTTTCTTTATTATCTCTATTGTAAATGCAATATATAAAATTACAATTTGTCTTCCTTTTGTATAATATTTTAATGACATTTTTTGCTCACTTTCCTAATCATGGTTCACAGATGTCTGCAAAATTTTTTCAGTCTGATAAAATATACAATTTTTTGTTACTAAACTTTCAACCGACTGTTTATTTTACTGAAAAACGATTTTAAATAATACGTACTCTATTTTTAATGTTAAATTAAATATAAATCTACATTTGATTTCCAAAGAAATTTTTTAAGGCCAGTTTTGTATTCAGAATACCAATAGAAATGAAGTGATAATACAGTAGATTTTTAGTACAGTAAAATATATATTTTTTCTAATCTAAATTTAATTACAAAAGGCTCTAAAAGTGCATATAATTTGTTTATGCAATACGACATATATAGAAATTTTGGACTTTTTTTTTCAAAATTGAAAATTTTTTATCTAAGAAAACCTTAAAAAAATTTTAAATTTTGATTTTGACATTGATAGACAAATAAGTTTGAAAAATTGGGCACGGAATTAAGCTTAAATTGTGGAAAGCGTTTTTTTCTGGAGCTATAGTTACTAAATTATAAATTTTTCTTTGAAAAAATTGATTCATATATGCCAAAAAGTATAATCGCGAATTGTGCAAAATCTAAAGCCATCTTGAACAAACTGCTGGCAGATTCGAAATTGTCGCCGCCCAGTTGTAATAAAACCACTGCAATGATTCGCCTTTTTTTGTAGAGCAGTATTATTTAAATACAATAAAACTACAAAATAAATTTTCCATTCTGCAATTTTTATACTTTGTAAGAAAAACAATTAGTATAATTTTCGATTTTTCAACTGTCTAGCAATTTTAATGCATTTTTTTTTGAACAAAATATTTCACACAATACTATAAGGAATTCCAATAATAGTAATAATAATGCACGTACAATAGGGTATCCCGATATTTCGGAAACTAACGAATCGCGATGAGTAATTATTTTATTTTTTTTTAATTCAGTGAACTTATTTTATTTTTTTTTCAATTCAGTGAACTTATTATTTTTTTTTTAATTCACTGAATGTAAATTTATTTTTTTTTAATTCACTAAATGAAAATGAAATTGAATGAATTCAGTGGTGAATTAATTCAGTAAGGAATTAATTCACTTTTTTTCCGTTTGATTTATAAAATTGAACGCGTTCACCGTTCACCGGTGAATTAATTCATTTGATTTAATAAAAAAAACTATTGCAATTGAATTAATTCTTTGAATTTGTTGTTTGATGAACGCATTCAGTTGAATTCAGTGAATTACTTAAGAAAAGGAATTCATTCAATTCTAGAGAAAATTGAATTCGATTGGTAGTGAATTCATTCAAAAAGGAATTAATTCTTCAAAGCTCTGCTTATAGACCTCTAAAAGCGTTTAAGTTTAACATTTCACGGGAAAATATTTGATTTTTTTTTTTTTTGAAAACTGGCCTTAATCGTTTTGTAATATAAAGCTAATTAAGAGAAAAATTCTAAAAAAATTTTATAGTATATATTTTGGGCCACAATTGAATTTTATGCAATAAACTGGAAATATTTTTAATAAAAACTAAAAAAAGTTGTTATTAAATTTGCCCTCAAGCATTGCATTTTTCAAGTATGTTACTGTAAAAATACTAAATAAGTTTTTATGTAATTTTTTTATGTAATTTTATGTAATTTTAGTAATTTAAGCCGCGGGTATTGGTCCAAAAGTACTTCAAACATTTTGTTTGAGCTTTTTCCTATACTATACTTGACAAAACTTAATAAATCCATTGCTGATTTAAAAATCAGTTGTTTCAGTTTTATTAAAAAATTACACTTACAATATTTTGTATGTAAAGACTGCTGCAAATGTATTTAAAAACAACTGAAATTTCACTTGAATACAGAATTACTAACATTTCATTTTAATACAAATTTGTTGATTAATTTTTTAGAAACCAAAATTGCGAATTCTCCGTATTTTATATTGTTTGTTTTTTTTTTTTTTTTATTTAGGAGGGCGAAATTGACCCCTTGTGACATGTCACAAGACAAATCCCAGGACAGGTCCGTGAACTTTGTTTTTTTATGAGAGTTCAGTAACCCGTCCTAGGATTTGTCTCGTGACATGTCACAAGGGGTCAATTTCCCCCTCCTATGACAACGCCATATAAAAGTGACCAGTCTATTCCATATAAAGGGGCCAGTTCGGTGACAGTTTGTTAAAATTTCCCTTAGGGTTGCTGCACAAAATTTATTTGTTGGAATTTTTCTCTTAAAAAGCTTTATATTACAAAATTATTGACAGCTATATATTTTTTCCCATAATCAGCTTAGAATTGCGCGTCATTTGAAAACAGTTAACGTGATTCAAAATTCGGGACACTCTAACGTTCGAGTTGTATATACAACTAAATGTATGTACAAATGTGTCTGTATAATAGTACATACTTATCTTTAGCAGAGAGAAAAATTTTGTCAATTTTCAATTAAACTTCTGTTACTAGGATAAATATTGTTTGTTATTACTGATTATGGGTTCTCACAACAAAATTCGATAAATACATCTAAATATTTAGGAATAACATTTAATTTTGGTTATGTTAATCGCATTTATTGGTTGTTGCAACCACAATACAATTTTCAATGCGTCTGGTACTTTTTTTTCTGTGTGAATAGACAAATATATGGTACTAAATGGAGCGCGTAATTGGATTTTAAATTTATTGTTAAATTACTTGGTTTGTATTTTTTTTTATATAATTCCTTCGTTTTGGAAGAATATATACTTAAGACGTTTTTTGTGGAAAATAAAATCAATAATAAGTAAAATAGAATTGTTACACAATTATCTATTGATGTTATTAAATTGTTCATTATTGTTATAATATAAATACAATAAAGTATTTAATCTACTTAAATATGCGATACTGTAGAGAAATACTTATTAGTTTATAAAACAGATTTATCGTATTAATAGATGAAATATAGTCATGTGAACTAAATGGTTTGGTTGTCGCAATCAAACGTGTTCCTGCGTTAATTAAAATACTACATTGGATATTTTGTTATTTTAATTGAATTCTACCAAGCTTTTGACAAAACAATGTGCTTGTCACAACTAATCTATTTGCTCTGTATATGGGCAATTTTAAAAAATTTCAAAATCTGTTGAAATTTATGTTAGATATCTCTTATGCCTTAAGTATTTTGAACTGAGATAAATAATTGATAGATTTAGGTAGACCACACTGCAAAGTTTAAGGTTCTAAGGAACTGATCACCATTTCAAAGTAGAAAAATAAAGAATTTGACTTGAAACTTAGAAGAGTTTTTTTATTCATTTAATTTCTTTTACTCCCAGTTTTCATCCTTCGGATTTAAATCAAGATAATATGTAGTCATTATTAGACTTGGAGGATAAATTCACTGTTTGGAGAAAAGTTGCATAGTGGTGCACAAATAAAACCAAAATTTTTGGCAAATTTAAATTGTCGCAGTTTTTTCTATGGGTTGCGTGCGCCGCACAGGCGTACTTTTTTAGAGAAGGCGGTAAAAAATCTATAACTTTTGAAGGAGTTGAGGTATTTCAATACGTTCTTTTTGTTCGAAAGCCTAAACCCTTAGCTTTAATTGAAGATATCGATCATAAAAATCGAGTAGTAAATAAAATTATATATTACGGGTTAAACTACATATAAACTAAGAGAATTATCATCACTTCAGTAATCAATTTCTTCATAGTTTCAATGAAAATTGTCACTGGAACACGTTCATTGAAACTTTTCATAGAATCTATGAAACAGGTTTCATTAAAGTCAATGTTTTTGAAAAGTTCATAAAATTAATGAAACTCTTCATAAAATTAATAGGCCACTCCTCCAATGAATAAATCATTTAGCCAATAATCTATAAAGCAATTTCATTTATTATTATTTATTATAGTTGGTTGTTGTCGTTGCTAAGCTGGAGTGGATAAATAAAAAGTATTTAGCAAATGCAAAAAGCGTAATAAAATTGTAGCATACTTTACGGATGTAGAAAATATATCTAATGAAAGAATTCATTAAATTAAAAAGTTTCATACAATGAATGTTTTTTGTTCTGACGCTAGATCATAAATTAATATCACTTTCTGTTTAAACTATTTTCAACCCAGGAAAATTTTCTGCTCCAAAGAATTGGTTGTAGAATAGCTACTTTTCCCCTACAACCCCTTCTACTGTCAAAACAGAATACGTATTATTTTCGGCTTTCGCATTCATTTACCAGAATAAAAGATCAACTAAAAATTCCCCTGAGTTTCATAAAATTTTATAACAAGCTTAATAAAGTTAATGAAATTCTTTATTAATGTTTCCAAAAAATTAAAATGATTTATAAACGAGTAAAAAGGTTAAAGTCGGGCATGCCGACTATACAATACCCTATACCAGTCTGGTTAAAAGCCAACTAATGTTTGGATCCGAAATTCGAATGGGTTAAACTGGGACTTGTGTCAAAATTTTCTATAATGTGAGTCAGCGAACCAAATTTCATTAAAATATCTTAATATTTGCGACCTGCAGTTTGTAACCAAGCGAATTTTGGGGGGACCCTTATATGGGCACTAGGTCTAAACATGGACCGATGTTCACCAAAATCAATAGGTTTCGTCCTTGGGCCGACATAAGTCGGTGTACCAAATTTAATCAAAATATCTTAATATTTGCGACCTGCAGCGTATAAACAATATAATTTTGAGGGGATCCTTATCAGGTCTAAACATGGACCCGTGTTAACCAAAATCAATAGGCTTCTTCCTTTGGCTGACATAGGTCGGTGTACCAAATTTCATCAAAATATAAACAATATAATTTTGGTAGGACCCTTATATGGGCACTAGGTCTAAACATGGACCGATGTTCACCAAAATCAATAGGCTTCGTCCTTGGGCCAACATAGATCTGTGTAACAAGTTTCATCAAAATATCTTAATATTTGCGACCTGTAGAGTGCGCACAAGAATGCATGGACAGACAGACAGACGGACAGACGGACATCGTTAAATCGAAATAAAAAAAATTCTGAGCCGATCGGTATACTATAAGGTGGGTCTAGGACCAATATTTTTTGGTGTTACAAACATCAGCACAAACTTATAATACCCTAACCACGTAGTGGTGTAGGGTATAAAAACATTTACACTAAATTTATGCAGATTTAATTTATGAAATTCAATGAATTTTTTTTTAACGAAATTATGAAATTTTATGAAGGAAAAGTTATGAAAAATTTCATAGTATTTATCAAATATTATATATATAATGATTATTATATATATTAATTCTACGAAAAAAAATTATATGAAATTATATCATTAATTCCTTCAGTGTATAAGACCTGTTTTTGCAAAATTTTAGTGCAATATTCAAATTTTTCAATAACTATGGGCTGGTAACTAATCTTAAAGGTAGAAAAAGTAAAACATTATCGTTTTCCTATATTTTCCATTCATACACTCAAAAAAATAAGTTAGTAAAAAATTAGTAAAATTAAAATTTTGTAATTTTTTTAAATTTTGAAATAATTTTTTTCTTAACTTACACAAAATGTTGAACTACGTTTGCAAAACCTTTACAAAATGTTTATATCTAATATATTTTATTAGCTCAAATTTGTGATTTTTTCTAAATATTTTATTACGTTTACAAAATGTTTATGTTAAGCATATATTCAAAGCTTACATAATGCATCAATTACCGACTTCTAAATCGACTTACTAAACACTTTCGTAAACGTCGTTTTGTATAAGAAAATGTAAACTTTAAAAAGTTTTTGCAAGTTCTTGTAAATTTTTTGTAAATGCGAATTGTTTGCTGGGCCGAATATAAAAGGCATTTAAAATGTTTTAAATGCAAAAATTTTATGAGATTTTTAAAAATCTTGCATATACTGGAATTTTTTTTCGCATATATTTCATAAACAATTGACTTGAGATTTATGCTAAATATCGAGAGTTAATCGTCGCGATGATGCAATTGAAATGAATTCCACTGAAATCTTTACCAAATAAAATCCTTTAATTTGCTCCATACTAAAATCTACAAGGCATTAAAAAAAAATAAAGGATTAAAAAAGAAATGGAGCAAATAAAATTTTACCAAAAAAATAGTAATCCCAACAAAAGCTTTGCCAAAATGTAATCGATTGCAATCGAAAAAATTCTTTCTAAAATCAATAAAATTTTTGCTGAATATTAGTAGACTTGAAAAGCTCAAAATTACTTGCTGGAAATTTAAATCTAGAAATTGTGAAGAGTTGTTTTTTTTTTTAACTATCAATTCCGTTGTCTGTACTACATCCAGATGAGCAACGACATCTATGGTACATCTTTCTATCGGGTTGTAGTCGACGCTATAAATGCTTTTATAAGCACAATTTCTGTAGAAGAATATATTAGTAGAACACTGGTTCAAAATTAGTTTAGTGCAGAAAAAATATAACTAAAACTTTTGCTGAAAAGGGAATTTAGTTGTTGAAAATTAATATATTTGATATACAAGAGGTTTTACAAATTCTAATAACTTATTTTTTGATTGTATATAAAACATTTAATTGTTCGGATTTCAAAGTGCTTTTTGCGAACTTAATTTTCTGATATTAGGGTGATAGCAACTGAGATCTGGTGGGCAAATACTAGAATGGGATACTTGCGGTCAATGGTCTAGAGAGCAAAACACTGGTGCCCTCAAAAGAAAAACATCGATGTATCATATTTTAAGATCCGAATATAAATGCCAAAGATATAACGAAAAATGTAAAATGGCGATCCCTACGTTCGGAAAAATTTTTTTTTTTTCAAACCTCTCTGGAAAAACAATTTAGATTGGACGGGGTACCGCTAAATTTTTTTTGAGGTACAGTCTAAAGCACATATTCCAAAAAAATCCGAGGTTTTCTTTTTAAATCGTAGTATCTGACAACATATTTTTTTGACTGTAATGTAAAAATTTGTATAGGTGTAATTAATATTGGTATTTATATAAGATTTATTATATTTAAATAACTTTTAGTTAATATATTTATTATCAAAACTAAGCAGCAACTGTTATTTTAGAAACTTGTTAAATTCTTAAATTAAAATCGCAATAATTAACGCAAAATGTGACAATCGGACGAATTAAGCGTGCTTAAACATCGACCTCAATAAATACAAAACACTATGTGATAAACATTTTTTTTTTTTTAAATATCTTTTACTCAAAATTTTAAAAAGTTTTGAAATTACCCATATTTGTTTAAGAGATTTAAGTTACTTTAAAACTTTTTAGACAATTTCGTAGCTGTATACATTTGTAAATGCATTTTTTTAAAAGTTATATTTGCCAAAAAATTTTATTTGCATACTTTGTGCTTTTTCTTTAGTAAAGCTAAAGTGTGTCTTAAAATCCCCAAACAAACGAAATACCACTTGACACATTAAAATCCTTTTACTTTAAAGGGAAATGTTAAATCTATAGTGTGATGTTAATGGTTTTGGTTTTCAATATTTTTTGTGCGTTTTTCTTTTCTTTTTTTTTTGTGCGAATTTTCATTGTTAGATTTTTAAGTAAACAATAGTGAGGCGTGTATAGTGTTGAAACATGCATGTGTTCGCACATGCCACAACAATACGTGTGCAATACTCGAATAGAATTTTATTCAGTTTTTTGGTTTATTTTCTTTTATTTGCTGTTTTCTTATGTGGCTGAAACTCTTGAACTTAGAGTAGAAATAAAAAGTTCAAAGAAGAACAAATTCTTTGTTTAATAAGAAAAAAACTACAAAGTAAACCGCTGCATGTTGTGCATAGTAAAAACATCAAACTAAAATGTCACACCTTCTGCATATAAAAATAATAAAGCTTTGAATTGTTATTTCTTCATATGAACAAATAGTTCTGATTTATGTTACAAATTTTCAGTTAGAAATGAAATTAATAAAAAAAATTTTAGATATCAATAAAAATACATGATGCCAAGGTGTGTTTAGATGTGATTATTTGTCACAATTTTGTACAGGTTGACAATAATTTTTCTAAAAGTGAATTAAAGTGTTTTAAGTTTGATTTATAGACATTTTTAAAATAAGTATGTTCACAAGGGGTGTAATATATGTTGTTAAACTAAAATAACAACCCTGTTTTTACAACATATGTATATAAAGACGCGTTTACAATGATAGAGTGACTGCTCTGCAATACAGATTGAAGTGTTTATTGTTCAAAATGCAGAGCTGAGTTACCCAGCAAAAAAAGAGATGCCGAAGCAGTAGAAAAAGCACTACAATTGATGATCTAGATGTAATTCTTTTTTAACATAAACATTAGAGCACCCATGAAATATATGGAATTTGCAAAAGTGTTATTTTTTTCACCTCCCCACGCATTTGCCAGTAGATTGAGCGCAAGAAATAATTTCCCCGCAAAAATTGGTCCTCTTGTATTAAAACAGGCCAGTCACCCGCGGCTTTTAGCCCTAAAAATGGACTTAAATTAATTCGAAATTTGTGTTTAACCATATAAATCACTTTGATTTTAACCTCATAACTCGACATGATGCGTCATCGATACGTCAAAAATGAGGATAAATTTTCGCGAGGATATTACACCCAATCTACGAGAAAGTGCGTGGGGAGGTGAGAAAATATCACTTTTGCACATATGGGTGCTCTTTTGAGCGCCTTCAGATTGGCACGAAATTAACTCTTAAACATATTTTAAGTTCTGACTTATTTCTGGCATTGAATGATGTCTTCAGAGACTCATAGTAGAATTTTATGACAAATATTTTTGCGGAACATTTTAACCCTCTAACTCTTCAACTTACGGGTCGTTTGTGGCCCTTTTGAAAAGGCTCAAAAAGTACCTTTAATTCAGAAGGTTAAAATATTCCACTAAAATATTTGTCATGAAATTCTACTATAAGTCTCTGAAGACATCAAGGTTGAAAATTTAAGTTCAATGCCAGAAATAAGTCAAAACTTAAAATGTTTTTAAGGGTTATTTTCGTACTTATACATAATTGCCGCTCAAATGCCCACAAACCCTAATTTTAGGAGGAAACCATGTGACTCTTCTATTTCATGTAAAGCACTATGTTGAACATTTCTGTGGAACATTTTAATCCTCTAACTCTTCAGCTTACGGGTCTTTTTGTCGCTTTTAAAAAAGGGGCCAAAAAAGGGCCTTTAGTTAAAGAGTTAGAGGGTTAAATAGTGCCACAAAACTGTACTTCGTAGTGTTTTACATAAGTTCGCTGAACACATCCTATACCCAAAATGGAAGATTCACATGGCTTCCTAGTGCACATATGTAAAAAATCTATAACTCATCAGTTTTCAGGCTTTCTGTCATGCAATGGACGAAATATTTATAAAAAAACTTATTTTGCTTTTCATCTACGCTAAATTTCCTATTATACGGTGAAGAGTATAGGTATTTACAAGTCTCCAAAATTAAATGAGAGTCATTCAAAGTTTAGTTTTGACAAAAATTTTTATGTTTACCGCTTAAAACACCACTAGCGGTCATGGGAGGGTTAAAAGTTTGTATAAAGAAAATGTTTGCCTTTTCATTGTGTAAACAACAGCTATGTAACTGAATCACCAGAAACTTCTAGTTTAAGAGTTATAGATGAATAAATCCATGAACCTTTTTTAGGGTAATTTTGAGGACATAAATGTAAACGGCCTGGCCGGTTTACATCGCAGAAACCCAATTTTTTCACATATCTTATTTATTACTCTCATCATATCCGAAAATGGGCGGGAAACTACAAAAATAACACTTTTGCACATATGGGTGCTCTAATAAACACTAATGATTTTAACATTGAGTTGTCATAGGAGAAGAGTACTCCGACTTCAACATTTTTTCAGTAATTTTTGAACGAGTGCAAAGGAAGCTCTTTTTCACCAATTAAAATTTAAAAAAATTCTTCACAAAAAATTATATTTTTTTTATTTTACAAAAGGTTTTTTATTGCCGGCACCGGGTATCGAACATGGGACCTCAGTATTGCTAGTCTAGCGCTCTACCGCTGAGCTATTCTTTGATATGAAAGTTGACTGGCATGAAAACACCACTTTGTTAATGCGAGATATTGTTCCTTATTCTCTTCAATAAAAGTACTTATTAAACAAGTGTAAAAGGTGCACTCCAATTCAATATTGTTTTCAGTACTATTTTTAGAGGTGCATAAAAAGCAATTTCTCACCATTTTTTTATATATACATATTTTTAGAAATTTAAAAATTAAAAAAATATTGAATTTAAACAAATTAATAAAAAATATTAAAAAAAAAAAATTAATAGAATAAAAAAAATCTTAAAAAAAGAATAAAAAAATATTGGTCACGCCCTGATCGAATCGAACCCGAAACCCTCTGTTCGAAAATGCCAAGTGATACCAAAATCAATTCTTACGATCACTTTTAGAGCAATTACTCTTTTGAAGCAATACTTAAGTGGTTTTTGGAAGTTGTTTAGAAATAATTCAAAAAGGCTGTAAAAATATACTAACGGATACTTTGGAAGCAATGAAAGAAGTGCTTTTTTGAAGTTGTTCAGAATAATTTTTAAAAACGCAGGAAAATACACTAACGGATACTTGTGAAGTATTGAAAGAAGTAGTTTGTAAAGCATTACTTGCAATTTTTTTTGCTGGATAATTTAAAGAATGTTTGACAATTCAATACAATCATCACTTTTTCAGTAATTCCTTCAACTTATCCCCCTACTTTTAGTATGAAATATTTTTTTTATTTAAATTACACTGCATGACACTCAAAAAATTAATGTAGACCTGACCATCAGTTCCATATATTTCGGACATGTTGATTACAATGTTGTACTTTATTTATCTATTTAAGTTATAGATTTTTCGCTAAATGTCTTTAGGGTTTGGCAGTTTTCCATTTAGTTTTTATATACAAAATTTTTCAAATGCAATCAATATAAATTTGTTGTGGTGAAATGTAGGCTTAAATTTTGATGTATAAAACTTGATATTAAAACCACTGTTCGCGTTTTATATGTATTTTTACGGGTTTTTAAAGTTTTAGCCAATTGAATCGCTGAAAGCAAAATCGGCCTTAATAAATGATATGGCTTAGTAAAGAAGCAATTAAAAGCAAAATATTTCAACAAGAAAAATGTATTCATCTATAGCGGCCTATACGTTAAAATTTTATGTCGCTGCATAGCTTTTCAAGTTGTCCCCAAAGACCAACTTTTAGTATAAAAACTGTTCTTGCTAAATTTCAAGCAAAACAGTTTGCATTTGCAAAATATTTCACAATAAATACATATTTTACTATGGTTTGTATCGTACTAAAGGCATTTTAATATACTAAAGTGTCTTTAGTACGATATCACAAACGTGATACAAAGAGTCGCGACTTGTGAACCTCGAGTGCTTTTGAATTACTCCTTACCAAAAAAATGTAATTACAAAATAAAAGATCGCAGACCCATTCGCTAGAAAAAGTACGTAAATTTTCCATGAAAATTACCATTGTGTAGAGTATTTTATTTTCCTTCTATGATCGACTTTAATTGTTTCCGCCGTTTCACATATTAGTAATAAACTTAGTAACAATTTTAGGTTGTTTTTGTCTTTATAGTTTTTATCACAAATTGTTGACTGTTTTTAGAGCCAACATTTTCTAGTATGTACTATACTTGCATTTGGCTAACTGTAGGTGTATATTAAACCATAAATTCGTAGACCAGCATTGTCACAACAATTGCTTATGCGCTTATATACAATGAGTATGAGAACGTCTACAAGTATTTACTTTTAGTAGTTGGTACTTGGTCCTTTGCCATTGCAGCAATAGCAGTTAACGTTGCAAAAATAACAGTTTTTTTGCCTATTAAATTTACAATTTTCTTTTCATATGTTTATATATTTGTTTACTGTTGTTGTTTTCCATATTACAAGTGGCCAAACAATAGTCCACAGCAAAAAGGATTTTATAAAATTTTTGAAACTCTTTGGAGCATTAGCAACAATCGGGAAACTAGCGAAGAAATCAGCGACCGTAACCAAATAGAATTTTTTTCATTTTATTTATTTGTATTTCATTTTTTTGTCATTGTTATTATTATTTCTGTTTTACAGTCTGTCTATTGCATTTTGTTGTCGTTTTTGGCAAAATATTTTTGTTGTTAATGTTGTTGCTAGTGACATTGTTTTATGGCTTCTAATATTTTCGAGTAGACATCTAGGGTCATAAGTTGAATACTCGTAACTTGCGATTATATTATACTGTAACAACAAAAGGGGGTCTCATTTTTGTCTACACAAATTAGTGATATTTTTGTTAGCAATTTTTATATTATCATTATTTAAATTTAAGCGAATTATTATATACATTTTTGTAAGATATACTTAATTTAGTAAAATGCCATCTAGGTTAAGAGAAGAATTATTAATAATGCACTGCAAAAGAATGCAACATTGCACATATGTTTTGTACTAAAGAATTCTTTAACAAAATGTTTCAAGATCTTGGAAATTTTCAAAGAAAAAATGTATACAGTTCGATTGATTTTTTAAATGAGGCAAGAAAATTGGAGCGTTTCGCAGTAACAATTGTTGAATTCTGAGTATTTTTCTAGACTTTTTATCAAAACATTTTCAGAATTCCCAATATCAGTTTTTATTTTTAAAGTTATTTTATTAATTAGAAATTTATTAATTCAGTTCGAGGCCAATTTTCTTATTATGAATTAACATAATAAGTACTTATTTTCAAAAACTGCTATTTTTCTTCATCAGGATACGCTCCTAACAAATACTACACAGAGTTTTTGCTTTCAAAAACCTCTAAACTTTCAGGAATGAAAAGGCGATCGTTTCGGGGATTTTCTAGATCATCTTCTTCAGTTTTCTTTATAAAGTGGTGGCAATAGTGCAATGCAATTTGAAGCATCAAAATCTCATACTAAATGTAATCTGCTACAGCAGAAAAATGATAATGGAGCAAAAAATAAAATATGTTTTCGAAGTCTTTTGCAAAGACACAACCAAAAGAGAAATATTATGAAAGTTTTTTGTTTTGTATTGCATACCGTCGGTATAAGTAAAATATAAATTTAATTTTCCCCTTACTTCTTTGCCAAAACAAGAAGAGGCAAAAAACATTTCTCCGTACTGTGAGTGTTGTTAAAATGTTGGTTTTGTAATTTATTAAATCAGTTCGAGGCCAGTTTCCTTATTATGAATTAACATAATAAGTACTTTCTTTCAAAAACTGCTATTTTTCTTCATTTCTAATTAATCAATTAAAAAGGTCGAAAAAACAATTTTTATTTTTAAATAAAAATTTAAAAAAAACCGTTATTTTATTATTTTAGTAAAGTTGAAGTTAAGAAGAAGAAAAAACCTTTTTCTCTAAAAATAATAAGCACATTAATTTTTAAATCAGACTACGACTAGTTTCTGCCTTTATACTATATACACGTTTAATTAGAGATTTTCCACTAAATTGATAATTTTTCAAAAACCCTTCGGCGTTAGGATTCAAACATAAGCCTCTCCCTACAACTAAGGTGCGTTCGCTTTAAGATCTCACCCAAGTCAGTCCTTGAATGCAATGTGACTAATTTGTAGTTTTCTTTCCTATTTAGATTTCTGTTTTTGATTTTTACTTTGTACACCCTAGTAAAAATGATTTTTATATATTCATACATATATGATTTTTATACAAGCACTTATGATTTTATACAATTATAACTTGTCGAGTATTGTGAAACATATACTTTTATATGATTATATCAAAAGATATTTAATTATATAAAATTATATTAACCGGATCCACCATTTTTCGGATCATGAAATTCTTCATTGACTCAACGAAAAAAATTCTATGAAATTATATCATTAATATCATGAAGGATAATTCTCTCAGTGTATTTACAAATTGTCCTTCTCGGTTTATCTCAAAATCCCACCAGAACCTAATATAGAACGCCCCTAACATCCATACGCATAGTAATGTACTTAAAAGAGTCTTTTGGTTGTTGTTTTGATTTCTCTTTATTAATATTGCTTGAATAGCCTAAAGTTTTGTATTTTTAGGGCAAAATATATACTGCCTAAAATTAAATACTTTCATTTTATAGTTGTGAATATAAATTTTGTCACGTACTTGTTTTTCATTCATATACAGATTATTTGAGGAAATTATATTTTGTAAACTCCCTTCCCTTCAAACAACTCTACATGCTTTTTACATACATACATATGAAGCTTTCCATAACAACCGTTCAGCTAAAGAAAATTACATCGTAACAAAGTCAAATTTATATTTTTACTGGCCCACCGCATAAGGCGTACAAACTAATAAAGTATTTATAACAATTGAATGGAATTAGAAAAATGCTAGAAATTTTCAGACGGACATAATTGCGGGAACCCCTAAAACGTCACTTTGAAGTTAAAATAAATACAAAAACTAAAATCTACATTATAACCTAGAGAGAACCCCATAAAGACAATCTGATGATAGTGCTTGGTAGCACTTGAAAATGCATAAATTGTCAACCATTGGTTCCAGGAAAGTTTTTTTTTTATAAGTTTTTTTCTGTGTTGTAAAAGAAATTGTGAATTCTATTTGGAATTTTTCATATTTGATCTTAAAACTAAAAAAAAATAGCAATCATTGTAATTTTGATTATTTTTACAAATTGAGCAAAAAATAAAAACGCAATTTAAAGCAAAATATCAAAAATATGAATTTTTAGCGAAATATGCAAAAATATGCTATTATAGCAATATATGCAGAAAACTATGATTTAAAATATGTATTTATTACAAAATATAAAAAAACTATGCATTTATAGTAAAATATTCAAAAACATTTGTTGATATATCGATGCCATTTTGTTTAAAATTTGTCGATTCGCAAATATATTTGGTTAACGTTTTATTTTATTTTATAAATACTTCTGAGCTCTAGTAATTATAAAGTGCTACAAGTTACCGGTATTACTTTAAGGTTTATCTACTTACCGTTGCTAGTGATATGATATACATTTTTTTAGCCGAACACTTGGTATGGAAATCCCTATATATAAATATAATCGTATGTATTTTTTTGATTTTGCATATAATTTTACATAATTTTATAGTATATTTTTAAGGGACTTTGTCTTTTTGTAGAATAGAGTGTTGTTAAATGATGTGTCGTTTTAACAATGTGCGTTTGTGTGTGTATGTTTTAGTATTAGAGAAATAAATACAAATTTTTAAATTGTGTTAACAGCCCTTTAGGCATTTAACAAAATTGAATATTATTACTTTCTTGGGGCTGATAACACATATCAGATTTTTTGGTTTAATTTCCGTTACAATGGTTTGTTTTTGTTTGTTCGAGCAATATAATAATGCATATAAAATTATAAGAAAATAAAATAAACTTAAATAAATTAATTTTATAAAGAGGGTAAATGATGTTTGTATTAGAATTTAAGTTTACCCAAAAGAAGGAAAAATGGACAGGAGGAAAGAGATATTAAATTTATGCTCAAGAACATACATCCAACAAACCAAACGATATTGTCCCGAATTCGTAACGATATTGTTTCCAATTCGTAATTTTAACCTTACAATTGTCTAGGCGAATTAAAATGACTTAAATATTTTCCATGCCTTGTTAGAAAGATAATTCAGTCTAGAAAGGCACTTTCTATTTATGTTTTTCAGAAATAGAGTTTTTTAAAAGCCAGTATTTTCAAAAAATCCATGAAGTGATTTTTTTCCTTTGTTATTTTAAACTTCAGGTCCAATGCGGCACGTGTTCCCGCGTTACGACCACGTCAATTTTTTTGCATGATATATTTTTATACCAAAACGCACGCTTAGTTTTTTTCTATCCGTATAAGGAAGTTTCACCCTAATGTCCATACATGGATGCAAAAATCTCCATACATGCTTATTATTGATTTCATTAGCTTATTATTGGTTCTACCCATGCATCAAAACGTCATTATGGAGAAAAACAATAAAGAAGGTGTACATTTTTTAATTTTTGTATGTAAAATCTTCAAGTACACGAATGTCGATACTAGATATCTCAGATATGATACGAGATATCGAGAAATAGGTTGCGGAATTAGAAAGAAGATATTTACATTATATTTAGTTACTTCCTAACTAAATTTTTTCCAAAATGGTCATTAGGTCAAACCAAGCTGACGATATGGCAATGTTGTACTGGTAATAAAAAAATGTTTTTTTTATCTCGATTTGGAGAACAAACCTTGAGATCCGAAAGCGATTTCTAAAGTGCTTTAATTTTTTTTTGTAATTATTATTATATTTGGATTCTTGGCCAAACATAGAGTTTGCTAAAAACCGAAAAATCTGAAAACCGCGGTTTCGGTTTATAAAATTATAAAAACCGCGGGTTCGGTTAATTTTCGGTTTTCTTGTGCTAATAATATAATTGTTTTGAACTAATTAAATAAGTATAAAAATTAAATAGTTTAAAACGCACAATATACTTATTACCTAAAATTCAAACAACATTTCGACGACTCTGCGGGAGAAAAAAAAACGCAGAAAACCATTATGAATTAAATTTTTTTATTCTTTTGTCCGACACTAAAGCTGTATTTTCAAGAGTATAAATTTAAATTTTAGCAATTTATTTAAAACAATAGCTGTATTTTGTCTCATGCCTATCAACGTTAAGTATTTAAAGCAAATCTACGTTAAACCGATTGTGGTACAAAAAAATTTTAAAAACGTTATGTTTATAATTGTTTCGTTATAATCGAACGTACCTCAGCAAAAGTTTTTAGGAAGTAACACGAATAAGTTACGTTAGATGTGAAAATGTATAAACGTTGAGTTTTCAACGTTGATAATTATCCGTGTTGAAAGGTAACGTGCATACGAAAAGTCATATGTTATTTTCGTCTTAAGCGCGTTTTTATGCACTTTAAATTTTTTTATGAGTTAACGGATATAGTTAAGTCGAAAACACGGCTAATATAAAGATAAAATTTCATAAATTTCGAAAAAACTACGAAAAGGCCTTTTTGAAAAATACAATGTTAAAATCTGAACTGAATATGTGAAACTCAATATCTCTTAAATCACTTGTCTTTTTGGTATAAAATTATAAACCTCAGTTTATGTTATCGGTAATAACAAAAATAAAAAAATTCTTTAAAGAAATATTTAATGGAGAAAATGTTAATTACAATTAAATAAAAAAAAATTTTAAATAGGAGCTGAGCACTTTTTGAAATTCAAGATTCAATAATATCCCAGCCCAAATTTTTTCTGAGCACTCATAAATTTTGACACGTAAAAAACTCAATTTTTGAGTTTTAAATGAAGCATATTATACTCGTATTTATGAGTGCATTAAACATTTTTTAGAGTGCTCAAATTTTGGATTTATAAATGAAACATATCAGACTCGTATTTATGAGTGCATTAAAATTTTTTTTCATTATTAAAAAATTTATAATAAATGACCCATTATGGCTCAGAAAATTATAAATTTTCCAATAATTCTCCTTATTCGGAGTCTTTTATAAGTCACAAAAGTGCGCTTGGAAAGAGGCTGCAACAGAATGACTTAGGGCTCTTTTATGAATCTTTTCGGATTTTAATTGTACACTCCGATGCAATTTATTAAATTATTTTAATTTGTTAAAGAATTTAAGAAAAACCGACTTATTTATGTCGGTTTTCGGTTTCGGTTCTGAGGCTTGAAAAACCGCGGTTTCGGTTTCGAATAAAACCGAACACCAAACTCTAAATGTACAGTAGAGCGTTCCAAAAAATATTTGTTACAAAACGGCAAAAAAAAAATTTTTTTTTTAAATCGCCTTCCAAAAATACATCGTATTGGAGGGTGTACAGTAGAGCGTACCACCTAACAGGCAAAAAAAAAAAGTTCGCCGTACACCCCCCAATATGAAGTATTTTTGCAAGGAGGTTTCAAAAAATTTTTTTTATTTTTTTTTGCCGAACGTAGGTGTCGCCATTTTACATTTTTCCTTATATCTTTTGCATTTACAGTCGGATCTTAAAGTATGATACATTGATGTTTTTCTCTCGAGGAGACCAGTGTTTCTCTCTCGAGGGCCATTGACCTCAAGTATCCCGTTCTGGTAGTTACCCACCAGATCTCAGTTGCTACCACCCTAATGTCAGAAAATTAAAGCTCGCAAAAAATCATTAAACTTTTGCAAAGGAAGTTTTTCGCTAAACCCAGTAGAATTTTTTTTTATATATTGGTTGCCGAACGTTGTGGTCGCCTTTTTAAATTTTTTTTAATTGGATTTTTCCTTTATAGCAAAACACTGGTCTGCTCGAGGAAAAAAATCGATATATCACACTTTAAAATCCGATTTTAAATGCCGAAGCTATAACGAAAAATTGAAAAAGGCGACCCACCCCTACGGTCGGCAAAAAAAAAACGGTCTAATGTACAGACAGATATCAATGAGTGAGTGATTAAACGAAATCGAAAGTATTGCTTCTTATTTGCAAATATTTTCCAAACCAACTTGCTTAAATCTAATAATCAAAATATAGTTTCATATGTACCTATTATAGCCCGAAGAAAAACAAAAAATATTTTAATGATTATACAAAAAATAATTAATTGGATGTAATATTATAGAATATTTGTATAAAAACTATTCTATTTAATGTAAAATGTATGAGTTTTATAATCCGTATTAATTCAATTAAGGACACTCCTAGCTACATTTCGGTATATATGTTTTATAAAATAAACTTTTTATTTTATTATTTTATGTGTAGAATTTTGCAAAGAACATTTGCTACAATAATAATTTGTAATAAAATTGAGAAACAAAGAAATGTTTCACATATTTTGTAAATAAAATACTTCAATGTTTTAGGTTCCAGTTGCTTAAATTTGCTTTCTTGTAAAAAAATATATATGTTAAATGAAGACTGCTTATAAATCGAATTTTTCCAAAAAAAAAAAAAAAATGTTGCATATGTTTTGCTAACAAGGCAAATCTCCTGACGTAGATCAGCAGATCTTAATGAGCTTTGAATAAGTTGTAGCTGCTCATATTTAAGTACTAAGAAATGGGTTCAAAAATTACTCAATTTTTCGTTTTATTTCGTATTTGTTTCGAGGTAACAATAAGAAAATTTGGTTTCAACCGAAAGATATTTGAGAGGCATATTTACCGGTGTATAAATCTAGTCTTCATTAACGTGCAGAAAAGGAATATGAAAACAAACTTTAAAAAATTAACTAACATTTGAGTACTTCGCGGCTTTTTTTAATTAAAAAAAATACGTATTTTAGTTATAAAAAATATCTATTTTATAATGGCATATTTGTAGGTTTGCGGATCTCTGGAATTCAAAGTTTATTTTTTGTTCTTGGACTACCTTTGTACCCATATTGTTTTTTTTTTAAGAATATAAAAAAAAAAATTATATCCATGGTCTTACTATTAATCCACTGTGCTCGGGTCTTAGCCGACTATTCTCGAAGAACTGGTACCACCTGCATTTATTTCTATTATTACAAATGGGCAGCAGCTCGGTAATATTTAAATTCTGTTATCACATTTGGAAGTGTCTTTGTGAAATTAACAAGATTTAGCGTATGATTGATATTAATTACACATTTTTATAAATCATACGTACTGATGTCCCAATAATATTTAACCCCAAATATGCCAGAGTATTTTTACGTACTTATCTGTTAAAATTAAATATCTTTATGATGGAGCGACATAAAACAACGATTTAAACACTATAATGATATAAGCTATTTGGTATTGCTGAAACCAGAGATAAAAAAATTTAAAATTTAGATTTAAAATTTTGAAAGTTTCACTCACAAAGAAAAAAGTCTGAAAAATCAGCAAAAAATGTTGCTGTATCAACAAATCTTTAGTCAGGAGCGTACTTGTAAAAATATTGGTAATTCCAACAAAATGGGTTTGCCGTAAATCATTAAGCTGATTTTTACATAAACAAAATAGTAATCTCAGCTAAATTCAATAAAACCTTTTGCTAACTTATTACTGGTCTGAAAAAGCTCGAAGAATATGTAGAGAAAGTAAACTTTAGGTAATTTATTTGCTGAAAATTTAAATCTAGAAATTGTGTAGAGTTTTTTTTTTAATTATCATTTCCGTTGTCTGTACTACATCAATACAAGCTGCGGCATCCACATCTTCTCTATCTTTTTTTTAGCAAAAGAGATTAGTAAAATATTAGTTCAGAATTAGTGTAGTGCTCGGAAAACATAACTAAAACTTTTGCTGGAAACACAATTTCAGTAAAAAATTATTGGAAACTAGTACACTGAAAATATTATTACAGTAACTGACTGCAGTTTATTTAAAAAATTATCCGTGCATTTACTATTAAATGATTATACAGTTAAAATACCAAGAGATATATTTTCTTTAACTGTTTTTTGTCATTTACTTAAAAAATTAATTACATATAAATAACGATTTTTTATTAATTTTACTTTAGTAGGTTTGTGGTTAAGAAGAAGAATAAATGTTTTTTCAAAAGTTGTAAACACATTATTAATTTGCAAATCAGGCTAGATCTAGTTTCTGGCTTCATCAGCGATTTTCTTTTGATTTAAATAAAAAGTTAGTAGATCAGTTTTCAAGTGATTTTTCATTTACTTTAAATTACATTTTCAGTTAATTTAAACTACAAACTATTTTGAGTGTAGACATAATACACAAGGTGTTTTACTAATTTTTCTACTAACTTATATTTTTTTTGAGTGTATTAACATATGGTGCGCTTGAGGTTAAAGCCGAATTTATGTATTCATTCCCATACTCTATATTTTGAAAAACTAAAAAAACGCATTTAATGCAATTACAAAATCAAATCGTGAAATGTGTTTCAAATTTATGCTGTGCATATTTCAAAACTACGAAAAAAACAAAAACTACCCAGCGTCTGTATGACACTTGTGCAGTAAACATCGTAATACACAGTTTAGCAATCAGTGTGTGTGAATTCCAACTTTTTTTTTCTTAAATCGTGTTTAGTTTTAGGCATTTGAAAAGCTTGACAGATTTTAGTTGTTGTTGAATATTTACATATTTATAACAACAATGCCGTGCAGGCTTTTATTGAATTATATTTGGGTTGTTCACAAGGGGTGTGCTATTTGTTGTATTGTGCTAACAAAAACTAGAGTTGTTGAAATTTGATTTCAAAATTCCCAACATTTCGAAATAGTACTATACAATATTTTTACATATGTTTAGTTTGCTACGTTTAAGTATACTAACAAAGAGAAACCCTAACAGACAACGGTTTTTATACTACATTTATACTTGAGCAAAAACCACTTATTGTTAGTTAGTTTTTGTATAAAACTAGTCTTTGCTTGTTTTTTTGTATGCGTTTTGACAAGTTAAAAACTAAAAGAGCAAAACACCAAATAGTGTTTGCTCACATATATATGTAGTATTAAAGTAAAATAAAAATTTGAACAACTCTATTTTTTAATAGTACAACACAATATATAAAATATTTAGTACAACTTGTGAACTCGTTGTGTTTTTAATTTTCTTGTTCAACGAGATTATTTTTATATAAAATTCTTTTTATAATTATATGGGTTTTTTTATGGTAGGTATTTATTTCACAGTGTACTGAGTTGATCATATTGTTTGGTTAAGTTTAATGAGGTGAATTTATGCATGTTGTCATTTTATTTCGTTTTTAAACACAAAAACCTTTTGAGGCCTTCAATCGTTTGGTTACTGTGTGGTTAACAATTGTTTTAAAAAACAGTCAACGGAAAACGTGAAAAGGATGGAGGAGTTTCATGATATTTACCAATAATATGTTTTAACCTCATTTAATTTTGTTGCTGTTGTGGATGTTGATGGTCAGTCATTTGTATTGCCACGAAAATATTATATTGTTGTTGCTGCTGTTGTTATTTGCTATGCGCACGTTATTATGTCAATTCCTATTTATTATCAGTGCTATGTAAATATAACATGTGCGAGTAATGCAAAGACATACACACGCATACGTAGTTTTAATGATCTGAAATACCTACGTATAAAAACGAATTGACCTTTTGTCTCGTAAACCGATGGAAGCCTACGCACTTGCAGGCTGCACGTACATTTTCAACAGTTGTGGTTAAATACGCAAACATAACAACAACTTCGACAAAAGTTTTATTTTTTCATTGTCAACCATACAGGCAGTTTTGCTGACCCAATTGAGCAGCCATATCACTATGGGGCGGAAATACTAAAACTGATTAAATATAAAATTCTAAATTTGAAAACTAAAACTGATGCGATGTGTATAAAAAGTTCGCATTGATGTGGACATAAATATCACATTAAAGGAGTATTCCTAAATTTTGTTTAGTGTTGGGAATTTCGGATGCCAAATACTATACTTACTATGCTATACTTACCCGAGTAAAAATATTTTTTATATAACCACCCAGTGTAGAAAATCATTACCAGATATGTGGTTATGTAACTACATACTTGGTAATGGTAACTAGTTACTTTTGTTATTACATTTCTTATAACCTTTATATGGCGATGTCGCGAACAATAATTAGTTATGGTTACACACCAGCATACGAAAAATCAAAAAATATATCGTTACCTATGTGCTTACCAGTAGTGACAAAAATAATGAGTCTAAATATAGATTTTCAAAAAAATAAATTATATAAAAAAAAATATTTTTTATTGTATTTTTTTTTAAATAAAATTTTCTGGTGCGGGAATCGAACCTGGGTCTACAGATTGCCAGTCAAGAGCTCTACCATCTGAGCTATATCGCCATGTAATATTTAATAGATAAAAACATAATTGACCTGCTGCACACAAGTAAGCTTACTCGCCAACATACAAAAAATCAAAAAATATGTGGTTAAAAATAGATTTCAAAAAAACCTAGAAAATTATTTTCTATTTGAAATAATGATAAAATAAGTCATTATCAGTAACTCATTATTATATGTTTTAAAATAATGCAGAAGTTAAGTGGGTGTCATTACTGGTAGTCCAAAAAATAACGATATGTCATTACCGTTTCCACACTGGGCATTTATGATTTTATAGATTTATATATCATTGAGTATTGTCATATGTAACACCAAGTATAATTGTATATAATTATATCAAAATATATTTAGTTATATAAAATCATATTAACCAGATCCACCGTTTTTCGGATCTGATAAGATATTTTTAGACATAATTATGTTTACACATATATGATTTGATCCGGGAAATGGTGGATCTGGTTAATATGATTTTATATAATTCAATATCTTTTGATATAATTATGTAAAAATATACATTTCACAATACTCGACGAGATCTAATTGTATAAAATCATAAATAATTATATAAAAATCAATTTTACTAGGGTAATGCCCTTAGAACCATGGTTGTGGTATTTTGTATTAGACGGAATTCTATTTATGGTGCAATATAGCTCAGCTGTTCGTGGTGTACTCTAGGTAAGGCAGACCGAACTGAAGCCATCTGAAACTATGGAATACGTACACTAGATTAAGCGTATTAGAAGTCTCTTTCGAGCAGTAGTTTAAAATTTTCTTAAAGATTTTTCTACACCCGGTTGCAACCTTTTAAAATATTTTTTTTTTAATTTTACTGTCTTCTTTTTTCTATATGATCTACAATTACCAATTTACTCTGAACATATTTTTTTTAATAAAATCTACACTCAAAATAATAAGTCTGTTGGCTGAACAGAAGAATATGTTACTTTAACAAAATTTATTGCTGTATTTTGGCTTAAAATAATTTTTTTTTAAATTTAACAAATCTAAATTTAAGTAAAAAATTTGTAAAACTACAGTTTTATCTGTAATTATACTGAATCGTTGAATTTATTAAAATTTAGGGTCTCGGGACCCTCCCCTAGTCCATACCATCTAAAGTCATGTAAGGGCACTCCAAAGAAGCAAAAATTTTATCTTTTTTGCTCTATCTCACTTAGTTTTCCAGATATGGGCCATTTTATGAAGGGGAAAATTTTTATTAAAAATTTTCGAGGGTCCAAGGCCGCGCCAAGGTCCATGTTTGGATACAGATAACCCCTTTCACTGAGGCTAGGTTAGGGGTAATCGAAATTTTCATCAATTTTGATCTATCTCTCTTAGTTTTCAAGATATTACCCATTTTAAAAAATCGGGAGGGAAAGAAATAGCGCCATCTTTAAAATTTCGAATACATTGGTGGTGCCATCTACTGGATAATAACAGCAACATAAAAATATTATACTTTAATAATAAATTTTTGAAAATTTAACGAATGGGTTCTTAAAAATTAGTTTTAAATAATTTTGAAAATTAACACTTAAAATTAACACTAAAATCTTTGCTTAAATTAGTGTTTCAACTAAATTTGTTAAAAATTAGTCAAATCGATTTGAAACCGGTTTGACAAATTTTTCTACTGACGTATTATTTGAAGTGTAATAACTTAACTCTCAGGAAACCTTTTTCAATCGGTTGCTTGCTAACCACACCAATTCTGCAAATTTTTACTACATTTTTTCAGCACTAAGCTAATTTTGAACTAATGTTTTACTAATTTTTTTTACTACCAAAATTGTTCTGTTAAAGACATTTTTACACCGAAAAAATCCCTGCATTTTAACTAATTGATATACAAATTTGTTTATATTATTTATAATTATTTTGATATATATTTTAAGATTTTTAATTAAATCAAATCGATAATTTGGAAGTCTGGACAATTTCATATTCTATAAAATTTTCTAAATAATTTTAAAAGAATCAAAAACATAATTTCTGAATTTAAATTTTCAGCAAATAAATTAACTGTAATACAATTTCTCTACAAATTAAAATCTAACATATATGAAGTTCTTTAAATCGTTGAATAAATATGTAGATCAAAATAAATAAATTGCGTTTTTGTTAATCCTTATTAAATACTCAATAAGATCTTATTATAAAAAAATTAAAAAAGTGTGAGGAAATCTCAGGCTTAGCTGTTTTGATGATTTTGATATCAAACAACAAGAAATTGTTAATATTAAGGAACAAACTACATATTAAAATAAGCGTTCAGAATAGTTCTTATATTTTTATCAAAAACTCATCAATAAAATTTATGAAATTTTTAATTAAATTGGGTTTAGCCAGTCTCCATAAGGACTAACTTTTGGGCCAGGCAAAAATCGAATCGAGGTCATCAAAAATGATTTCTTTTTATTTTTAGGACCTCATTAGGCCTTAAGAGCTAAAAGTATATTTTTTATAGAGTCAAGAAATTGGTGCGGGAATTCTCATGATCTTGATTTATATCATAATAAGTTAATGTATTTTTGTACTGAGAAATATAAAAAATATGTTCCCTTTTCTTACTTAAAGAAAGTTTTGGAGTTAGTTAAATTTTCTATTAAAACTGTACTAGAATAACTTCCGAGTCGAAAAAAAAGTTTTTGATAAATACTACAAGATTTACTCATAGTCCACATTGTTACAAAATCGTCAAATATATAATAAAAAGCATTATTGGTTTAATTTGTTAACATATTTAGTATAGAATTTTAATTTTAAATATAACTTAAATATGTTTTTACATACATGACAATAAACATATAAAGAATTAAAAACGACAATAAACATATAAAGAATTAAAAATTTAATGGAAAATCACTGATGAAGCCTATCCATACAAAAAGGCAGAAACTAGATCTAGTAATCAGACTAGATCTAGGTTTCTTCTTCTTCTTTCTATAAATCAGCTCTAGAAAAAATTCTTTAGTAATTAATTCTAATATTAATTACGATTGTCCTATGCGACGGTTACAAACACTTAACAAAAAATAATATTTATAATTTTTAGAGAAAAAGGTTTATTTTTAACCTTTAACCTTAAACCTACTAAACTAAAAATTTGAAAAAATGCATATTAATTACAATATTAACTGCAGCTATCTATATGATATTAAAACAACCGTGTACTAAAATCAATTTTATTTGCATACTTCTGTCCAATTCAAATTCTCCTAAATACAACCATATCAAAATAGAAACTATTTTGTAATTAAATTCGACGTATTTTTTATTTAAATAAAGTGTGTGGGTGGGACATTCGTTTGTGCCACCCAGTTCTTCCCATATAAATAATGCAAAAAAGACTTAATTTTAATGAAATTTTTATTTTACTATTTAACTATGAAGTAAACAAGTAATTGTATTCCATATGTTAAATAAAAATCAATAAAAACTCAATACTTTAAATTCTTGTGTCACAAAAGAACTTTTTGTTCTGTAGCACTATAAATATTTTCTTCTACAAAATATTACAGTTCTGGTCCATCATGCTAGTCCATTTTAAGTAAGAGAATTATATTAACAAAAATCCAAACCAAAAGGATTTCTTTAATAACCACACATACAAACTGCCAATTAAAATTTTACAATAATACAACCATCAGGCTTTTACACACATATTCAAACATATGCGAAAATTATATAATGTCTGTTTTGTTGTTGCTGTTGCTGTTGTCTGGCGTTACTTTTTTTCTGTAGTGTTTGCTGTTAAATTTCGGCGTGTTGATATACGACAAAACGTTTATGGGTGAGGACTTGCAATTTCCAAAAGTGTATATGAGTGTGTTTCCGCTCATGTATGTATGAGTATTGAGGAGTTTGTAATGCTGTTGAAATTTTTGTGCACATTTTCATGAATAACGTTGGCCCTTTTTCGTCCGAATTGATTTTAAAAATTTATACATATTTTCCTATACTACATACGAATGAATTTATTTATGTATGAAAAAAAAGTTAAAAGGGCATAAAAAACACGCACTCACTGTGATTTACTGATTTAAATTAAAGTTGATAAAATTTGACAAGTATCAAGTGTTTTTGTGCACAGTTGCTATTTGTGTATTTTTTTTTGCATTTTTTTTTACAATTTTACATTTGAACTGTTTCTTGTAAAATTGGTGTAAGTCAACTTCTGGTCGAAATTGCGATAATGATATGGAATCTAACTATTAAAAAAAGAAAAGTTGTTTAAAATGGCAAAGTAATGCTCAAATGAAAGCTTGTTTTAAGCAGTACAAAAAAAAAATGAAAAAAATTAATATTGTTTTCGCAAAGTTTCCTGCGATTTTAAGTGAAAATCAAATTGCAATAACTCGAAACCTCTTCGACCGGTGTAAAAAATTTTAAGTTTTCTTGATTAGCAATAAAAATTAGAAATAATTTGTGAATAATATATAAAAATTGTTCAATATTTTTGCAATGTTCAAAAACTTGGGAACTTTGGACTCGATTCAGCTTTCTTTTTTGTTTTTCTTTAAATTCGTATATTTAAGGCTTGGAGTGTTAGCATGGAAATTCGATCATTTGTAATTTAAGGGACACCCTTAATAATATATATAAAAGTTATCAGATTGCCAAAATTTTTTATTTTAAAAGTGGAATAAATCCAATCACCTCAATAAAAAATGGTATATTTAACAATAAACACAGAAAATTTTACAACAGTGAAAAACCTATGGATTGTGAGATAAGGTAAACACAAAAATTTCATAGGAAGCATTCTGATTATTAACATCCCTACGTGAAATTTTAACAAACTGTCACCGAACTGGCCTCTTTATATGAAACAGACTGGTCACTTTTACATGGTGTTGTCATAGGAGGGGGAAATTGACTCCTTGTGACAGTCACAAGACAAATCCTAGGACAGGTTTCTGAACTCTCATAAAAAACAAAGTTCAGGGACCTGTCCTAGGATTTTTCTTGTGACATGTCACAAGGGGTCAATTTCCCAATTTCAGTACTTATATAGAAGGTATCTTATGTGCTACATCTCAGATATTAACGAAATTCACAAAAGTTGTAGACAAAGAAATTCTAAGGTTGGAGTTTTTGAGATTATCGGCCATTTTGCTAATTAAAAGTAGCTCTTCTGATTACAAACATACATTATGAAGGCTGTGGTTGACAAAAATTCAATTAGTCACACTAATTGCTGCGCCGACCGTGGTGTATCCCTCCAAGGGGGCAAATACTGTAACAACAGCATTTTTAAGGGCATATTTGAACGGTTGTCAAAAATTCAACTAACAATATTTTTAATATTTTATTTTTTTATTTGAAAATCACATTATTGTAGTATTTTCGAAAAATATCAGTTTTATATTTCCCCAGCCAAAATCGCCAGAGTTGCCACTTCATAACTGGCCTTTTTTAAAAAAGGCAAAATCGGCTGCCATTGTGCAGCCTTCATTAATTATCGGAAAATAAAAATGTAAAGTGATTCTTAATCCCAGATAAATTCTCTAGTCCCTATCGTGGTTGGATTATTATTTGTAAATTTTTTTTAACAAAGTTGCCACACAAACTTAAAAATTCTAAAAAAGCAAGAAAAAACACATTTGCTCGGGGATATAAACTTTAGTTGACCAAAATTCCAAAAAAACGGCCACGGCAAGAACTACAGTTTTTTGTTGCCTATGAAAGAAAAAAACCCGGACCGAAATCGGTTAACCCGCCTGGACTGTTCAGTGGCAGCCGATTTTGAACTCAGGGTTGTGGGAAAACGCGTTTAAAGTGGAAAATTAATTTTACGCATAGAAAACAGCAAAATTTCAAAAATTGTCCGTCCGTCTGTCTGTCTGTCCATGCATTCTTGTGCGTACTCTACAGGTCGCAAATATTAAGATATTTTGATGAAATTTGGTACACTGACCTATGTTGGCCCAAGGACAAAGCCTATTGATTTTGGTGAACATCGGTCCATGTTTAGACCTAGTGCCCATATAAGGCTCCCCCCAAAATTGGCTTGGTTACAAACTGCAGGTCGCAAATATTAAGATATTTTAATGAAATTTGGTTCGCTGACTCACATTATAGAAAATTTTGACACAAGTCCGATTTTAACCCATTCGAATTTCGGATCCAAACATTAGTTGGCTTTTAACCAGACTGGTGTAGGGTATTGTATAGTCGGCATGCCCGACTTTAACCTTTTTACTCGTTTAATTTGTTTTTTATTTTTTATATACATTGATTACTTTTATGGATTATAAAAAGCCATCAGAACGTGCCTTCGCCCACCATCGAGTAATCGTCATTGGCTTTTCTTTAAAGACTGCGTGAAATTATTGCAACTTTGGATGTAGTTTTTTTCTTTTTGTTCTGCTGTATTATGCGAACTAAGATTTATAATAAAGACAATGATAGAAAACGCTCCCAAAAATTTTTGTGTACAAATTTAATGTATAGAATATTACTTTGTGACTAAAATTTATTTTACAAAAAAACGTGTGGAAATTTTATTTCTTCGAATTTTTTTATTGATATTTTCCGAACATATACTGAAAAGTATACTCTATCCAAATAAAATATAAAAAAAAAATTCGAAAAGAAAATTTTTCCTAGAGTCGAAAGCTGCTTGTCTCATTCCCGGTGATAGTATATACAAAAACATTTTCGTATAAGGACAACTTAACAATAAAAAATACTTTGATCAATTGCGTCTCCTAAATTTTTCAATAAAAATGTTTTCTTCTTCTTCTTCCTGTAAATTAGTTTTATAAAATATTATTTTTTTCTATTAAAAAACGAAGATAAGTAAAGAGAGTAATATCGGGCATGCCGACTATATAATACCTTACACCAGTCTGGTTAAAAGCCAACTAGTGTTCGAATTCGAATTGGTTAAAACGGACTTGTGTCAAAATTTTCTATAAAATGAGGAGAAGAAAATCGAAAACAGAGCCCACATGGGCGATAGGTCCAAATGTGGACCGATTCTATCTAGAATCAATAGGCTTTGCCCTTGGGACCATGTAAGTCAGCGAACCAAATTTCATTGAAACATCTTCCGACCTGCAGCGTGTAAACGAGCCAATTTTGGTGGGTACCCTTATATGGGCACTTGGTCTACACATGTACTGGTTTTAATTAAATTCAATAAGCTTCGTCCCTGGGCCGATGTAAGTCGGTGTACCCAATTTCATCAAAATATTTTAATATTTGCGACCGGAAGACGGACGGACGGACATACGGACAGAGTTAAATCGAAATAAAAAGTGATTCTGAGTCGATCGGGTGGGTCTACGTCCAACACTTTTTGGTGTTATTTTATTTTTTATTATTATTTTTTATTACAAACTTATTATACCCTCTCCTCTTAGTGGTGTATAGTATAATGATTATTTGAATTTTTTTATAAACTAACGGGCTACAAACCGGGTTTTGGTGGCATATGGGCTACAATAGTCACTTGTTTGATTCCTTCAACTTAATATAAATTACAAATTTTTGCATTAAAGGAATTAAGTATGCTAAAATCCCAAATGTATTTAACAAATTGTGAAAAATAATCCGTTGTAGGCATGTCCCTATCCGCATTTCATTCTTGCCTAAGGAAATCGTCAGGGGACGACGTTTTTAGAATTTCTGGAAATAATTGTTAAGTTAAATTACAAACTCAATGAGAATTTCTTGTTCTCGTATAGGAGCGTTATGAAACCTTTAAAATATCAAAGAAAATACAAAAACAACAACAACAAAAATTTCCACAATTTGCTTTGTCATCTTCCAATATACTACTCTGTTGTTTTGACAGATCTAGCAATGTAGTGACATCCATTCATGTATAAACAACAATAGAAAACAATGTTTTCTAAAGTGTCAGTAACATTTAAATTTGCACAATCAATTAAAAAGATATCACCGCAAAAGTAATTTTTCATTTTTGGATACTAAGGACACACATTCTGTATGAAAATGTTATTGTTTAACAAATTTATAGCTAATTTATACAATTTTCCATTTTCCTTGAAAGTAAATCACATTTTGCCAGGAAATCCCAGGAATGCACTCCCCCTCGCCCAACCCCCCTTCCCCCCTCACCAAAATCCTAGCAACCACCCTGAAATTGTTACAGAGTGTAATTAGATTTTAATTTCATTTTAGAAATTATAACTAACTCAGTTTTTTTTTTATCTCTTTCAACTAATTTTTAACTATAGTTTTTGACGATTATGCGAAACTTTGTTTTTAGCTTAAATCTTGTGTTTAACATGAAAGTTTTAACAATTAAACCATGTTCTATTGCGATAAGAGGCTTAAAGTGTTACAACATTTTTCATTCATTTATTCCTTTGTCGTTGTTATTTTGTGTGTATTTGTTGTATTTTGGTGATTCTAGTTTAAGCCATTTGTTATGATAAAAAGTAGTTGTAGTTGTAATGCAACTTACTAGTCACAGCGTTGGCGACAATGGTATTGGAGATGATGGTGATGGCTAACTAAAAATAAAACTTTTATATTTTTCACGGTTTTAGTTGTTTTGTTTTTATTATTTTATTGGTTGACAATGTTTTTCTTTTTTTTTTTTTTTGTTAACAAAAAAATCTAACAAAAACTAAAAATAAAATAAGTTATACATGGACACAAACACTAGTCCATATAGTATAACCAACATACGAACAATGGCATTTACATAAAGTAAATTGTTATGTTTTCTCCAAAAATTGCCACAGGTGAAACATCAATTGTAGTCACCTGCCTTCGTTTACCCCCCTTCTAGTGTTTACTTTGAGTGGAGTATATTCTGTTGAAAAGCCATAAATGTTGCTAACCGAAAAAGTTGTTAAATATCTAATATTGTGTGCTATTCCATATACATACATACACATAGAATAGTAGTGGTGTACCCAGCTAAAACTAACAAATATTGTTGTGTGTTCGTACATATTTTGTTAAGTATGTGTGTGTGTGTTGTTTTTTATTTTTGAGTGGAACAGAGATATAAATGTTGTTTTTATAAGCGCTTAATTGGTTCAAAAACATTTATGCTGCATAACCATGTTAAGCTTTAAAACAATTTTCTAAAACAAAGCATAAACATACATACATATGTAGTATACGAAAAACAAGAAGAGGAAAAAAATAATAACTATGAATTGTTAGACATACATATATAAAAATAGTTAAAACTATTATTACCTACTAAAATATAGCCGATCGGGTCATACTATTTAAACATAGCCATATAGCTATTATAAAATCGGTAGTTTGCTTTTGTCTTTGTTACTTACCAAATCATGCATAAGAAATTACAATTCTTACTATATTTGCCACCCTATTTGCTAAAATGTTTAAAGCGATATTTTCGGTTCATGTGGAATGAATATATAAAAAATGGTATTGAAAAACGAGTAAAAAGGTTAAAGTCGGACATGCCGACTATATTATACCCTACACCAGTCTGACTTAAAGCCAACTAATGTTTGGATCCGAAATTTGAATGGGTTAACACGGACTTGTGTCAAAATTTTCTATAAAATCATAAAAGAAGAGAAAATCGAAAATAAATCCCTTATGGGCGATAGATCCAAATATGGACCGATCCTATCTAGAATCAACAGGCTTTTTCCTTGGGACCATGTAAGTCAGCGGACCAAATTTCATTGAAATATCTTCGTATTTGCGACCTGCAGCGTGTAACCAAGCCAATTTTGGGGGGACCCTTATATGAGCACTAGGTCTAAACATGGACGGGTTTCAACTAAAATTAATAGGCATCATCCTTGGACCGAAGTAAGTCGGTGTACCAAATCTCGTCATAATATCTTAATATTTGCGACCTGTAGAGTGCGCACAAGGATGCATGGACAGACAGACGGACGGACGGATAGACGGACAAGTGGGTCTAGGACCAACATTGTTTAGTGTTACAAACATCAGCACAAACTTACCCTCTCCACGTAGTGGTGTAGGGTATAATAACCTAGTATTTTGATACCCTACGCCATTGATATTCTTCTAACTCCCACTGAAGCATAGGGCGCCAATAGGGAATTGGGACTTTCATCAGAGGTACACGTAGTGCGGAAAGTTTCTGACTTTCATTCACTTAAGAGTGACCAGAAATAATTCCTTTGTATGACTGTTCAAGCAGGTCACTACTGCCGGTCCTATGCCAAGTATTACCCGGGCAATGGCTTTCCAGCATACGCTGAAAGCTAGCTAGATTAAAAAGGCGCTCAGTCATGTAGTCTGAATGGCCACGTATAACTTGGCGTCTCAGGAAAGTAGGTAAATGATGAATGAACGTTTGCTGAGGCATGACTGCAACGTGGGATTGGACATAAGGATAACAGCCCTATCACCAATCCAAGAAAGGAGGGCCAACAACCCACTTTTCTGAACTTACCCTGCTAACGAATCGCTAAATAAACAGCCGCTACACCACTACATCGACAGGGTATAATAAGTTTTTATGATGTTTGTAACACCAAATATTATTAGGGTACTAATTTTAATCCCTTAATCGTGCAAATAGCTTTTAGGGTTTTTTCTTAACCGATTAATCAAAGAAAATTTAAGAATTAGTCGAGCAAAATTTTATGTAAAATAATATACAAATTTTTCTGGCTCTTAAAAATAATTTTTGTAACTCCCAGCAAAACCTTATATTACCAGGTATTTCCAGGGGTGGGCGCTGTGGTGTAATGGTTAGCGCGTTGGAGTGTTACACGTGAGGTTGCGGGTTCGAGCCCCAACCAAGGCAACATCAATTTATGAAAGATAATAATATGTATAAGTTTTTTCTATCCCTCATAGAAATCGCAGCGTCCTTCTTCGGTTCTTCGGTGTTCCCATAGCACTTAACCCCACCGAAGTAAAATAACATAACAGGGCTATGAACTAAAAAAAAAGCTTCAACAAAGTTCGCCAACTCACCATCAGATGGCGCGCAACAACTGTTCTAAAAAAATTCAACATCTCGCGCAATTACAGTGTTGCCATATTTGAAGCCCTTCATCTTTCACCACTTTTCACTTTTTCTCTATCCCCTTTCCAAAGAAAGCAACACGTTAATTAATAGGAAGAATTTCCTGAGTGTTGCTTCTCTTTTTGGAAAAAAAGGTAAATGGAATAAGAAACCAAAAATTGTAACTGCTTACATTTTGGTCGCATAACACATTATTTTAACATCTGGGTGTCATTGGAGGTAAATGGTTGCCTAAGTGGTACCGGTATAGGCTGAACTAAGTGATTACGCAGAAAGTACTGAAATAAGTTGTTACTTGTAATACTAAATTCACTAGTTTGCTAAAATAAGTACATACTTGTATGGAAGGAAATAAGTCGTTACATATTAGTGCAGATTTTATGGGTTACCTAAAATATAATAAAATAAGACGTTACCAAAAATAACTCTGTTTAAAAGTACACCGATCCGAGCAATGTAATTAGATTATAAATTTTTATTAAATCGTACTTTCGCATAATAAGTAATTATATAATGCAATACCAATAACTTATTATTTTAATCCTTGTTAATAAGTAATATATTATTTTAAAGCCTTTAAAGGCTTTTATCGGTAACTCATTATTTCATACCTCCCACATAACTATTGATGTATCACAATATTAGTAACGTATTACTTTAGGTTTCTACGTAAAAACAAGGTTAAAGGGTTACCCTTTGGCAATGCGTGAAAAAGGTCCAACCCATTATCAAGGTTTTGCTGGGCTCTTATAAAATACATACAAAATAAAAAATGTATTAAGTGAGATCATATTTTATCAAAATTTGGAGCGAAGCTTTTACATAAATGCAATAGGTTCGTTTTCAGCGTAATTCGATCTATGCACAGATTCCTCGAAAAGGCGATTTACTCTGAAATCTCTTGAAGGGCAATACAATATAATAATGTTCGCTACTTTGAGAACAGTTTATTTAATTAGACAGAACGTTAAAACAAGTATTATTGCAACGTATGATCTAAAATCGCTTAAAGACTGCAAACCTAAAAATGTCTTCGCAACATTATAGGATGGTAAATCATAATTCCAAATTAATTTTAAAACTAGTTTCCTAAAAATTCTTGAATAAGCTCATACGACGATATTTTAATGAAATTTTAGGAACGCTAACTTACATGGTCCTAAGAACAAAGCCTATTTATTCTAGAGAGGGACTATATTTCCGATTTTCTCTTAAATACACCTAATATTTTTTTAATTTCAACCCATTCGAATTTCGGATGCAAACATTTGTTGTTGGCTTCATATCCAAACTTCATTTTAAAAAGAGTGAACCACATCAATGTAGAACTAGAATATTTCACAAAATAAAACTAAGTTTTCGCTTGGATTTCACACTTAGATGCATAAATGGCCATTTGTAACTTTTTGGAAAGAGAAATAAATATAAATTGCGATTTTGTAATTATTTCTTATACAAAATTATATTCAATAACAAATTAAGATAAATGCGTTCCATCGTTTTTCTCACCGACTTTTCTTTATCAAATTGCCACCACATATCATTAAGAAATAAAATTTATTTTATACATTGCGAGATCTGTCAAAAGAACATAGATTAACCTAACAAATATTTGTAATTCTTAGCCAAAAATGAAAATGAAATCCGAATAGGGACATGTCTTTAATAGATTCACAGTTTGTTAAATAAGTTTTATGGTTTTAGCACATTTAATCCTTTTGATGCAATTAATATTTAACCAGGTGATAAATTTGGAAAATTTATTTAATTTTTTTTGGACCCCTCTAATATTCCCATATCGGCAACCCTTATATTGTTGAGCTTATACATAATAACTATTAAAAATTTTAAAGTGATTAAACGTTTTTACGGTATTTTGCTTTTTTGTGGTTTAAATCATTAAAAAAAAAGTTTAAAATGCTCTTATTTAGAATTTATTATATTTTTTGAGTACCAACCGAAATAAAAAATATCCTTGTCTATATATATTTTGCATAAGTATAAGTGTGTGTGTGTGTGTGTGTGTGCGTATATGCGGTATACGTGCATGTGTATATTAAAGTGTTTATGTAGTAGTTTAGGTAAGTTTATTTTAAGCGCATATATATTATATTACTTTTTTTTTGTCAGTTTCAGTTTTTGGTCATCGTATTAATATATTCCATTCCACAGAACCACACATACAACCACATGCATGTATTGAGCACATAGTGTCACTGTAAAAGTCATCAACTGGCACGTGCAAGTGTATAAGTTTTTTACGTGACATAATTTGAATATTTGAGTGTAGAATCGCTTGTGAATTTCATATTTTTTTAAACATTCCTCCTAGGGTTGATTTTTTGCGAAGGTAAAAAGTTGTATGTCTTGATGATAGAATAAGACATTTTTATAATTTTGATGTTGAAAAAAAAGTCAAAGAAAAAAGAATGCTACAAAGAATTTTTTTTTGGGAAGAAACGGAATGACGAAGTGGTTAAAGACTAATGCAGTATATAAAAAATCATGAATTGGTTTAGTTGAAGTTGTTTAAAGTTTTAACAGTTTAGTTGGGGTAAACTACATAAGGCCGGTCTTGTAGACAGAACTAAGAATGATTTTTGTCCTAAATATTTCTTAAGTTAGAAATTTTATTTGAAAGTTCTACAAAATTAGATCAATTCCAAATGAATCTTCGATAAAATATCCAAACATATTTTAATAAATTGCCATCATCTTTGATATATTTTTACCGAAATAATAATAATTAAATACTACCAAACCGTCAAATACCGTTATATAGGTAAACGAAAATAGTACGGATCCCCTGCTTAACTGCCAGCCGCTTGACGGCATTTCGCTTTTATGGGTTTTGATTAATTATGAAAGCAAAAATATGGCAAACAAATTTTGTCTTTCGGTTTTTTTTTTAAATTTTAGTTTATTGAGCCCCGAGTTCTGAATGTCTATTTAAAATTTACCCAACAGCAATAGCTGTGTTTGTGCGGAAAACTATCAACGTTGGCTTACGGCATTCCCATATAATTTTGACATCAGCCAACGTTTAGTGTTAACCTCTAAACGTTACTAATGTCAAATTTGTATGGGAATGACATAAGCCAACGTTGATAGTTTGCCGCAAAAATACAGCTAATATTAAAATTTTATATTGTAAGCAACAACAAATGTGTCAGTTAAATTCCCAGTTAGTAGCTACACCAAGAAAATAGATTCGGTGCTGACTACCATATTTGTAGCCAATTGAATGAATTTTCTTCCAACGATTTCCTCTTTAAAAGATTTGTGCAACCTTATGTTAGTGTATATCACAATTTAAAATTCCAGATTTCTTGCGCAAAGGGTTTGAGCAAATCGCTAAAGGGCTATTTTAACCGTTTAATAAAAAAAAAACAAATTATGTCCTTAGTGAGTTGCAAAAAAGAGACTTTTCCGCTTTTTAACCCTCAACAAAAAATATTCAAAAATCCTTTATTAGAAATTTCCTTCCCCCAGTGCTTTGAATTTGCTGATTGTTGGTGCCAGTTTTCTGTTTTTAAAAACATTTATATACCCGAAAATGGATATTTTCAGTGAATTATCTCATAACCCAAAGAAAATAAATAGTTTATTTTAGTAGGTTTGGGGTTAAGAAGAAGAATAAAACTTTTTTCTCTAAAAGTTATAAACACATTAATTTGCAAATAAGACTAGATCTAGTTTCTTCCTTTTTCTATGGACAGGCTTTATCAGTGATTTTCCATCAAATTGTATCATTGTTTATATTTTATTGTCAGATTGTCTCTATATGATAATTTTTCAGCAACCCGCCGGCTGTAGGAATCGAACCCGTGCATTCTTACATTACAAACGTAACTATACTAAAGTTCGACAGCTTAGCCATCTAAACTAAGTAAGGCCTTGAATGTAGTGCAGCTAATTCATAGTTTTCTTTCCTATTAAGCTTTCTGTTATTATTTTTTTTTTACTTTAAAAAAGTGATCAAACAGACACATACAAACAATCTACTTTAGATTTTTTGTTTATCTTCTAATCTCCTCCGTGTCCTTTTTGGGCGCTGTGGTGTAATGGTTAGCGCGTTGGACTGTTACACGTGAGGTTGCGGGTTCGAGCCCCAACCAAGGCAACATCAATTTATGAAAAATAGTAATATGTATGATATATATAACAGGGCTATGAACTAAAAAGCTTCAACAAAGTTCGCCAACTTACCATCAGATGGCGCGCAACAACTGTTCTAAAAATTCAACATCTCGCGCAATTACAGTGTTGCCATATTTGAAGCCCTTCATCTTTTACCACCTTTCACTTCTTCTCTATCCCCTTTCCAAAGGAAGCAACACATTAATTAATAGGAAGAACTTCCTATGTGTTGCTTCTCTTAAAAAAAAAAAAAAAAAAAAAAAAAATGTTGCCAGACTGATGTATGGTTTTTACGTTCAAGAGCAGGCAATTTTGTGTATTTTATATTTTGGATAGGTAGCAGATGGTATTTGGAGAGGTTGTTGTAAGAGTAACTCTTTCCCTTTTTGCCTCATACTGTTAACATTTTCAAAACCCCCGTTTTAGTGGACAATTGCGATAGAGAAACAGCTATCGTGTTAAATTTCCATAAAATTTCCGGCGGTTAAGGATGACAATGAGTGATAAAGATGCTATTTTTTCTATTTTGAACTCCCATATTTAAATACGTTCTTTAGAAAAATTTCAAAATGTACCTTATTCTAGAAGTCCTGCCATATTGATTGTCTATGCTGGAGAAGGAGCATGCGTGCCAAATTTTAAGCGTCTAAGCCAAGTGGTTTGGGTGGGTTCCTGCAAAAACCCCATTTTTAACACGTTCCTAATGGGAACACCTATATATATATATATATTATAAATTTCAGGTTTCTAGTCAAAGCGATTTAATTAAGGCGTTTGTGAGCAGACTTTTGCCTCTGTTATAATACACGTTTATAAAATATTTGTGGCGCTGGAGGAACCATGCCTGATTTCAAATTACTAAACCGAGTGGCTTATGCTGAGAAAGATGTTAAGGAAGATATTAAGCTAAAGAGAGATATTAAGGTCAGAGGACCGAAATAAAAAGGGTATCAAATTATCTAAAAAGCCTCGATTTTACAGTAAAAAATTTTAAATTAATATTTTTCGTTCGATTTGGAGATCACATATTATCATATTTATGCCCTACACCACTACGTGGAGAGGGTATTATAAGTTTGTGCTGATGTTTGTAACACCAAAAAATATTGGTCATAGACCCACCTTATAGTACAGCGATCGGATCAGAATTTTTATACCCTACAGGGTATTATAAGTTTGTGCTGATGTTTGTAACACCAAAAAATATTGGTCGTAGACCCACCTTATAGTATACCGATCGGTTCAGAATTTTTTTTTATTTCGATTTAACGATGTCCGTCTGTCCGTCCGTCCGTCTGTCTGTCTGTCTGTCTGTCCATGCAATCTTGTGCGCACTCTACAGGTCGCAGCTATTAAGATATTTTGATGAAATTTGGTACGCAGAGCTATGTTGGCCCAAGGACGAACAAGTTTGATTTTTTTGAACATCGGTCCATGTTTAGACCTAGTGCCCATATAAGGGTCCTACCAAAATTATACTGTTTATATGCTGCAGGTCGTAAATATTAAGATATTTTGATGAAATTTGGTACCCAGAATTATATTGGCCCAATAACGCAGCGTATTGCTTTTGGTGAACATCGGTCTATGTTTAGACCTAGTGCCCATATAAGGGTCCTATCAAAATTATACTGTTTATACGCTGATGGTCGTAAATATTAAGATATTTTGATGAAATTTGGTACACGGACCTACATTGGGCCAATAACGCAGCCTATTGATTTTGGTGAACATCGGTCCATGTTTAGAACTAGTGCCCATATAAGGGTCCTACCAAAATTATAATGTTTATACGCTGCAGGTCGCAAATATTAAGATATTTTGATGAAATTTGATACACAGACCTATATTGGCCCAATAACGCAGCGTATTGCTTTTGGTGAACATCGGTCTATGTTTAGACCTAGTGCCCATATAAGGGTCCTACCAAAATTATACTGTTTATACGCTGCAGGTCGCAAATATTATGATATTTTGATGAAATTTGGTACGCAGACCTATGTTGGCCCAAGGACGAAGCCTATTGATTTTGGTGAACATCGGTCCATGTTTAGAACTAGTGCCCATATAAGGGTCCCCCCAAAATTATATTGTTTATACGCTGCAGGTCGCAAATATTAAGCTATTTTGATGAAATTTGGTACATAGACCTATGTTGGCCCAAGGACGAAGCCTATTGATTTTGGTGAACATCGGTCCATGTTTAGAACTAGTGCCCATATAAGGGTCCCCCCAAAATTGGCTTGGTTACGATCTGCAGGTCGCAAATATTAAGATATTTTAATGAAATTTGGTGCGCTGACTCACATTATAGAAAATTTTGACATAAGCCCCATTTTAACCCATTCGAATTTCGCATCCAAACAATACACCAGACTGGTGTAGGGTATTGTATAGTCGGCATGCCCGACTTTAACCTTTTTACTCGTTTTTATTTCGATTTAACGATGTCCGTCTGTCCATGCATTCTTGTGAACACTCTACAGGTCACAAATATTAAGATATATAAATGAAATTTGGTACACCGACTTACGTCGGCCCAAGGACGACTCATATTCATTTTGGTTGAAATCGATCCATGTTTAGACCTAGTGCCCATATAAGGGTCCCCCCAAAATTGGCTTGGTTACACGCTACATGTCGTAAATACGAATATATTTCAATGAAATTTGATTCGTTGACTCACATGGACCCCAAGAAAAAGCCTATTGATTCTAAATAGGATCGGTCCATATTTGGACCTATCGCCCATATGGGCTATATTTTCGATTTTCTCTTCTTTTATGATTTTATAGAAAATGTTGACACAAGTCCGTTTTAACCCATTCAAATTTCGGATCCAAACATTAGTTGGCTTTAAGTCAGACTGGTCGTACTCGTTTTCTTTTAAATTATTTTCAAATTAAAAAACATGATAAAATTTTTATTAGTAAAATACAGATACATATTAAAAATTTAAAAAATTCAATAAGGCCAAATACGTATTTTCTGGACTCGCTACAAATCCATCCTCAGAATACATGTCTTCATGGGTCAATTATTGATGATCATTTATTTATATTGAAAGTGAAACATATAAACCAATTGTAGCAACTGAATTAGACTAACATCAACCAAATTCTAACAAAGGTCTTTTTATCCTCTTTTCAATTTTTTTTTAATCTTTACAGTGTTTTCAATAGTAAAATTAAAAAGAATGTGCCCCAAAGATACAATTTAAAGGCATTATACAATTAAAAATAAAAAAAGCAATAATTTAGAAATTCTTACCCTTTAAATTTGTATTTAAAGCAAACAATTTCCATCATAGTATTTGTTTCATCTTTAAACGCATTAAGTTCTCCTTTTAAACCAATTTGTGGTATGAAAACCCATCAGCAAACTTTGACAAAAACCAGTGTAAAAATGTGAGGAAAAAATAAATTAAAAAACAAGTAAAAGAAGAATTCTATTTTACACCACAATGTAAAGCTTAATGATCTTTTCAATTATGTCTGTGCCCTCTTTCTCTGGTCAGCCGACATTTAGACACATTGTGCTTAGTGTCATTGTAAAATAAAAATGTTTTTAAGTGTATTTTCAAATCAGCCAGACACACGCACACAGCCCAACGCACTCATAAAAACAGACACAAGTATATACCCAGCAAAAATAAATTGAACAAGTTCTTTTTCACGAGTGATAGGATGTTAAAATTTTGTATGGGACTTGAATGGGAACGTATTGGTCCCACAAATAAAGAGTTACGGGTTGAAGTTTTGGCATGGCGAAAACAACTTTTTGCAATTTTGTTACTTTGGTAGAAAAAATTTTGTTGAAAAATTTTGTCCATTTGGGTATTTTTTAAACTTTATTTAAAAGAAAATATTAATGTACATTAGACCGTACCTCAATAAAAAGTTCGCCGTACATCCTCCAATATGAAGTATTTTTGTAAGGCAATTTCCTTCGAACGCAGGGGTCGCCTTTTTCAATTTTTCGTTATAGCTTCGGCATTTAAAGTCGGATTTTAAAGTGTTATATATCGACTTTTTTGCCTCGAGAGAAATCCAATGAAAAAAAAGGCGACCCCAACGTTCGGCAACCAATATATAAAAAAAACTTTCTACTGGGTTTATCGAAAAACTTGCTTAGCAAAAGTTTAATGTTTAACCTCCTTGCAAAATTACTTCATATTGAAGGGTGTACGGCGCACCTTTTTCTGTTTTTGCCTGTAAGGTGGTACGCTCTAATTTACATATTTTGCTTACAGTTATTTTTGTTAATTAAACATCAATTAAATCAAGATAAATTTTTTTTTGAACAGCAAGACCGGATGGAATTCCAAGAAATTTAAAAAGCCAAATGAGAAATTTGCAACTCTGGATTTTAAAAAATTATATTTTGCTCCTGAAAAACATATTTAAGAGGTTTTGGTATTGTTGATCACGATTGTGAAATCAAAAAAATTTAATATAGCGGCAAATGTTATATAAAAATTGTTAAATATTTAATTTTCTTAACAAAGCCAACAAGGATTTTAAGGTATTTGATTTCGAATATAAGTTAAGAATTTTAAAATTCAAGATGGCGAATATAATCTGTTATTCGATTACTGAAATTTTAACATCATTGAGATCGGTGAGAAATGAATCTGAAACCAAAAAATTTTAATTAAAATTGGTGGATCCAATACGGCGGCGAATATTTATACCCTACACCACTATGTGGTCAGGGTATTATGAGTTTGTGCTGATGTTTGTAACACCAAAAAATATTGGTCCTAGACCTACCTTATAGTATACCGATCGGCTCAGAATTTTTTTTTTATTTCGATTTAACGATGTCCGTCCGTCCGTCTGTCTGCCCATGCATTCTTGTGCGCACTCTACAGGACGCAAATATTAAGATAGTTTGATGAAACTAGGTACACCGACTTATGTCGCCCCAAGGACGACGTCTATTGATTTTCGTAAACATCGGTCCATGTTTAGACCTAGTGCCCATATAAGGGTCCTACTAAAATAATATGGTTTATACGCTGCAGGTCGCAAATATTAAGATATTTTGATGAAATTTGGTACACCGACTTATGGCAGCCCAAGGACGAAGCCTATTGATTTTGGTTAACACCGGTCCATGTTTAGACCTAGGGCCCATATAAGGGTCCCCCCAAAATTGGCTTGTTTACAAACTGCAGGTCGCAAATATTAAGATATTTTAATGAAATTTGGTTCGCTGACTCATATTATAGAAAATTTTGACACAAGTCCCATTTTAACCCATTCGAATTTCGGATCCAAACATTAGTTGGCTTTTAACCAGACTGGTGTAGGGTATTATATAGTCTGCATGACCGACTTTAACCTTTTTACTCGTTTTTCATAAAATTTTTAATGCCTGATTTTAGTAAAGCGTTCTATGGCGGTTCATTATACCCTACACCACTACGCGGAGAGGGTATTATAAGTTTGTGCTGATGTTTGTACAACCAAAAAATATTGGTCGTAGACCCACCTTAGAGTATACCGATCGGCTCAGAATTTTATTTTATTTCGATTTAACGATGTCCGTCTGTCCGTCCGTCTGTCCCTCTGTCTGTCCATGCATTCTTGTGCGAACTCTACAGGTCGCAAATATTAACATATTTTGATGAAATTTGGTACACCGACTTATGTCGGCCCAAGGACGGCGCCTATTGGTGTTGGTTGAAATCGGTCCATGTTTAGACCTAGTGCCCATATAAGGGCCCCCCAAAATTGGCTTAGTTACACGCTGCAGGTCGCAAATGTTAAGATATTTTAATGAAATTTGGTTTGCTGACTCACATGGTCCCGAGACCAAAGCCAATAGATTCTATATAGAATCGGTCCATATTTGGACCTATCGCCCATATGGGCTATATTTACGATTTTCTCTTCTTTTATAATTTTATAGAAAATTTTGACACAAGTCCCATTTTAACCCATTCGAATTTCGGATCCAAACATTAGTTGGCATTTACCTAGACTGGTGTAGGGTATTGTATAGTCGGCATGCCCGACTTTAACCTTTTTACTCGTTTTTTAAAATGTCATTATGTAATATTTATAGTTTTTTAGAATATGATTTCAGAATTTAAAACTCAATATAATCCCAATAAGCACATAGGCTTTAAAAATTCAAGTGCTTTAAATTTTGCGTGAAGTAAGGTATATTTCAAATTCTAGCACTTGTTTTTTTTAACAAAAATATTTAAAACTTGAATTTTTGTTTCCCTTTTGCTAGAGTATGCTATTGAAATAAAATGTAATAAAAGTTGAATTCAAGCCTTGAAACTGGAAAACAGGGCTGGAATTGACTTGATTTCAACTTGAATTCCAGTGAAAATATTTATAGGGAATGTAGTGGCAAAAAATTTTTGATTTTTAGTAAATTGAATTTAAAATAATGTTTCATAAAAAAATTAGGGTAACTGATTATGAAACATATTTCAGAAAATTTAAAATCAAATTGGGGAATCTAATATGTAGACCGTAAAATATATTGCATTAACAGCTTGGTTGGCAAACACTAACATTAAAATAAAATAACGAATTAAAGCCCTTTAAAATGACTACCGTTAACCACTACTACCAGCGTAATAACTTAAAATGTCGTTAACATGCAAATACCCTAATGAAATAATTTAAAAAACCGTTAATCTTAGAATATCTTTTTCAAAATTTTTTCACTTTGCAATTTGTCACCTCAGTACTTCCTGCATTAACATATTATGATTTTCCAATAATATTTTTATATCCGAAATGCTTAGGACTCAACTTTGCAGTGACACAAATTTTGTGGAAAAACCTAAGCTGTTAATCTTGTCCCTCAACAATTCATTGTGTATTTTTATTACTTCTTTTTCTTAGTTTTTTGCTGGGTAGTATTACTTAAACCCAAAGCCTTTTTTCCAATATAAAACTTTGTTATTTCCGCAATAGTTTCGTACAAACTTTTTCTTATATTTTTGTGGCATTCTAACATCTCTTCTAATGAGAAGACTTATTAAAAGTTTTATTTAAAAAACAGTAAAACATTGGACAGACATATTTTTCTAACAAATATGGTTAGCAACTGCACATATTTTTAAGTCGTATTAAATAAAACGAATTTAGTTTTTATAGCTTACATTAGATATTAAAATTGGCTTTTTATTTGAAAAAACAAAAAAATAAAAAAGAAGTGATACAAAAAAGTGATGCCAGAGTTATAATTTTTAATACCTACTAATACATTTGGTTTTATAATTTTATCTCTCAAAAATCGAGTTATGATTAATTTTATTTTCGTAGCGTCAGTATAATCTGCAGTATATCTGTTAGAAACAAACTTATAATGCAACGAATTTTATTAATTATGAAGATTTGGTTCTGTAAAATTGAAAAATTGTTTAATAACCCAGGAAAATTTTTTACAATCGGTAGCCAATCACACCCATTCTACAACTGGTTCCACTGCAACTGATTCCATGGAACTGGTTCCGGAACCAGTTCCTGGGATCCTATATGGAAGGTGTGGGTGACGTAGAATCAGTTCCAGAACTAGTTCCAGCACCGATTCTAGAGCAACCGGTTACACTTTGGAGCCATAGAAGGGGTTGCTTTTGGGACAATTTCAAACAAAAAGAATCGGTGTTAGAATCGACAGTAGAAGGGGTTGTGAATGAAAAGTACCCAGGAAATTTTTTTACAATCGGTAGCCAACCACACCCATTCTACAACTGGTTCCACTGCAACCGATTCCATGGAACTGGTTCCGGAACCAGTTCCTGGGATCCTATATGGAAGGTGTGGGTGACGTAGAATCAATTCCATAACTGGTTCCGGAAGTGATTCTAGAGCAACCGGTTCCACTTTGGAGCTACAGAAGGGGTTGCTTTTGGGACAATTTCAAACAAAAAGAATCGGTGTTAGAATCGACAGTAGAAGGGGTTGTGAATGAAAAGTAGCTATTGTACAACCGATTCTTTGGAACAGAAAATTTTCCTGGGTAGCTATTGCACAATCGATTCTTTGGAACAGAAAATTTTCCTGGGAATGATCATAACAAAGTTCAAATAAAATTCCGCGCTTGAGATTTTAATTTTCAATTTGAAAACATATTTGCAATATTTCTGGTATCACTAATTTGAGCTTATTTCATGCAACATTTGTTTAGTATATAAAATAGCATTGCTTTTATTATTATTTCATTTTCATATTTTTTTTTATTATTATTTATGGTTATATTTCGTTTCATTTCAAAAACTAAATATTGAAAAAGTTTTTGTTACAATTTTATTACTTCCAAAATAAAATTCAGTTCTTTTTTCGTTTACTGCCAAATTGCAATATAGACATAACAGTGTTACAGAATTGCACATTGGAAAAAGTAAGCCTTTTTGCTTTTTATATTTTTTTTATGCTCTTATTTGAATAACTTTATAAATGTTGGAAATTGCTTAAAGAGAAATATATTGTTAACTTCGAAATGCTAAAATATGGAGTTTTAATATAATTTTGTTATTGGTACAAAACTTTTGTAACGTTTTCTTTTGTTGTTTTTTGCTTTTTGTTTTACTATTTCTCTGTGTAGGCTGAAAAAAAAACATTTTTAATTTAACAAAAATAGAACGAGTGCCGTAAATGCATGAATAAGCTTTCTGGTGGCGTTATTTAGCAAAAGGTTTTTCTATTCGTTTTTAGTTTTTGTATTTTGGTAAAGTCTAAAAGTAAGAAATGCACAAAAAGTTTTTTAATAAAATTTAATATTTGTTATAAATATCAAAAACCCTAAAAAGAAATGCACATAATAAATGGCGCTATTTTAAAAAGAAAATGTTTCATTATAAAAATTACATTTTGAAATGGTTTGAACAAATAAAAAGTTTATACTTTGATGTTGAAATTCTAAAATAGAAACAAGTTTACATTGGGTTTTTTTTTGGTAGTTTAAATCCTTTGAGTTATTTGGAACAAAATAAAAATAGTATTATACAAATTTATATACTAGAGATATTTTGAAAGTTTTTGTATGAATGTTTTTTGTTTATTTGTTGTTATGTGAATATGAGAAAGCAGTAGTGCGATTCATTAGCATTTTAGCGAAAAAATTCAGTAGCTATATGGTCAAAATTCGATAGCAAACAACAAAATTCTTTAGGTCTTATCTATCCTCCACCTATTTTCTAACCATCATTTTAGTAAAAAATCATTGTCTACAGCAATTTGCTTGCAGTTTAAATTAACGATTTTTATTGTTACATCTAAAAAGTTCAAATCATGAAATTAAAAGCAACAAATTTTTTCGGTATCTCTTGTTAAATATTAGTATAATCCTAAATGATCACCAAATTTTTTACATTATTAATGGGAAAATATTATAATTTTTGGGGAAATATTGTGATCATTAGAAATACACTTGTATTACGATAATTTTGGTATTTTTAATAATATTTTTCTACGCGTTCATAACACATGTTTTTAACTCATGTTCAAGAGAATGCTGGGAAAATACTATAAGGTTCATAATATGATATGTACACTCACAATATATTTTCCATAACCGATTGAGGTTTATTTAAAAAGTAATAGGTAAAGTTCGTTTGCAATTGAAGAATCAAATAAAATACATTGAAACTATTGTTTAACTTTCTTTGTCTCTCAATAAAAAACAAACTACTAAAAAATATGTGTCGTTTGTAGGAGTTATTTTCAGTCAAATATTTTAGAAAAAATAATTTAAACAATTTCATTGTTTTCTGTTTTAAAACAAAAAGTTCAAATATTTTCGGTTTTCTTTTTTGTTAAAATAATTTGTGTATATACAAAATTATTTCAATTCAAATTACAAGAAATTCTTTACTCATACACACAAACATAGCCAATAACGAGTAAAAAAGTTAAAGTCGGGCATGCCGACTATATAATACCCTACACCAGTCTGATTTAAAGCCAACTAATGTTTGGATCCGAAATTCGAATGGGTTAAAATGGGGCTTGTGTCAAAATTTTCTATAATGTGATTCAGCGCTCCAAATTTCATTAAAATATCTTAATATCTGCGACCTGCAGTTTGTAACCAAGCCAATTTTGGGGGGACCCTTATATGGGCACTAGGTCTAAACATGGACCGATGTTCAACAAAATCAATAGGCTTCGTCCTTGGGCCAACATAGGTCTGTGTACCAAATTTCATTAAATTATCTTAATATTTGCGACCTGCAGCGTATAAACAGTATAATTTTGGTAGGACCCTTATAAGGGCACTAGGTATAAGCATGGACCGATGTTCACCAAAATCAATAGGCTTCGTCCCTGGGCCGACATGAGTAGGTGTACCAAATTTCATCAAAAGATCTTAATATTTGCGACCTGTAGAGTGCGCACAAGAATGCATGGACAGACAGACAGCCAGACGGACGAAATAAAAAAAAATTCTAAGCCGATCGGTATACTATAAGGTGGGTCTAGGACCAATATTTTTTGGTGTTACAAACATCAGCACAAACTTATAATATCCTGACCACATAGTGGTGTAGGGTATAACAAACAACACTGGGTCTTACGTACCTTAAAATCGGCCCTATTCATTCATTATTTATCTGCCTTTTGCTGATAATTTCTACAAGGCAGTGATCGAAAGAATGTAGATAACAAATCTAGTTTACGTAAGATTAGAGAGGATTAGAGAGGATTAAAAGTTTGACCAAGCAACTCGTTTAGAAAGGTAAGTAAGATGAGAAGAAAGGAAAAAAAAGAACCTTACCGTACCTCTGAATTTAACTAAAATTTAGTGGATGAGGCCCCATCTCTTACAGTTCTTATATTTGGATCCCTAAAGGAAACTCTGCACGAATTGAAAGATGTCATCATCATCAGCAGCATCGAAACAATAAATATTGACACTAGTTCTTTATACCACACACCACCGCTGTGATGTAATGGTTAGCGCGTTGGACTGTTACACGTGAGGTTGAGGGTTCGAGCCCCAACCAAGGCAACATCAATTTATGAAAAATAGTAATATGTATGAGTTTTTTCTATCCCTCAGACATATCGCAGCGTCCTCCTTCGGTGTTCGCATAGCACTTAAGCCTACCATCAGATGGCGCGAAACAACTGTTCTAAAATTCAACATCTTGCGCAATTACAGTGTTGCCATATATGAAGCCCTTCATCTTTCACCACCTTTCACTTCTTCTCTATCCCCTATCCAAAGGAAGCAATACGTTAATTAATAGGAAGAATTTCCTGAGCTTCTCTTCAAAAAAAAAAAAAAAAAAAGAAATTGGATGGACTTTAGGTGTTTTTGAAAATCCCACAAGGAGGGTTGCTAATGAACTCGATAGCGTCGAAAAGCACTGTTGCAGTACACACAGAAAAAAAAGTATCAATTTCAAACAGAAATTCAATTAATACACCCATAGATAGAAACCTATAAAAATAGCAGAAAAAGCTACTAAAATTTAGCTAAAAATTTCCTTGCAGAAAAAAACTGCTGAAAATGACAGCTTTTTTGCTTAATATTTGTAAAATGAGAATAACAAAAGTAAAACCGTTATACTTACAGAACTTTAGTTATATTTGTGTTATCTTCAAGTTAATTGAAAATGGCAAATTGTACTGTAAAATCTGCGAAAAATTTTGCTAAATCTTATTAGAATCAAAATAGCAAAAAAAACTGTTGTTATTTATTTTTAAGTTAAATTTCGCTTAATGCAAATAGCAGTCTATCCTGCCAAAATCAACAGAAATTTTTGCTAAAAAAAATAGTAAACTGCTGATATAAATTAGTTTAGCAATTTCTTATTTGCTCATTAAGTTATTATTCGACGTCGGAAATTTATGAAATATGAAATTATTTTTCAATAACAGGAATGTGCTCTCAAAAAGATTAAGTTTGATACCCATATTGCATATATTAAGTAGTCAGGGGTGCCCAAATCTTTATAAATATATACCTTCGGGAAAATTCGTCTCAAACCCGAAGTAGACCGAATCTCGAAAAATGCCGAAACACCCCCTCACTTAAATTTTATAAGGATTAATATATGTGAATTTGGTTCTTAACCCTGTATGCGTCCCCATACAAAAACCACCTAAACTTTTAATATTTTAAGCTTTGCCATAAATAAATAAGCATGCTTGGGCATGTTTTATACATCAGTAAATAGGCCTCTAAAATACCTTTCCTACACTAAAAGAAAACAGTCCCTAAAAAATTTCGTTAAAACTACTAAAAATTAGTTAAAAATGATGCTGCAGAAAAAAACTGCTGAATTAGCAGGTTATTTTTGCTATATATTAGTAGTATAGGAACAACAAAAATAAAACTGTTAAATATACAGAATTTTAGTTATATTTGAGCTAAATTTTTGTAAATGGAGAATAGCAAATTAACCTGCTAAAATCAGCAAAAATAATTAGTACCCCAAAAAAATACCAAAAAATTTAAAATTTTCAAAGTTTTTTTTCGTTTTTTTTAAATGCAAATGAAAATCGTGCCTTTTGAAAACAGCAGTTTACAATTTTTTAGCAAATATTTCTGCTGATTTTAGCAAAATAGACTGCTATTTGCATTCAACTAAATCTAGCTTAAAAATAGAAAAAATTTTGTAAATTTAACAGTTTATTTTTGCTATTTTTAGTCTACAAACAATTAGCAAAATTTTCTGCAAATTTTACAGTAAAATTAGCTATTTTCAATTAACTAAAAGTTAGCCTAAATTTAACTAAAATTCTGTAAATTTAACAGTTTTAATTTTGCTGTTCTCATTTTACTAGTATTTAGTAAAAAAAATCTGTTAATTCTAGCAGTTTTTTCTGCGGTATTATTTTTAACTAATTTTTAGTAACCTTTTCTGCTATTTTTACAGATTTATTTCCATGAGTTTACGACATTAAAATTTCCTATAGTTACTTTGGAACAAATATGAAATAAACCGAAAAAACCAAAAATTGGGCCATTTTTCACCCCATTTTTTAACCCTTAAATTTGAGATTGGGCAGCTAAAAAAATATACGTGTCCTTTAAATTTTTCTCCTCTACAACATATCCGAAGATCACTAAAATCTGCCGGTCCGCGTTGGGAGTTTTTCCTTTTTAGTACAAAAAAACCTTGTTTTTGCTTGTTTTTGTTTTTGTATGCGTTTTGGCAAGTTAAAAACTACAAGAGCCAAAATCCCGGTAGTTTTTGCTGAGGTATAAATGTAGTATAAAAGCTTATGAGTGCTTACACAAATCGTTGTCTTGAGATTGGTATGCGCCATAGATATTTTTAACTAAATGGAGTCAGGAATTAAATATGTAGGATTGATAGTTCTTTTCTAAATCCATAATCAGTTTTTCGTTATTTCTTACCAAATCTTAAATGTAAGTGATCAGAGGCAAAAAAACAAAAACTGAAAGAAACTCAATCGACGAAATTTCCTATAAATGTGGTGTTCACTGACGTAAGGTTTCATACCTATAAAATTATATCCTATGAGATTTTTAAACTGCATGGAAGCTACATACGTCCGTTGATGCATCAACCTCTTTTCAATAGCAAGTAACCAATATATATATCTGCTACATATACATACCAAGTTTAATAGATGTAATTGTTTTTCTCAAAATACATTTTTTGGTCTGTGCAGCACTCTAATAATCATCAGACAAAATGTGTTTTATAGTGTTTATAGAACAATACATTAAACCTTCTAAATCGAAAATTAACACTTTTCAATAGGAGCATGTATTAGTTTAAAGCAAAAACTTAACATCCATCAGACAAATTAGTTAAGTGGACTAAGTAATTGATCATTTTATAAGCATTGCACGATATCAGTTGTAATATGATTTTTTTTTTTTTTTCATTTACCAGTGTTTTATTTAATAATAATGATTTAAAGGGTCCTATTTTATTGTTGAATGACAATTTTTTAAATTCCAATAAGATCAATATTTAACCGAATAACGAATATTCAGTTTGAAGCAGTTTGCCACCTCTGTTCGTGACATCTCTACTTAATTGATTTAATATTTCATCTTTAGTTCACCTAGACGTATGATGAATATGAAAACTAAACAAAATATTGCTCATACGCCTTAGTAGTTATTTTCACCCCACTTCATAAAACATATTGAATTAAAGTTATTTTTATATTATAATTTAAAATTTTAAATTTTCCAAACAATAAAACAATGATCAAATCAAAACGTGTGCTCCAGGGAAATCAATTTTCAACACTACATAAATCACAAATAAATAATTTATAGCAAAGTGTTATTTAGAAAAACCATATAATATAAAAATTCTCTTAAACGCCTAAAAGCACACACAAAAATGTAAAACACACGTTAACTATATAATCTAATGCCACACAGTCATAGTGCTAGTCATCATAGTCGTCCACATTAACATCATAGTCACAAATTTACATAAATCGATGCGGTTATAAGTGCCTAATTGACAATGATTCTACACAAATATGATTATTTTCTAATAATAACTAAAAACTAAAACAACTATATATTTTTTTTGGCTTTCATCAACATGGAATAAGTTAAATTTAATTATTTTGGCTGGATAAACAAAATATTCATAAACATAAATGATATAATAATTGATTGAAAAGTATATTATGTGTTTTTTTCGGATTGGAGTTTTTTGGTTTTATATTATTTAAATTGTTATATGATAAGTTTTTATCACATTTAATAACAATCTTTGTGTTGATATTTTTAATACGTACTAGTTTTATTTTGCAACCATTCCATGTTTCAGAACTATAAACATTTTTATATTCATTGGCATTTGTATTGTTTTATAGGTTTTCCATATATATTTATACATAACAACAAACAAATGTTTGAACACATAATATGTACTATAGTTACTTAATTGAGAAACATAAACATAAGTGAACTATTAACTTATTTTATGAGTCTATTATCCCAGAACTAAAATTTCTTAACAAGTATATAGGATATCATAAATATTTACCTTAAGGCAGCACCTATTATAGTATGTATTTTGCATATAAATTCCAGAAAATGTGTTGGAAAATTTTTGTTTTTGTTTTTTTGCAAAGTACAAAATTTAGACGAAAATTATACTTAACATAAATCTGTTTTAATGAAATTTGTTTTGTTTTACAGAAACTATAAATCAAGCAAACTGTACACTAAGAGAATTATCATCACTTCAGCAATGAATTTCTTCATAGTTTCAATGAAAATTGTCACTGGAACTCGTCCATTGAAACTTTTCATAGAATCTATGAAACAGGTTTCATTAAAGTCAATGTTTATGAAAAGTTCATAAAATTAATGAAACTCTTTATGAAATAGGCCACTCGTCCAATGAATAAATCATTCAGCCAATGAAGAGCTCGATAAAATCTATGAAGCAATTTCATTTACTATTATTTATTATAGTTGGTTGTTGTCGTTGGTAAGCTGGAGTGGATAAATAGAAAGTACTTGGAAAATGCAAAAGGCGTAATAAAATCGTAGCATATTTTAAGGATGTACAAAATATATCTAAAGAAAGAATTCATTAAATAAAAAGGGTCATAAAATAAAATTTCGAAAAAATTAATATGATTTATAAAAAAAATTTTATAGTCCAAAATTAATAATAAAAAATTAGTTAAAAAAAAAAAAAATAAAAATTACAAAAGATTATTCTCTCAGGAAATGACGATATATTATAAATATTGAACAATTTCATATACATAAAGAACATTTTCATTAAATATATAGAGATCTAATTTATGAAATTCAATGAATTTTTTTAATGAAATTATGAAATTTTATCAAGGAAAAGTTGTGAAAAATTTAATAATATTAATTAAATATTATATACATAATGAAATTCTTCATTGGTTCTTCATTAGTGTAATAAATTTTAATAAAATCAACTGCTTTTGAAATTAGGAAGTGATCCTTAAAACTTAGATATACACAAGCAGTTGCAGCCTTAATATATATTCGAATTTTATCATACAATAAAACACTTAAAGCAAGTGCTAGTGTTTACATCATAAAATGTATATAATAAAGGAAAATTAAGAAAAATATATTATATATTTATAGACTAACATACGCTCAAAATATGTGGTAAGTTAACATTATTTTTTCTTGTTAACATTATTTTTCAAACAGTTGCAATAAATACATACTGTAGTTAATATGCATATTCCTTTAATTATTGTGAAGTATATTTTTAGAAATCTGTCTGTCGACTGACTGTCAGTTTCTTATGTTAAATTGTCTTCAGTATTCCTATTACATTTCAATATTTGTTATAGCTTTTGTGCAACCAAAAGCGACGATGGTTTGATGAGTTGAACATCTCATATTTGAGTGTTTAAGGTGAGTTCATGATCACATGATCACGAATTTTGTTTTTTAATTACTTCCATTTTTCTTCCGAGGAAATGTATGCAAATTGTGTATCAAATATTGATAAGTTTTCAAACGAAAACGTTTCGAATAACTTCGCAGCTCATTTGCATCCCCTAAATAACAATTTATGGTGATATAGTTAGAACAGAAAGTGATTTAATTTTTGTGAGTCAGATATTCAAATTTGCAGGAGCCCAGAAACAGACTCTAATTGTTAGTCTTAACGTGCAAGTTCATCAGAAACCATTTCGACAAACAAGTTTTTGTCTAAAAATATAAAAAAAAAGAAATTAAACATTTGGCTGAAAATATCAACCTCTAGAGAAAACACATATTTTTGTATGGTTTGTTTTTTTATGACTGATACAAAAAGTTATGCAATATTTATCCACGAATTTTATTCATGATTCTTCAATTGAAAACAAATTTTACCTCCCAGCAAAAAAGAGAAGCCGAAGCACTAGAAAAACCACTACAATTGATGATCTAGATTTACTTCTTTTTTAACATAAACACTAATGATTTTAATATTGAGTTGTTATAGGAGAGTAGTACTCCCACTTCTACATTTTTTCAGTAATTTTTGAACGAGTTCAAAGAAAGCTCTTTTCCATCAATTAAAATTAAAAAAAAATTCTTCCCGAAAAATAATTATGTTTTTTTTATTTTACAAAAGTTTTTTATTGCCGCCACCGCGTATCGAACTTGCGACCGCACGATTGCTAGTCTAGCGCTCTACCGCTGAGCTATTCTTTGATATGATAGTTGCCTGGCATAAAAACATCACTTTGTTACTGCGAGATATTGTTCCTTATTCTCTTCAATAAAAGTACTTATTAAACAAGTGTAAAAGGTGCACTCTAATTCAATATTGGTTTCAGTACTATTTTTACAGGTGCATAAAAAGCAATTTCTCACCATTTTTTTATATATACATATGTTTAAAAATTAAAAAAATATTGAATTTAAACAAATTAATTATAAATAGTGAAAAAAATTAATAGAATAAAAAAATAAAAAAATATTGGTCCCGCCGGGAATCGAACCCGGGACCCTCTGTTTGGAAATGCTAAATGATACCAAAATCATTTTATACGATCACTTTTAGAGCAATTACCCTTTAGAAGCAATACTTAAGAGATTTTTTGGATGTCGTTCAGAAGTAATTCTAAAAAAGCTGTAAAAATATACTAACGGATACTTTGGAAGCAATGAAAGAAATGATTTTTGGAAGTTGTTCAGAATAACTTTTACAAAAGCAGTAAAAATACTCTAACTGATGCTTGTGAAGCATTAAAAGAATTAGTTTGTAAAGCATTACTTGCAATTTTTTTTGCTGGGCTATTACTTTTTAAATAAACTTTAGTCAATTATATATAGTTAGTGTAATATTAGTGTGAATATGAAAATATCTTTTAATCATAATAATAAAATCAAATTTGTATTACTATTAACTCTCTCCAACTGAAGAAAAACCGTAATGATGTCACAATTGAAATATAATTATCTCCTGTGTGTGTTTCTTTTTTTTTTTTTTGATTTTGTGATGAATATTCATTTAATAATTACAATAATAATAGAAAACTGCATGCCAAGTTTTTTTTATTCCTTTGCTTCATGAGCATCAGTCCAATTACTTGTGTATGACCACATGTATTGAAACAAGCAATCAATTTCGGTAGTGCATGGAGTTTGGTCCATTTCCAGTGTTTGCATATCAATTATTTTTTTTTGTCTTCCTTCACTTATTCTGCAATTTATATTTGAAAACAAAATGAACAAAATAAAATAATAAAAACACAAGCAACAAAAATTACAGTTAGTCAAGCTCGACCATAAGTTACTCTACACCACAGTAGGATGTGGGTCATATTCGGGGAATTGAACCAAATTCAGGGAGAGATCGATTTGCAATCCTTATTAAATGGTTATTAAATGATGAGAAAAATCTGAGTTCAATTGCCGAAGAAGTTTATTTCTTTATTTATTTTGCCCGATTATCTTTACATTTGGAGGCATCGTTCTATACACTAAATACACTTTAAACCCATATTAGATTGGACCCGTCCGAATATCGATAGATTCCAAAAAATTTCAATTGGTTTCATCCTTGGGCTAAGAAAAGGTCGTTTACCAAATTTCAGGTTAATACCTCTGTATTTCCGATCTGTATTTACACTGACACACTGACGGACGGACGGACTCACGTACATCGCTAAATCGACTCAAAAAGTTATTCTGACTCCATCGGTATACTTAAAGATAAGTCTTAGATCATTAATTTTGGTAGCTATAAATATTAGCACAAACTCACTATACTATCTGCTCGTATTGGCGTAGGGTACAAGAGATAAACTGAAATTTACTTTACTTCCAAACGTAGTTTATGTTTCAGGTATTCGGCAAGAGTGGGGGAATTCTCCTCCTCCTGTGTTCAGTAAATTTAATGGTTTATTTGTAACTGTACACATTATCAATATACAGGGATGGAGTTTTAGAATTAAGATTCCCGCAGATTTATTTTCAACATTTTGAGTTATTTTGAGACCAATAATAAACTAGCTACGGTGTTTGAGATTTAATCTTACCCTCGTTGTGCTCAATGTTGTAGGCAGAACTATTTGTAATATAGTTGTTTCTTTCACACTATAGTTTTGGTGGGAATAGTGCTTGTAGTTAGTAATGGAGTTTCTAATTTTAAGGTTCAATTAAAGTCCATCAAAAATACCCATGGCGCTGCCGTGGTTTCTCCACTGTGTCAGCGGCATTAACTATGAGGGCCCACAGTTTAAATCATGCACCAACAGTACTCAAAATATACGTACATACCCAGTCAGCAAAATACAAACGGGAAAGCGATGGCAAAGCACTTTAACAGATGATACAAGTACTGGCAAAATGTGCTTTCCCATTCCCAAAATGATAACATCATTAGACAAAAGGACCGGCTGTTCATAAAGCGCCGGAAAAGCACTAGAGAAACAAAATTTTTGAATGTTGGTAAAACGCTGGCAAAACCAATAAATAGTTTATGGAAAGTCCGAAAAAACAATTTTTGTATTTTTAATGCAAAAATTAAGATAATTGTTGGAAATATATTTTCCAAAATAAAATTTAAAATAAGTTTATATGTATTTTTTTTGGTCCTACCGTGATTGGAACTCAGGCCGTCAGATTGGCAGACGATTGCTCTACCCACTGAGCTAAAGAGACATATAATATTTGATGGCTAAACACATAAATGAGTGATAATAGCTGGACAAGTACTGGCTGTGCTAAAATGCTAGCACTGGAAAACAGTTTTTTGGAACTAATATGCCAGCGTTGGGAGAACAAAAAAAAAAGTTGGTCTTAAAGGAGCTTTTCCACAAACAAAAAAATTGATTTTATAGAACAAAAAATTTTTAAATTAAAAAAAAATGGAAAAAAAAATTTTTTTACGAAGCGTCAGCATTTTTATAAAAGCATTGCGTGAATTGGTTCTTGTACCACTGGTAGCATTGGCTAGGTAGCACTGGTTGCAAACCTTGGCATATTACTCTTAGACCATTCTTTGCCAGTGTTTGGTTTTATAAACCACCGAAATTTTTGTAAAACAAATACTGGAAAAATGATTTTTGCAAACGCTGGCTAAGCGTCCCAAATGAGTGTTCTCCCAGTCATTTATTTTCAACACCGTGATTACTCAGTGGTATGCAAGTGCTTGATTTTTTGTACCACTGGCAATTTCTGATTGGGTACTTACAATAAAAATAAACAAACAAAATACTGCTAGTAACATAAACAGGAAAAAGTAAAAAAAAAAAATAAAAGAATATCTACAATAACAACTGGATTTGTTACTTGTAATCTCTTGTATGATTACCACTACTAAAAAACAATCTTACCTACGAGTACATAGTGAACATGTTAAGGTAGAGTTACTATTGTGTACATGGCTGTCTGTCCATTTGTAAAATGCAAACGAGTTTTCAATAAAGATTTATGGTCTGATATCCTCATAAAAAATCCAATTTTATAGTGTTAGTATTGTCATTGATAGAGAATATCTACATGCAACAATGTAACAGAAATATCTACCTGCAAAACTTTAAATGTACCAAGAGTCATATTCACATTATGACATACGGCCATTTTAAAACCTGAGAGGAAATTTATACAAAAATCTGTGCGAGTCGAATATGATTTTACTATTCGCATAATCAATATGTATTTGGATTTTATTAAAAGCTGAAATAATAGAGACAAAATAAAAGATGTGAGCACTTTCTAATAAGTAGAAAATCTTACGAATATTGGAGGTTAATTATAGGAGTTGGGCGGATAGAATTATGTCCATTTGTTGCATATGATTTTCTACCAAATTTAACTAGAATAAAAAATTATGGAAAAACTGATTTATTGCTTAATTTTTTTCTTCACAAATGCTTTTAACTAGCATATTATTCTTTCAGAATTTAGCTTTATTTTAAAGTACGATGTTGTTGTATAAAAACCTATAGTGCACACTGAACAGCACAGGTAAATGGACATATGAGAATATATGTGTAAAGATAAAGTAAAATAGTCGTAAACTCTGTTGCCAAAAAAAAGACATATATACATATTTAAATTTAATATTGTGAAATATGATATCATTCTTATCAGTAGTTTCAAGTTTAGGTACTATAAGTAATTTTAAAAATTTTAAATGTTTATATGGAAAACAAGAAGTATTATATTCAAATTTACCCTTCGAAGAAAACAAGAAAATCTATTGAGAAGAACTAAAAAGGTAACCACAATTGAATTAATTCAGTGTCAAAAGTCAACAAGATTTTGCTTAAATTTGATTCGAATTACAGTAAACCTATATTTAACTTAATAGACTTTTGGATTTATTATTTTTATTTGCAGACTTACTGTGTTGTTCAAAAACTTTTAATATAGCCTAATTGCAGATTTTTAAGCTAATGCAAAAAGAATATTCACAAATGATTAATAAAGAAATATTTATGAAATACTTAAAGCAGGTTATAGCCTAAATTATGCCCTTGATATAGTTTGGAAAAAGAAAATCACTGCAAAAAACTATAAAACGTGAACTAACATTGATTAAATGACTCGTTTAACCCTTAAGTGCATGGTGCAGCAATTTGGCAACATACCAGGTTTTTAATAAAAAAAACTCACTTGATGCACAAAACTGCAATTTTGGGCATTGTGGTCCTCTTCTGTACATAGTGTTCTTATAGTTTAGCGCAGATTTTTTAAACAGTTAGAGAAAAAATTTTAGTTTTGCTCCATGTATTTGTAAAAAATCTAAAACACGCGTTTTTTTTTTACAAAAAGTGTAATATTCAAAAATGTTTGTTTGAATATTTATTCTTGCAATAACATTTATTTTAGCGACAATAACTATAAAGTTTACACCTTAAAATAATCACAATGTAGCTATTTACCATATTTTCCAATAAAAACACTTTTTTTAATTCATTTTTTAGAATTCACATATAAAATAATGGTTAAAAATGAAGAGATCATGCTTTTAAGGATTAAGAGTCATGCACGCAAGAATATAAATACAGAAACAAAAAATTGCAAATTTTCCAAGACTAAATCCTTTTTTCTGAAAATTTTCAAAACTTTACATGAAAATAAAATGAAAATAAATTCAATAAAATAGTGATGTATTTATAATAAAATCATACTCGGTATTCGAATGCTTTCAGTATTCGTAATATAAAGCGAGTAAAAGGGTTAAAGTCGGGCATGCCGACTATACAATACCCTACATTAGTCTGGTTAAAAGCCAACTAATGTTTGGATCCGAAATTGGAATGGGTTAAAACTTGGGCTTGTGTAAAAATTTTCTATAATGTGAGTCAGCGAACCAAATTTCATTAAAATATCTTAATATTTGCGATCTGTAGTTTGTAACCAAACCAATTTTGGGGGGACCCTTATATGGGCACTAAGTCTAAACATGGACCGATTTTCACCTATGGGCCAACATAGGTCTGTGTACCAAATTTCATCAAAATATCTTAATATTTGCGACCTGTAGAGTGCGCACAAGAATGCATGGACAGACAGACGGACATCGTTAAATGGAAATAAAAACAATTTGAAGCCGATCGGTATACTATAAGGTTGGTCTAGGACCAATATTTTTTGGTGTTACAAACATCAGCACAAACTTATAATACCCTGGCCACGTAGTGGTGTAGGGTATAAAAATTCTTTAATACAATTTGTTCCCATTATTACTTCTATTGCTGAATGTCCAGTTAGGCTCTAACTGGGACTTTAACGTACACATTTGTTGTTATTTCCCATATAAAAATTTAATTTAACTGTCGGCTAAATTTTAGCTGGACACTCAGTAGGTAATCGGGCCTTAGTAATGCTTAAAAATCGTATTTAAAGATGTTTTGCTTTCTCATAAAGCATTTTAATTTACAAAATTTATAAAATAATCCCAGCAGAAATTACTGCTTGCTTGGAAGCAGTTTTGTCAGGGAAAGTGGAGCAGTGAAGCGATTGCATTATTGATGATATCATGCTTGATTTTTGTTCGAGACAGCTCGCGTGAAAGCACTTATTTCGAGATCCGAAAAGGAATGAATTCACCGCTTTTAATTAGTGCTCCTGTTTTTCTTTTAAAATGTCGATAATTCATGCCTTCTCGGAAGTGCATATTGTAAAGCTTTTCTACTATTTAAATTTATGCCTTCTCAAAAGCACAATATTCCTGCATATTTTTCCGTGATGATGAAATGCCTCTTATTTTTAGTAAAACGTCTTATTTCCATTAAAATAACTTTTTTCCGCATTTTAAAAAATTTTTATAAAAGAAACGCAAAAATATTTAAGCAATCAAAATGTATTGCTCATTTCATGCCTTTTTTAAAAGCACAGCAAAAAGCGATGTAAACAATTAATCAACTTAGGCCTTTCATTAGTGCTGTTTACGAAGATATACATTTTTAGAAGCGGTAAAAGTAGCAGTAAGGTAACAGTAATCGTTTTTACTGCTTCCACATTTTTGCTGGGATATTATTCACCTACGATTATCGAGTCAATGGCTCACTAAATTCATATAGCACTAAATTCACATAGCGAAAATTTAAAAGGTGTTGCCAGCATTAAATTAAAAATTAATAAACTTTTATTGTATATTTTTCAATACAATTTCTTAATAAATGTTTAATAGACATAATGAATTAAAGTTTTAAGGCTTTATTAAGAAGTTCTTTTTAAATAACAGCGTTAACTTGTAATTATAAAATATAAACTTTGTGCTTTTGTTGGCAATTATGCTTATGCTATCTGCCAGGAGGCAGCATTATCCCTTTGAGGGATAAAACAATAGAACTTACAGATTTTCTCAGGGGTCTCACATGATCCTTTTTAAAGGCAATACCGATCACTGCTATTTTATTTTTTCTGGCAATATTGCTACATTTTATGGGGGAGCAGTGTTGCCCGAAAAGTTTTAGCTCATTCCCATTTTGATTATTTAAATCTCCAATGTTATACCCAATTTATTTTAAATTAAACAAAAACTCAATTTAAAAGAAAAAATAGGAGCCAAGTTATCATCGCTATTAAGTTCAGAAAACTATTAAGAAATGAGTCAGCAAAATAAATTAAATTGAATATTTTACGAAGAAATATTTACTTTTTCACTCAAATCTTTGTTAAAATTGTGAAAGTAAAAAAAATTTCATTATACCAAATCACAATTAAGCTGAAATATCACTGTTTCAAAATGAAAGTCGTACATTACATTTTTGACAGAAAAATTCTACACAATTTTCACTCGAAAGTCATTATGGTGAAATTTTTTTTTTATTTGCAAAATTTGTATGGAATTTGACAAGTAATTACGAGTAGTTTTCAAAAACTAACAGTTTTTGGTTAAGTGTAAATCTAGTAGGTGTAAGTTCTAGGGCTTGTAAGCTCTTCAGAACATTAAGTTTGCATAAGTCGAGTTTACACGATTCAGATGGTACATAAGAGGTTATATAAAACCCCTGGTATTACCTAAACTCAAAAAAAAGTCAGTAAAGTCAGCAAAAAATGTTGCTGTGTCAGCAAATTTTTAGTCAGGAGCGTGCTTGCAAAAAAGTTGGTAATTTCAGCAAAAGGTTTGCTGAAAATCAGCGAGCTGATTTTTACCAAAAAAAATAGTAATCTTCAGCAAAAGTTTTGCTAACACTTAGTCGACTGCAAATGAAAAAAATCCTTGCTAAAATCACTAAACTTTTTGCTGAATAATAGTAGACTGAAAAAAACTCAAAAAAATTTTACTTCAGTTAATTTATTTGCTGAAAAAATTTTTCGATTAATTAATGAGTTTGTTTGCTTTTCGTTATTTCAATATTTATAAATATGTATTTAGAGAACATTTTTTCAATAATTCAAATATTTTTTAGAAATTTTTAAATACTTTAAAATATAATTTATCAGAAAAATTTTCTTATTTTCGGCCTAAAATTAATGTTTTAAAATTTATAATTTTTGAATCTGTCCCCAAACCGAAGTCGAAATTACTAATTAAGGTCCAAATCCCCTTACCTGACAACTCTGTTAAAACCTCATTTGACAAAATAAAATCCTCCCTTGACAAAATTTCCCACATGCTAACGACATCTACAGTTTGTTTAAAAAACGAGTAAAAAGGTTAAAGTCGGGCATGCCGACTATAGAATACCCTACACCAGTCTGGGTAAAAGCCAACTAATGTCACCAAAATCAATAGGCTGCGTTATTGGGCCAATATAGGTCTGTGTACCAAATTTCATCAAAATATCTTAATATTTGCGACCTGCAGCGTATAAACAGTATAATTTTGGTAGGACCCTTATATGGGCACTAGGTCTAAACATGGATCGATGTTCATCAAATTCAATAGGCTTCGTCCGTGGGCCAAAATAGGTCTGTGTACCAAATTTCGTCAAAATATCTTAATATTTACGACGTGCATCGTATAAACAATATAATTTTGGGGGGACCCTTATATGGGCACTAGGTCTAAACATAGACCGATGTTCACCAAAATCAATAGGCTTCGTCCCTCGGCTGCCATAAGTCGGTGTACCAAATTTCATCAAAATATCTTAATATTTGCGACCTGCAGCGTATAAACAATATAATTTTGGTAGGACCCTTATATGGGCACTAGGTCTAAACATGGACCGATGTTCACCAAAATCAATAGGCTTTGTCCTTGGGTCAACGTAGGTCTGTGTACCAAATTTTATCAAAATATCTTAATATTTGCGACCTGCAGCGTATAAACAGTATAATTTTGGTAGGACCCTTATATGGGCACTAGGTCTAAACATGGACCGATGTTCACCAAAATCAATAGGCTGCGTTACTGGGCCAATGTAGGTCTGTATACCAAATTTTATCAAAATATCTTAATATTTACGACCTGCAGCGTATAAACAGTATAATTTTGGTAGGACCCTTATATGGGCACTAGGTCTAAACATGGACCGATGTTCACCAAAATCAATAGGCTGCGTTATTGGGCCAATATAGGTCTGTGTACCAAATTTCATCAAAATATCTTAATATTTACGACCTGCAGCGTATAAACAGTATAATTTTGGTAGGACCCTTATATGGGCACTAGGTCTAAACATGGACCGATGTTCACCAAAATCAATAGGCTGCGTTATTGGGCCAATATAGGTCTGTGTACCAAATTTCATCAAAATATCTTAATATTTGCGACCTGCAGCGTATAAACAGTATAATTTTGGTAGGACCCTTATATGGGCACTAGGTCTAAACATGGATCGATGTTCATCAAATTCAATAGGCTTCGTCCGTGGGCCAAAATAGGTCTGTGTACCAAATTTCGTCAAAATATCTTAATATTTACGACGTGCATCGTATAAACAATATAATTTTGGGGGGACCCTTATATGGGCACTAGGTCTAAACATAGACCGATGTTCACCAAAATCAATAGGCTTCGTCCCTCGGCTGCCATAAGTCGGTGTACCAAATTTCATCAAAATATCTTAATATTTGCGACCTGCAGCGTATAAACAATATAATTTTGGTAGGACCCTTATATGGGCACTAGGTCTAAACATGGACCGATGTTCACCAAAATCAATAGGCTTTGTCCTTGGGTCAACGTAGGTCTGTGTACCAAATTTTATCAAAATATCTTAATATTTGCGACCTGCAGCGTATAAACAGTATAATTTTGGTAGGACCCTTATATGGGCACTAGGTCTAAACATGGACCGATGTTCACCAAAATCAATAGGCTGCGTTACTGGGCCAATGTAGGTCTGTATACCAAATTTTATCAAAATATCTTAATATTTACGACCTGCAGCGTATAAACAGTATAATTTTGGTAGGACCCTTATATGGGCACTAGGTCTAAACATGGACCGATGTTCACCAAAATCAATAGGCTGCGTTATTGGGCCAATATAGGTCTGTGTACCAAATTTCATCAAAATATCTTAATATTTACGACCTGCAGCGTATAAACAGTATAATTTTGGTAGGACCCTTATATGGGCACTAGGTCTAAACATGGACCGATGTTCACCAAAATCAATAGGCTGCGTTATTGGGCCAATATAGGTCTGTGTACTAAATTTCATCAAAATATCTTAATATTTACGACCTGCAGCGTATAAACAATATAATTTTGGTAGGACCCTTATATGGGCACTAGGTCTAAACATGGACCGATGTTCAAAAAAATCAAACTTGTTCGTCCTTGGGCCAACATAGGTCTATGTACCAAATTTCATCCAAATATCTTAATAGGTGCGACCTGTAGAGTGCGTACAAGATTGCATGGACAGACAGACAGACAGACAGACAGACGGACGGACGGACGGACGGACAGACGGACATCGTTAAATCGAAATAAAAAAAAATTCTGAACCGATCGGTATACTATAAGGTGGGTCTACGACCAATATTTTTTGGTGTTACAAACATCAGCACAAACTTATAATACCCTGACCACATAGTGGTGTAGGGTATAATTATGGATGTTGGATCGATCTCTATATTATTTGACTCTGGATTTTCTTAATCCATCAGGGAGACAATTTTATGGAAAATGGTCTTCGTTTTCCTTTTTTATTTTGGATCAAAATTGTGTCCGCTATTGTTTTTTTATTGCAGAAACTTTTTAAAAATAAGGTTTAAGGAAAATGCTACCAAAAAATTGATTGAAATTTTTCTAATTACTTGTAATTTGGTTCAAATACTTTTGGCGAAAATCCTATTAATTTATTAAAAATTTAGAATATTTTGTTTTATCCATTAAGAACTCCTTACCGTATTTACTCCTGGATATCCAACAAAAATTTGTACTCGCAATACACTTAAAAGTAAATTAAAAATACTTAAATTAATTGAAAATTTTTATAGTATTTTAGAAATGAAATAAGATTTTTTTAAATTTCATCACTTTCTTTATACCACTATAGATTTTTGCATGCCATCGTTTGTTTGCCAGTGTGTTTCAGTAAATATTTGAGTATGTTTGTATTTTATAAGAATGTTTGCCAAACATTTAAATGTCAAGTGCTTCGTTATTTAAGCAGCAAGAAAAATACTTAAGTTTTAACTACCCTCTCTCTCTCTCTTCCTACACACAAATGCATATGAACACAATACAATCTTTAGCACTGCAACAATCATATATTAACATATACACCCGCTCCGTACAAACACATATATATGGTTACTACTAGTTTTAGCAAGGATTATTTGCAATTGTAAGAATTTGGTAGAAGAATATAAAAAAGAACTACTTGCTGTTATAAAAATAAAATTAAAACATATTCTGTAGAGAAATTATACAAAAGAATGAAAAAAAAGGAATAAATAAAAAAATTAAAAATATGGTGATGACAGTTGAATTAATCTAAGCTCTGAGAATATTATTAAAATTTGCAATGTAAATTATGGTGTATTAAGATGTACGAATATATGAGCAAATAAAAGATTATAAAGTTTGTTTTTTCTTATATAAAAAAATTAAAGCTTTAATGATTTGAATTAATGAAGGGAAACTTTGTACTGCAAATATATAAATTAAATTAGTTAAAATTAAATTTTAAAGAAAAATTATTTATATGAGCATAAAAATATATACTTTAAAGTTGTATTTGTTCGACCTTTCAAATGTTAATAAATGAAAATGCTTGAGCTCGCGGTCTATTTTTATTATAAATATCAATTTATTTTCCGATATTTCGCTATTCTACTAATGTCATATATACCCTACTGGAAATTTTAACAAACTGTCACCGAACTGGCCCCTTTATATGAAATAGACTGGTCACTTTTACATGGGGTTGTCATAGGAGGTGGAAATTGACCCATTGTGACATGCCACAAGACAAATCCCAGGACAGGTCCCTGAAATTGAGAGTTCAGTAACCTGTCCTAGGATTTGTCTTGTGACATGTCACAAGGGGTCAATTTCCACCTCCTATGACAACGCCATGTAAAAGTGACCAGTCTATTTCATATAAAGGGGCCAGTTCGGTGACAGTTTGTTAAAATTTCCCGTAGGGTATATAAATATAGCAATATAAAATTATTATTTACAAAAACCGGAAAACCGGTTATTAGAACCGGGTTCGAATTAACGAAAACGGAAAACGGTTTTGAAAAAAGACGTTTTTTAGAACTATTCTTAAAATAGTTCGAATGCTTGACAACTCTATGTGTGAACTTGTGTGGATGCATGTATGGAGATTTATGTATCCAATAATAGCAGGCAATACCACTAAAATGCCGTTATCGATTCAAAATCCTTTGAGCTGACTACCGTTATCACTAAAATGACTTTTCTGAAATAACTGAAATACCGTTATCTTTAAAATACCGATACCGAAATAATTCAAATATCGACAACCTTAAAATACCGTTACCGAAATAACTGAAATACAGCTAACCTTCAAATATCGATACCGAAATAAATGAAATAAGATTACCCTTAAATTACCGTTGCCAAAATAATCTAAAATACCCTTACCTACCCATCGTTTCGGTTACCATCCATGATTAAAAGACATGCATGCATATTTATGAGCATGCAAGAACAGACATTAAACCTGTATGGATCTATAAATGGCGATTTTTACATTTGGTGGAAAAATAAATAGATTTTAACGTATAATATAAACAATTTTACCTTTTTGTTAAGTTTGCCGTACGCATTAACCGTGCAAGACGAGGGAAGAGTATGAACCTTAAAACAGAAATAAAAAAACAACAAAGTTTCTTATTAACTGAAAGCGGTAGAGTCTTAAAATTTATTTATTTATTTACCTAATTTTTTTTAACAGCTCCCGGAAACTGTCTCCATATTAAGTTTGGTGTTAGAGAAAACTCTAAGATTTTCAAATGAAAATCCAAATTTTAAATTGACATAAACTATCAAAATAATCTTTATATTAATCTACAAGTCATCGCAAATTTACAAACATTCAATACATTAAACAGTCACCTTAATATAAAGATTTGAAGCGACCTACTTGTCTATTGACTTGAATTTTTGTAGAAAATTACTTTCTTTTTTACAATTTTTTACTCTTGTTGTCATTTCGTAACAATATGTCATCCGTCTACAATTCATTTCCTTTTAACCTCATTGTGAATGATAAATCAGGTTGAGTTTTAAGAAAATAAAAAAGGCGCTTTAGAAAAACTATTGTAATTACAAAAACTAAACTGGAAACATTCAAACAAATAATAATCTTAAATATGAAAATGTAGGATGCGATACATACTTCTAGAGAAAAAAAAACACACAATAATCACAAAATAAAAAACGATATAAACATGAACAATACAATGGAAAAAAGTATTGTTTAATGACAATACACTCATAAATGACAAGAAAAGTATGTACAACAATTATAACCATACTTGCCACTTAAAAGCATGCTACATACAATTCTACAATGATGAAAGTGAAGAAGAAAAAAGGAACCACCCATCATAATCTATTTTTATTTTCTCACAATATTACCACACTTATTATCTTTTTCTTCTTATTTTTTTTTGTTATTATTTATAAGCTGACAATATCATTGGTGAAAAAAATACAAAAAATAAGAAAAACAAGATGTTGGAAAAGAAAATAATATAAAGATTTTCTTTTAATAATAACCAGTGAAATGTTGCATTATTCTTACACTTTTCTTAGCAGCATCTTTGCCAGCGAATATCATCAACACTACCATCAACAGAACTAACCATTAACTGGCAACAATTGTACTCATCATATTGCAACAATTTTTAGCTATTAACAAAGTCATTAAAGAGCTAAAGTACACAAAAATAAAAATAGAAAAAACAAACATTTTATTCTAGTTTTTATTTTTCTTTTCTACTGTTTTTCTACTGCTGCCAATGATTGTTATTATCTTCACTATTATACATACTTTTTGATAATAACAATGATAATGGTAATGATAGCGATGATAATGATGATAATAATAACAGGAAATGCTACACAAAGACAAATAGCAGTAGTAGTTATTGTGGAAATAATAAATAAAAAATATAAAACTGAAAGAAAGAGTGTAATCAAAGAAGCATGTTTATCTATTAAATGACTCTGGATTTTATATTTTTTGTATCTCTGTTCACGCCAAAAAATCATAAACAATGTTTATTGGAATTATTTTGGCAATTTAAAGATATTCATGTACTAAATTCATTTCGACACTCTGCTAAAAAGTATTATTAGAAAAATATGTTACTATAGTGCATGAAAGAACTAAAAATTTTGACACTAATACCAATAACTTGAAGCTTTTCGAGGAAAATAAGGTATAATTAAAGAAAATCAATTGATAATTACCGAAATTATAATCAGATTTTTTCAAATAGAAGATAAAATGTTATATAATGGATTCCATGAGGTATGAGCAATAATATTGTTTTATTACTCATACTTCTTCATTCTTCAATAAGAGCGCTACAAAAGTTTTTTTAAATAAAACAAAAACGGTTTTGGATATCAATGAAATTCTTTATTCCTGTGAAAGTACGTTGGATGCCATTATGTATGGAAATCGATCTCTTTTGCATGGCCACCACGGGCACACTTGCAGAAGTCCAGACGCTGAACCCAATTTTCGACGGTTTTCAAGCATAAATCGGCCGATATTCGTACGAAGTTCATCAATCGTCGCTGGCTGTTGGCATAGACCATAGATTTGACGTAGCCCCACAGGAAATAGTCCAACGGCGTCAAATCGCACGACCGAGGCGACGTTCTACAAACTTGGTTTGCAATAAATTGATTGTGATATTCGCTGTGTGGCTTGTGGCGCCGTCCTGTTGGAACCATATATCCTCCAAGTCCATATCATCCAACTGGGGCCAAAAATATTCGGTTATCATTGAACGGTAGCGATTCCCATTCACAGTAACGTGCCGGTCTTGATCATCACGGAAGAAGTAAGGCCCAATGACGCCGCCGGCCCATAAACCGCAACCAAATCGTAATTTTTTCGGGATGCAATGATGACTCATGGAGTACATGTGGATTGCTGTCTGACCAATAACGCATATTTTGTTTATTGACGAAGCCATTCATTATGACGACCATAAATTGGACGTAGCACTCTTAACGTTGAGGCCACTGACTCCGAATTTCGGTAGTAAATGTTAATAATTTCGACTCGTTGTTGGCTCGTATATCTTTCCGTCATGAAATGGCAAACCTTACTGAAGAGAAATGTCAAAAGAGCGGCAAGAAATATGGCGTCGTTTGCTGTCCCTGTCTTTCTACTTTTGTAGCGTCCCTGTTGAAGAACCCTTTAATTGTATAATTTTTAACGTTATTATTTTTACTGTAGGCGTTTTAAAAACCAATATGGAACCAGGAAAACATGCCTTTATTTTCAAACTTACATTAAATCGTGAAATACAGAATGATTAAAAATACACTTCTTTAAATTTTGCTGTAAAACTATATTTTTTTTGTATTTAATTTAAAATTTAAACGTACATATTTTCATAATTTTTGGTTTTAAGCCTTAAAAATTAATAACAATTGAGCAAAAAACACTTGATTACAACCATGCGCGGTTCCAGCAATTAATATAAGGGGAAAAATCATACGCCACAGTAGACAAATACATTGAGTTGCCCACTGAGGCGTATGATTTTTCCCCTTATATTAATTGCTAAAACCGCGCATGATTACAACAAAGGTGGCGTTTAAGTTGTTTTATATTGGTTGCTTTATAAAAATTTATCCTGTGGGGTCTCCCCCTATTTATACCCTACACCACTATGTGGTCAGGGTATTATAAGTTTGTGCTGATGTTTGTAACACCAAAAAATATTGGTCCCAGACCCACCTTATAGTATACCGATCGGCTCAGAATTTTTTTTATTTCGATTTAACGATGTCCGTCTGTCCGTCCGTCTGTCCATGCATTCTTGTGCGCACTCTACAGGTCGCAAATATTAAGATATTTTGATGAAATTTGGTACATAGACCTATGTTGACCCAAGGACGAAGCCTATTGGTGAACATCGGTCCATATTTAGACCTAGTGCCCATATAAGGGTCCCCCCAAAATTGGCTTGTTTACAAACTGCAGGTCGCAAATACTAAGATATTTTAATGAAATTTGGTTCGCTGACTCACATTATAGAAAATTTTGATACAAGTCCCATTTTAATGCATTCGAATTTCGGATCCAAACATTAGTTGGCTTTTAAACCGACTGGTGTGGGGTATTGTATAGTCGGCATGCCCGATTTTAACCTTCTTACTCGTTTTATTATCGGAGTGTGTTAATATTCTAGTGAAGCAAACATTTTGTCCGAACAAAATTTTACAAGCTCAGCAATTACCATGTTCCTATTATTCAAATAAGTGTGATTGCGGGAGCAATCCTGGGGGTTGGAATTTTGTAAAAAGCCTACAGGGTGACCCATTTTTTAAAAAATTTTTTGTAGTATTAGAAATTTCTGTGATAATATAGATAGGAATTCCGTTCACCGTTTCTTTTCATTATTCCATATCATTCCAATTTTTTTCAGTCCACTATCGGAATGTGTTAATTAATATTGTTACTACACTCAAAAAAATAAGTTAGTAGAAAAATTAGTAAAACTTCTTGTATATCAAGTGTACTAGTTTTTAGCAATTTTTTTTGCTGAAATTCCGTTATCAGCAAAAGTTTTAGTTTTATTTTTTAGCACTAAACTAATTCTTAACTAATGTTTTACTAATTTATTTTACTACAAAAATTGTGCTGATAACCGTGTTTATAACGTGGACGACAACCAGATAGACAAGATGTAGATGTCGCAGCTTGTCTGGATGTAGCAAATAAATTAAATAAAATAAAATTTCACTACAAGTTTTTTGAGTTTTTTTCAGTCAACTAATATTCAGCAAAAATTTTAATGATTTTAGCAAGGATTTCTTTCATTTGCAATCGACTAAGTGTTAGCAAAACTTTTGCTGTGATTACTACTTTTTACCAACTTTTTTGCAAATCATGCTCCTGACTAAAAATTTGCTGATACAACAACATTTTTTTCTGACTTTTTTTTTTGAGTGTTTGTTCTCCAATATCAATTTTGGTAATACCAAAATTGTTGAAATTTGAACCATTTTGAAAATTGGAAATATTGATTTTAGAGCGATACGGATTTCGGTATTGCATGCATTTTTCCTTAATATTTTAAAAAAAATTTGGTGGTGTTCTTAAAAATGAATCTTCATAAAGTCGTTTGTTTTCATACTAATTACATGTTGTTGTTGTTAAAAATTGCAAGTTTTAACGTGGATTTGACAATAATTTTGTTTTTATTTATGTTGAAATTCTTAAAAAAAAAATTTATAATTTAAAGGGGAAACATTTATTTAAAAATACTTAATACGGTTATACTCAGCTAGAAAATAGTGGAACGCGAAATAGCCTGAATATAGGTCGATATTAACCAATTTCGATAGAGTTCGTTCTTGCGCCAACTGAAACTCATGTAGAAATTTTCATCAAAGTATAATTAAATATGCGGCCTGAAGTTTAGTCACAAGATTTACTTGGGCATATGGACAGATATGGCTAAATGGAATTAAAAAAGTTTTTTCATCCCACGCCCACGGATCATTATACTCTCTCTCTATATAGTGGTAAAGGGTTTTGAAATGACATAGAAATAGTGTGACTTTTGGAAGTGTAATATTTCCGTGTCTTGATTATTTCAAAAGTTTAGCCGACATTTTAATTAAATATTTGGTTTACCAAATCATACAGTTCATATACGAAAGTACAAAATTCTCGTCCCATTGATTTTTTGTACCTTATGTAATGTCTCGGTTTGAGTAAGAAAGTTATCATTTTCTTATTGCGGACAACTGAAGAGTATAGTGATGTCTACGAAACAATTGTGTTGTCTATCATGAAAATGATGAACCCCTTTTTGAAACAACAAATAAAAATCTAATATGATTATATCATATTAGAATTTGGACTTGAGGTGGAAGAATATTCTAACTAAATATATGAAAATATAGAAAGTCCGAAAAAACAATTTTTGTATTTTTTAATGCAAAAATTAAAATAATTGTTAATTAAATATTTTTATAGGAAGCAACAACAAAAGTGTGAGTTAAGGTCCTAATTGGGCATTCAGTAATTGGGCATTCAGTAATTGGGCCTTTGTGTCTAAAGATACTTTAATTGTAGTGAAAGTAAGATTTAAATTATGAACTTCTACAGAGAAAATTAAGACTTGTTGGAATACATGAATTTGTTAAACAATTTTTAAATTTTTAGGTGTGTTGTATATTAGTTTTCTCGCTCGCTGAATATATTTATATGAATACTGGAAATTTCTCAATACCAAAATATCCGATTTCTCAATATTAATTTATGTGATACAAATGCACTCATCCGATAAAACAAATTTTGCACCACTCCATATGGATCTCTATGTTAGTGTTCCAATTTCACTCGTTCTAATTTACATTTCATTTCAATCCACTTTACCTCGATAGAAATATGGAATGGAAATTAATATATTTCAATTTCAAAGTATTTAAAAAACTTCTGACAGTTGTCATTATTTTATTTTAATTGATGAATTGTTATTTGGAATAGAATATAAAACCATAACCATTGATCAATCAAAATAGATTTATTAAAATAATTATTATTAATTAAAAAATGGCAATGGAAATATTTCATTGCAATTTATATCAATTTAATGCTAAGAAAAACGTTAATTAATTAGTCCAATGTATGACTATGAGATCATTTTAAGGTTATCGCTATTTTTAATTATCTCCTTAGGTTATTTTAGGGTTAACGGTATTTAAAATTATTTCATTAGTGGAAGTTAAAAACAATTTCAGGAAGAGTCACTTCGCAACAGTTTTATGTGTGCCCAAGCTGGTATGGAGTAAAAAATTTTCGATATTACCAGGGATAGCTCGGTCAATAGGCTATCCTTGATGAGTATAACTACGTCCCCAAAATTGGAATAATCGGATTTCGGGAAGACCTGCCGCATCGGTTCTGACTTGCCTAAAATCTAAATATGGCAAAAATCGCTGTTTTCTCGAAATCTGCTGAAATAAAATCTTTGCCATATCCAAATGAGTAACGGAATTCCTGCAATTTTTGTAGCTTTTAATCTCTAATATATTCTTAATAAAATCTTAAACTCCAATCGTTGAGTAGGTTTGGGGTTAAGAAGAAGAATAAACATTTTTTCAAAGTTATAGATACATTATTAATTTGCAAATCAGACTAGATCTAGTTTCTGCCTTTTTTCATGGACAGGCTTCATCAGTCATTTTTCATTAAATCGTATTATTATTTACATTTTATTGTCAAATTGTCTCAATATGATAATTTACCCTCAAAAGTGATCAAACAGACATACAAACATTCTACTTTAGATTTTTTGTTTATCTTCTTATCTCCTCTTTGTCACCTTTTTCACAAATGTTGCCACACTGACGTATGGTTTTTACGTACAAGTGCAGGCAATTTGTGTATATCGGAGAGGGACTGCCAGCAGGGCATTTTTGTTATTTTTCTAGTAAAGTGTTTTTGATTTTTTAAAATTTCTTTAAAAAAATTAAAAAAAATTTTGAGTTTTAGCACTGAAAAATTCTGACTTTTGGCACTAATTTAAAGTGAGTTAGCAAAACACAATATAAAAAAAGCTTCTTATCTGAGCTTCTTCGAACTTATAGAATAAAAAAAAATGATACCGCAGTTCAATAAATTTTAAAATTTGGACCCGAATGTCTTGATTAAGTGGTTAAGGTTAACGATGTTCCTTTGGAATTTAATTCGCTAATGGTATATGTATTAGGGTTAATGTTTCTAAACCATGATTTTTGCTAAATACTTTTTTGTTATAGTGTATAGAAGTAATAAAAAAAATTGTTTTTATATTGTATTGTATAATGTGTTTCGATTACAATTAATCAAATCATATTCACTTATATGACCCTACAAGTGTATGTGTGTAGAGTTTTATCTCCCTTGGGTTATTAACACATTCTCATAAATATAATATATCTTCATGTATGTGTTGCTAAATTAATAGCTGACAAAACACTATTTTGACATACGGTTTTCTTTATTGCTTGACTCTAAACACGTACCAATATAAAATTATTAACAATTTATATATAATTTTTTTTCTTTTAAAATCAAGGTTCATTTGAAACTTAGTACGTGAGTAACGGAGTAATAGAGTTAAATGAAAACTAGCAAAGTTTATAAAATATGATTGTTTTTCCAAAAAGATAAGTAAATTTTATAATATTTACAAAATTTAAATCAAAAGGCAAGATAATCGGCGTCCCATGTAAAAAAGTTTAGATCTGATCAGATCTCTTTGGATCTAAATAGATATGATTGAATCTCATAAGATCCTGTACCAGATATCATCAAATATGATCAGATATGGCATATGTGATAATACCTTATGCTAAGATCTGATCAGATCTAGTGTCAAATCTGTTCAAATATGAAGTGATCTGGACAATTGCGACAGATATGCCTAGATCTGATCAGATCTAATTAGATCTCAAATTTGGCCCCAAATTTTGAGATTTCATTAGATCTGGTAAGATCTACTGAGATCTGGCCAGATCTGATCATTTTTACACGGGTTGTTCGTTTACTATAAATTCTTACTACTTTTACTACAATTGGAAAGTTTTGTTTCCTTTTTGTATTAAAATTTTCCAGCTGTAGTAAAAGTAGTAACTTCCCAGGAAAATTTTTTACAATCGATAGCCAACCACACTCATTCTACAACTGGATCCACTGCAACCGATTCCATGGAACTGGTTCCGGAACCAGTTCCTGGGATCCTATATGGAAGGTGTGGGTGACGTAGAATCAGTTTCATAACTAGTTCCAGAACTGATTCTAGAGCAACCGGTTCCACTTTGGAGCCATAGAAGGGGTTGCTTTTGGGACAATTTCAAACGAAAAGAATCGGTGTTAGAATCGACTGTAGAAGGGGTTGTGAATGAAAAGTAGCTATTGTACAACCGATTCTTTGGAACAGAAAATTTTCCTGGGTTGTAGTAAGTAAACGAACACGCTTAATAATTTTGTCATTCTAAATTTAGTTTTATTGGAATGAAAATGAATTGCCTTAAAAGAATTAAATATGTTAAGATCTCAAAATTTATTTAACAAATTTTGAAAAATGATTTGTTGACGGCATGTCACTATTCCGTCCTGCTTAGGAAATCTTCGTGGTGATCTTTTCAAAATTTCTTGAAATATTACTTAGCTTAAATTGTAAACTCAATGATAATTTCTCGTTTTCCCTCAAAGAAAAAAATAAAAACAATATCTAAAATTTACCACAATTTACTTTGTCATCTTTTAAAATACAAAATATCATTGTATTCTATTATAGGAAATAAATACAAAAACAGTATCTTTAAAAACTAAAATTGTCAGCCAAAAGAAAAACCCTGGTTTTCCTCCACTATTAAAGAAGCAATGTGTCGAAGAGATTTTGTATTTTCTAGATGAAAACGTTTTAAAACTACACAGCTACAAGAAGAATATCATACTCCTAAAAAAGAAACCAACAAGCTGATAAAAAAAGCCAAATCCGGATTCTATACCGAAAAATTCTAAAGTGTCCAAGGATCCAACAAGACATGCCAGACGATACGCGAAATGGGAATTGCTAAATATGATAGATACGCAGGATAATTTTCCAATTGCTGCCTACATTGCAAATAAAACTTTTTATACCCTACGCCACTACGTGGTCACTATACCCTACACCACTACGTGGTCAGGGTATTATAAGTTTGTGTTGATGTTTGTAACACCAAAAAATATTGGTCCTAGACCCACCTTATAGTATACCAATCGGCTCAGAATTTTTTATTATTTCGATTTAACGATGTCCGTCTGTCCTTCCGTCCATGCATTCTTGTGCGCACTCTACAGGTCGCAAATATTAAGATAATTTGATGAAATTTGGAAAACAGACCTACGTTGGCCCAAGGACGAAGCCTATTGATTTTGGTGAACATCGGTCCATGTTTAGACCTAGTGCCCATATAAGGGTCCCCTCAAAATTATATTGTTTAAACGCTGCAGGTCGCAAATATTAAGATATTTCGATGAAATTTGGTACAGAGACCTATGTTGGCCCAAGGACGAAACCTATTGATTTTGGTTAACACCGGTCCATGTTTAGACCTAGTGCCCATATAAGGGTCCCCTCAAAATTATATTGTTTATACGCTGCAGGTCGCAAATATTAAGATATTTTGATGAAATTTGGTACAGAGACCTATGTTGGCCCAAGGACGAAACCTATTGATTTTGGTTAACACCGGTCCATGTTTAGACCTAGTGCCCATATAAGGGTCCCCCCAAAATTGGCTTGGTTACAAACTGCAGGTCGCAAATATTAAGATATTTTAATGAAATTTGGTTCGCTGACTCACATTATAAAAAATTTTGACACAAGTCCCATTTTAACCCATTCGAATTTCGGATCCAAACATTAGTTGGCTTTTAACCAGACTGGTGTATGGTATTGTATAGTCGGCATGCCCGACTTTAGCCTTTTTACTCGTTTAAATATATAAATGGTAGAACCTGGTCGTAACTATTATAGTAACACACATCCAATTTATGATTTTATTTTAAATGATATGCTCATCGTTACTGGCATAACTCAGTGTGACGTTTAATCAAGTTTCTTATCGATAAAATCTAATGATGGAATTCATCCGAAATTTATAAAAATACTTTTACCGCAACTACTTCCTTGTATAACATTCTTTTTTTTATAAAATATTTACAACTGGTTGCTTTCCTACTAAATGAAAAACTGCGAAAATTGTACCAAGACCTAAATCATGTACTGATTACAGACCCATAGCTTTTTAGTATGACCCGCAATCAAATCATCACCTTTGAGAAAGATATTGCATAATGTATTTGCTTCCTATTGTTTTGTTTTGTTACCCCAAATAATACAAAAGCATGTCTGTCTGCGACCACATTTGAGCTGAATTCGTCAAAGTGGATGTCAATGAAAGGTAAATGAAAAATGCACAAAATATATTTTTTCCAATTTTTTATCTCCCTTAACATCGAGAAAATGGGATTGCCCCACTGGCGAGGAATCCCCTTCTACCCTAAATAAACAAAAAGTGGTGTACTTTACATGATCTAAAATGTCAAACATTTATATCCGACATGGCAGATCGAGGTAAAAAATTGTTTACTAATGACATTTCAAACCAGTATTATTAGTTAATGAAATCTATTCCTTAGAAAATAGATTTAATTCAAATGGAATATAATATGGTTATGAAATCATTAATTAATAAGTTTATTTAGTTCATTAGTCCCACATATGCTCCATATATACAATTTCAATATAACAATAGATTTTGTGACAACAAAATTTTATGTTTAAATTGCTAAACTCGACCCTAAAACTATTAACAAAATATTATTAAGATTGATAAAGACTAAAACTTTGTTTTTATCTAAACGACCAGTGTTGATAATGAAGTCATAAAATCTTTTAAATTATAGCAATACAAAGGTGTGACCAGAATACGAACCATATGAGAGCAGAAATTTTAATGTAAAAAAATACTTAAACATATGCGTACTAACCCTATTCTTGTTGTCAATAAATACAAACATTTTCTAAGGTTTTAGTCAATTTGGTTAAATTAGAAGATAACTACTGTAGGAGGGTCAAAATACCTGACATTATTGTAAACAAATTTAAATTTAAAGGCACCTAAGGAAAAAACTATGTATGATTTTTTCTATTTAATGTAGAAATAATTATAATTTTTTTTTTGTGTTGACACTTTAAATTATAAATAGAATTAATACTAATAATGAGTTGACTACATATATGAAGATATAAAAGATATATTTCTTATTAATTATGTATAATCACACTATTAGTGAAACAAAGTTGATATCTGAGGTATTGAAATTGCTATTAAAAGTGAAACATCACACAAATGGACACTTAAATGTAATTTTGATTATAGACTGATCGTAACAATAAAATTTTACTTTGAAAGCACGTTTTTTCATAACATTAGATATTTTTTGCAAATTAATCACGGTCCTTTTTTCAATCTGGAGTTTAGTAGATCCTTATTTGTAACTATTTTTGCAATTTGGAACCACTGTGCGTAGTCAAATATAATACATGAATATATTTCGGTTTTTTAAAATCTAAATATAACTCTTTGTTTGCGATCAAATATTATAACATTTTCCTTTAAATTATTCATTTTCAAATTAAAGAAAGATAATAAAATTTTTACAAATAAATTACAGAGAATGTATTTTCAGGTGCCGCTACATACCCATCCTAGGTATTTATTATCAATTACACTGTGCTCAAATCGGAGACATTTTTTCCGACAAGCAGGGCACCAAGTGGGTAAAAGTTAGAAAAATCGAATTTTTTGTGGTCCTTGGGACTATAGTTTAGTAACACAAATATCCTTTTTAAGTGCTTATTATACCCTACACCACTATGTGGTCAGGGTATTATAAGTTTGTGCTGATGTTTGTAACACAAAAAAATATTGGTCCTAGACCCACCTTATAGTATACCGATTGGCTTAGAATTTTTTTTTATTTCGATTTAACGATGTCCGTCTGTCCGTCCGTCTGTCTGTCTATCCATGCATTCTTGTGCGCACTCTACAGGTCGCAAATATTAAGACATTTTACTGAAACTTGGTACACCGACTTATGTCGGCCCAAGGACGATGCCTATTGATTTTGGTCCATGTTTAGACCTAGTGCCCATATAAGGGTCCCCCCAAAATTATATTGTTTATCCGCTGCAGGTCGTAAATATTAAGATATTTTGATGAAATTTGGTACACAGACCTATGTTGGCCCAAGGACGAAGCCAATTGATTTTGGTTAACAGCGGTCCATGTTTAGACCTAGTGCCCATATAAGGGTCCCCCCAAAATTGGCTTGGTTACACACTGCAGGTCGCAAATATTAAGATATTTTAATGAAATTTGGTTCGCTGACTCACATTATAGAAAATTTTGACACAAGTCCCATTTTAACCCATTCGAATTTCGGATCCAAACATTAGTTGGCTTTTAACCAGACTGATGTAGGGTATTGTATAGTCGGCATGCCCGACTTTAACCTTTTTACTCGTTACATATAGTTTTAGGAATTTCTAAAAAAAGTAGAAAGAAATGGAACAGTATCAAAATCGCTTTTAGCATCACTTTCAGAGCTATAATGCCTTAGAAGCTATACTTAAGTGGTGTTTTTTGTATGTTGTTCAGAACTACTTCTAAAAAAAAAGCTTCATAAATATACTAACGCGTACTTTGTAAGCAATGAAAGAAGTGATATTTTGAAGTTGTTCAAAATGACTTCTAAAAAAGCAGTAAAATTACAACTTATGGATACTTTTGAAGCAATGAAACAAGTAGTTTGTAAAGCAGGATTTCCAATTTTTTTTGCTCGGTTGCGATTTTTCACTGTTTAACGGGCCTCCATATATGACGTAGCATTTAAAGAAATATTAACCAATTGCCTAAAACGGTATAGAAAATTTGCAAAATCCACAGTAGGGCAGACAAAATATATATTCGCTACTTTTAATTGGTTGATAGAATTTTCATAAATTTTTACACACATGCAGCTAATTAACCTTAAGTTCTAATGATGAGATTAATTGTTCCAAAAGAAGCTGAATTAGTGTGCACCGTTTGAGCAATATCCAGTTTCAAATATCTCCAATCTTTGATTTTTGAGCGATATATGCCATCGTTGTGTGTTTTGAATTTCGAAGTACCTAAATTCCTATCAAAAACGTGATTATAAAATTTTGGATTTCGCCCACATTTCGCAAGGTTTTTTCTTCCGAGAATTAAAGTTTTATTTTTTTCTTGTATTAATTTTGAAGTTTCAGCACGACAAAATTTTTATTGTAGGATACCATCCTTTCTTTTTGCAAGCAATAAAAATATATCAGCATATCATATAGCCGGGGAATTTGATCCTATTTTTTGTAAAACTCAAACTGAATAAGAAAACTTAGAAGAAATATATTTGAATGTGAAATATATTTACGCCTATTACAGATATTCCAAACTGTGTAATAATTTTTTTTTGTAGGTCTTTCATAATATTTTTTGAAGGTCCTTAATATCTAATGATCTAAAAAATTACATAATTGTGATTGGTGATATTTTAAACCGGATATTGCTTAAACACTTCACCCTAACTTAGCAATTAGGCCTATCTGTTGAACTTAAGTTGTCTGAGCGACAGTTACAGGTGTGCAAAATGTTTTATAAATCCGATACACCAATGAAAAATAGCGATTATTTTTCCAATCTGTTCCATTGTGCATTTCGCTGATTTTGATGCTGTTCTAACCACTTCGTTATAGTTGATGTTATTAGAGTTTATCATTTTCAATATATATGCAGGTCCGTAAAACATTTTGAGAAAAATTGTAGTGAATTTCTTTAAATATTATAATATTTGTAGTTAATACAAGTGCCCGCTAAATTGACGCCATTTGCATCGACCTTCTATTTAGCAAGACCACAAGCCAAGAGATTACTTTGGCGCTCAAGGCGCTCAGAATAATCAAATTCTTGTAATAGTACCACGTTATGCCACTTTTCTGTCGGAGTGAAATGCAATACCGGGGGAAAGTTGTGAGCCCCCATAAACATTCCAGATCTGAATTGTTTGTTAAAATCGGTTTAGATCTTTTGTTAGAATTTTTGCTTGGAAATTTCGGAATTTTGCAAAAATGATTAAAAAAATAAATAAATAAAAAAATTATGCTTGTATGAGTTTGAGTGGGTTTTATAAGTATATTAATTTTCTAGGATAATGTTAATCCGTTTTCGCACGAAAAATTAGTAAACTCGTTAACCGGTTTTAAGCGGTTTTAGCCAATAAAAACAAAAACCTTTTAAGGGGGGACATGACATTGGCCGTTTTTTGAAAGCGACTTTTTTTATAATTTTGTATTTTAGTAAATATTCTTAAAATTCGAAGAAAAAAAATTTCATGGAAAAATTCCTACGGGTTCAAAAGTTACAGCCGGATTAGTAAGAGCGCATTTTTAATTTTCACAATCTTTGAAGTCGTTTATCTCGAAACCATGGTTTTCGTACTGGTTGCGGCACTAGCGGGTTAATTTTTTGACGAATTTTTTTTATTTTTTTTATTTTTTTAAACTTGATTCGCTATCGTATGATACGAGCTTTTTTCTTTTAAATTTTTTTTCGATTTTTTATGAATTTTTAAAGTCAATATTTTTTTTTCGAAAAAACACACTTTCAAATTTGGAACATCACCAAAAATTTCAAAAAAATTTAAAAGAAAAAAGCTCGTGTCATACGATAACCAATTTTGTTAAGATTTAAAAAAGTAATTTTTTTCCAGATCGGACAATTTTTGCGACTCCCAGCGCTGCAACCACGAGGCCCCGTTTTTTTTTCTCTGCCGCCAGTTTGGAGCTCTATAAAACCATGTTGGAGTGAAAAATATATTTTTTTGAATTTTTTTCTTGTAATTTGTTCAATTCTCTACAATAATAAATTTTGGAAAAAATGTTTGTTTTTGGCTGAGTTATGAATTTTTAAAAAAAGGTCTGTTTTCTCTGCCGCGAATGAAATGTCCCTCCTTAAGAGACTTTTGCCCAATGTCAAACAGGGTTAAAATTATTTTATTTTTGTCACCGGCAAATAGCATCCGGTAATAATTGCCCACTATTATGAACATTAAAAATGGCAATTTGTTTTGAAATCAGATGATACCTTCCGACAGAATTTTTGCCTCAAAATTTTAAAATTTTCTACTAAAAACACCGTGGAAGTAGCTACACGCATGGGATAAAATGGGTTAATTTAATATTAATATTAAGTTAATATTTTTTCTGGATAGCACAGAATGGATACTGCAAACAAAAATTGCAATAAATTATTTTTTAACGTTAATTATTTATTTTTTATTTTGCTCATTTTTGGCGATAATTCGAAATTTTGAGGCAAAAACTCTAACAGAAGACTTCACCCAATTTAAAGAAAATATTAGATCTGCAATGTCTGTGTGGGTTCACAACTTTTGGCGGATATTATATTTGGCTCCGAAAAAAATATAATAAAAATGAACACTATTTGGCTTTGGGCAAAAATTAATGTCCCTTTATAAATGGTAAACGATTTTGTGGATGAGCGATTTGGAAGCGATTCATTTCATATGATTTTAGTTGCAAACTTTAAATTTAAATTTTGGGACATTTGCGGCCTTTTGTCAAATTGAGTGAAAAATGTCATTAAAAGGTATTATTTTATTCCTGAGTTGGAGTCTACACACAGAAAAATAAACTTTAAAATCAAGCAGAAACAACATTAATTAATTAAATTATATATATTATATATATATTCCTCTAACTCCCACTGGAGCATAGGGCGCCAATTATATTAAATTATTATTATTAGTTAAATTAAATGGAAGCATTAATTAATTAAATTAAATAGAAGCAGCTTTGAAATTTAACTAAGTTAGTTTTCTTTTCAATCTAAATATGTTTCTACTTATTTTTAATATGCGAAAATAAAATAAAAAATGTTCACATATTGATTTAAATACGAAAGAGTCTATTTTAAATAGAATCGTATTTACTTTTATAGGATTGGCACTTAATTTAAAATTTTTCATAAAACAATGCGATGTTAATTCGCATATGATATACTATAATATAAATAAATATAATAATTGATTCAATTATAATTTTTTTTGCTTCCACTCGCTTTAACATCTCGCTCTTAAAGAAATGTGAAAAACCTAAAATCGCAAAAATATGTTTGTTGTAATATTCAGGAATTTGTTGCACCTGGAATCATTTTTTTCTTTAAAATTTTCCATATTTAAAATATTTTTTTAAGAATTGTTGAGATCGGGTAATCACTGAAAAAGTTAGATCAGTTTAAACATGCGATATTTCTCCAGATTTTTGTAAAAATATTGAAATTGAAGCCGTGATATCACTAACCGAAATACAGTAGCTATTTGAAGCCCTTCATCTTTCACAAACTTTTACCCTCTAACCCCGTTCGAAAGAAGGCAACTCGAGTGTTGGTTCTCTTAAAAAAAAATATCAAGGAGATGTTATATAGCCATTTGATAATTTTAAATGATCCAAAAACGAACAAAATCGTTTAGAAGATTTTTGGAATGGCTCTAATATTCAATCACAAGAGGTACTTACTATTTTTCGATCCACCCTATAGTCTTGCCTCATTAAGGCTCAAAATATGTATATGATGTTTATATAATTCTTTAGTATATTAAAACGAACGTGTCCTTAATGAGCATTTAAAGGATTAAAAATATATTATAATTAACATAATATATTTACATAGTTTTAATGTACAATACAACCTTCCGGTAATGGACAACAACTTCAAAATGCTATAGTAGCATTAATAGCTAAATTGTAACTAGCAAATTTTCTGAAACTGTCGCCTTCGGCTTTGACACAATTTACTGTACATTATTATGGATATTTATTTTTCATACACATTAAATCCAATAAACTCATGCATGTCATTATGTTGTATAAACGGATAATAAACTTTCTTTCTTTTTTTTCTTTAATGATTCATCTTGTCTTTTTAACTTACAGGGTAAAGTTAAAGCATATTCAAGCATATTTACATATGTACATAGAGTTATGGTAGGCATTTTAATTAAAATTATCATTATCACTATCATAAATTAATACTGCATCACTCAAAATTAATGAAAGCATTTTTAGTTTTTTTTTACAAACATTTGTTTCCAACAAGCGGCGCCCACGGTGCTGAAAACTAATTCGAATCCAATGGCGCTAGCTGTTTTTTTAGACTAGATCTTAAATAAAATACGATATTTGAGTTTGAAAATTATTTCTCTAAGGACCCCAAAACACTTGGTTTTCTAATTTGTTTACCATTAAGTTTTATAAGCTGTTCACCGTACAATTCTTAAACACGTTAATGTAAAAATGAAACATATTAATTCACACATGAAATTGAAGTGTTTAACTTAAACGTCTCGAATAGCTATTCCTTAAACAAAAATCTAAAATTATAGTAAAATTTTCCAAAAATGTTTTTTTTTTCTTCGGCCGTCTACAAGAATAATTAATTTTTGGCTTTATCCAACCTTGTTGTTACTACAGAAAGTGAAATTACATTGTTCGCCCCAGTCCGAAACAAGATTTTTCAATTTCTACTTAAGGGACAACTTCAGGGCAGTTTCCAGATTTTTCTTCGACCGGAAGCAAAATATAATTAGTTTTTGGTAAGTCTATTACTTTATTAAGAAAAAAGTACCTTTTAAGTGGAATTTATATAAATTTAATACATTTTATTACATTTTTATTTAAAAAAATTTTTTTCTTTATGTTTTCTTAAGTTTCAAATTTGTCATTCCCACTAATTGATAACACTAAACTTAAACGTGTCTCGTTTAGCAAGGTGTTTAGATTTTATGCGTGATAATTTGAGATGCTTAAGGGCAGAAAAATGTACTGTAAAACATCTCACTTAAACAGCGTTTAAAATTACTAAAATTGGTCTGGCTCTTCAAAAGTTATGATTGAAAATGTGACGACACCTTTCAAATTTCCATTAAAAATTTTATATTTCAATACAGATTTTAATACATTTTAAAGCAGTTTAACAAATCCATAAAATTTATAATCTTTTATAGAAAATATGTATATTATTTTAAGAGCTAAGCGTACTCGAATTATATTTATTCACTGGTTGCCTCGCTTGTCGAATGTTTCAACTAGCACGGTGTTGTCGTTCATTTCACGAAAATACCCAATATATAAATATAAGGAGTACTGAATGCATACTTTTGTAGAGGTCCATTTCATGAAAGTATCCCAGAAAAGAATGAAGTAAAGACCTCTGAATGGATACCTTGATTGGAGTCAGTGGGACTAACAAAATTTCGCTTAGTAGCATGAAAAAATTAAATTAAAAAAAGTATTAATTTTATGTCCTCATTCATCACAATTTTGTTCTAAGAATTATTTCCATTTATTTAAATATATTTGTTAAGTCTTCAAAACCGGGTTCCTGTAATTTTTTAATTTCGTTAGGACAGCATTTATTATCTTGTTTTTTTCGAAAGTGCTAGATTCCCCGTCTCTGAATCCTTTCAAAAACTATTGAGCAAAACATCCACATTTATTATTTTCAGTTCAGTTCATCTGCAACCATTTTCTGTGTAAAACTTGAATCTTCATCAATTTGTGACTTCACTAGAGCTCCTCTTGTATCATCTGTCAGAGATTTTTTGGGGCCTTTGTGAGATCCATTCCGAACAGAAAAATTACCGGTCTGGATTTTCCAATGACACATCGCAAGCGATGAAACCTCCTATTCATATGCAGTTTAACATTTATTGAATATTTCCGAGACGAGTTTGGTGTGAAATTTCTGCCGAGCATTCTTTTATATTTTTAAGTTTTCTTACCTAAATATATTTGAACAAGCTTACCAAAAATTTAAATGGGATATCGTAAGACTATAAAAAACATAACTTTGATTCAAAACCGGCTTACGAAATAAACTTTTATTAGTCCTCTCGACCTCCATTTAAAACAATATTGAAAATCTCCCATGTTTAAATCATTTTTGAGTGTTAATTTTAAAAATTATTTATAACAAATTTTTAAGAACTCTTTTGTTAAATTTTACATAATTTTTTGTTAAAATATAATATTATATAGAATTAGAATTACAATCTTCAATATTAACAAACAACATACAAACTTTTGCGTTACCACTAAAGAAACTTTAGTTGTACCAATAACTATAACATAGCGAAAAATAATAGCTTTGTTAAAAACATGTGATTTTCATTGTAATATGAAATAAATAAGTTAAAATGTTTGAGTTTACTGCTCTAAATTTTTTTCACATTGGAGTTAACATAAATACAAAAATTAAAATATACATTATAGCCTAGAGAGAACCCCATAAAAACAATATGATGATAGTGCTTGGTAGCACCTGAAAATGCATTAATTATCAACCATTGGTTCGAGGAAAGTTTTTCATAGTTTTTTTTTGTTGTAAAATAAATTGTGGTTCTATTTGGAATTTGTCATATTTGATCTTAAAATCGAACAAAAATAACACTGAAAATATAATATTTTCAGATCTTTGTAATACTCGGCAAATGGTGCCGCCAATGTGACCAAACACTTAAGCCAAACCTACCTGGTCTTCTCTATACAAATATGCACATTATTAGGGTCTTGGACCGTAAGATTTTTTTTAAATTCTGTTTTGTATTTAGCCTATAGCTCGCAAAATAAACGACGAGATACTTGCCTTTAGTGGATATGGACCTTAGAAGATGCCGAGACACACAATTTGAGAAATTTTACGCTTCAGTAAAATTACAAATACAGCTTTAGTCTCATTGATTTTTTTCTTAAATTTTTATTTGTTAAATTTAACGGAAACTGAATTAAAATCAACAAATCTGATTATAACCCAGCAAAATTGTCGGATGCAAAGAACCGGTTGTAGAACAACTTGTTCTTGCATGCAACCTGTTCTAATTTATGTTCTATCATCGGTGATTTTTGTTTGAGTTTGTCCCAAAAGCAACAGGTTATGTTCCTCCAAACTGGAACAGGTTGATTTGGAAGCGGTTCTAGAACCAGTTATAGAACCGGTTCTGCGACAGTAAGGCCTTCCACTTTGACTTCCAGGAATCAGTTCTAGAACCTGTTCCACGGAACCGGTGGTAAAAACACCTATTCTAGAACAGATTCAAAGGCAACCAGTTCATAAAAATTTTGCTGGGAAGTTAAAACACAGAAATAAATTGTTTTAAATAATTTTTTTTATTGAGCCAACAGACATATTTTTTTGAGTGCATCATTCATCATACTTATTAATTTTCATTACAAAAGAAACCACAACGCCTGTAACTATAATATTGTTGTTTTCATAAAATATCTTCATTGCTAATATTTTACTGTAAATTCAGAGCGAAACAAAAAAAGGTTCAGAACCAGAGTTGGGAACTAATAATTACTTTGTAATAACCATTATCTCTTTTCATTACCATTATTTGCATGCAATGGAAATCAAAAAAGAAAAAACAATACCATTTCTTCACGTAATGGCAATGCAATTTTCATTCTACTGTGGCTCATTTATGGCAAACAAAATAATAAAAAAAAATAAATCAAAAAAATAAATATAAACATTGTATTAAAATATCAATGGCCCTAACTATAAAAAAAATTAATTTAATTTTGACTATATTTTTAAACACACGATTTTGTTCGTTTTGTGTATAACCCTACAAAAAATATATTTATTTTTTCAAACATTTTGATTGGATGTAAACAAATTAACCAATCAGAATACTTAAAGTAGGGCATACACGTTCAATATTATTGATAAATTTTTCAAAAATCAAGCAATCAGAACATTTTATTTTTAAATACTTTGTTCTGATTGGTTGATTTTTAAAACATTGCTCAATAATATTGAATGTGTATGTTTGCCTTAAAAAATCAACCAAGTCAAAGCATACTACGACCTGCAATTTTACCCAAAGACGACTTCAGCATATTTTTGGTAGCGCTCAATATTTTCATTACAAGTTTTTTATATAATGGAAAATAAGAATATCTATTCATTACAATTTCTTTAAGTAATGGTAATGCAAAAGGAAACGGTAATGATTTTTGCCCATCTCTGTTCATAACAAATGTAATCAAATTTGCTCATACATGTGAATGGAAAAAGGGATTTTATTAAAATCTGAGGTTTGGTGAAAAAGTAATAACAAAAAGCTCAACAATAACAAATAAAGGATATGATTTTGTATACGAAACCACAAAAATATTTAATAATAATTCCTCAAAATATCAACACAAAAGATTTATTTTTTTATTTTTTATTATTATTTTGTGGTAAACATGACTTTTGTAACACTTTCAATATGTGTGTGAAATATAGAAATTTATTTCAAGGTATTTATTTAATAGAAAAGTATATAGAAAAAACTGATTGGTAGAGGAGCTTAACATTGTTTGTTACTATTGATATCATCATTACAGCTTAACTCTGTATGCTAGTAGAGCTCGCAATTTATTTTAATACTAATACTAAAGTAATGAATGCTTAAGGTACACTCAGATCAAAATGTTAGTAAAAAAAATTGTAAACAGTTTTCAATCGCAATTTACTATTTTTGTACTGATTTTTAGTGATAATTTTTGCAATTCTCTTATTACGGATTACGGGATTTTTTTTACTAATTTTCGTTGCTGATTTCAGCAAAACATTTTACTAAATTTTCAAAACCGAGTGCTGAACTTAGCAAAAAAATGTACTAATATAACAATGGATACTTTAAGTAAATTTTCTTGATTTTTTAGAATTCTTGATTAGTTTTTATTTGTTATTTTTAGTTTGGAACTCAGAAAATTTTATTGTTTCTCCAATGCATAGAAAATTAATAACTTGAGAACCGTTTGCAATTTGTACTCTAAATTTTAAGTTTGTTAAAGTAATTATACATTTTTTACAATCGAAGGAAATTTTTTTTTTTTTTTATTAAATTTGACTTTAATTTTTTTTTTTAGATTTTACACTTTGTTTATTTTTTAGTTCACTTTTTTGCTAATTTCAAATTACAGCTTACAAAAATTTACTGAAATTTAGTAGCGTCTACTAATTATTTATACTAATTTCTTTGCATTAAAATTATTGATATTTAGTAAATTTTTTAAATGATTTTAGCAGATCGATTTTGAATTGCAATTTATAACAACTTTGCTAAAATTTAGTAGCGGCAACTAATTTCTTCTACTAATTTTGTTGTACTACAGATCAGCAGACATGCATTGCTAAAATTAGCAAAAAATTCAGCAGGGCTCAAAAGAGTTAAATTTCCCGTAATAATAGCAAAATATTCACTAACCATTAAAGACTTTTTTGGTTGAGTGTAGACAATATAAAATATTTAAATTTTATTAAGATAAAGATGAAAAATGAATGTATAAACAAAATATTTATTATTGATTATGTGAAATACAAGGACAGACATTTCTTTTTAGTAGTTTGGGCAATTTTTTTGTGTTCCCATTCGCTTTTTTAAGAAAAAGGTTTTTACAACATGAAAGCCGTAGTTTCAATCCTCTTTTTTTTTGTTATTTACAAGTCTGGACATTTTTATATTTTACAAAGTTTCCTAAATGATGTTCGAAAAAATCACAAAAACAGAATTTTTAGTAAATCTCTACAAGACTACTGATGGTACTTTTAAATTTTAAAACAAATAATTCACTTTAGCACCCGACTAAATTTAAATAATTTTCATTGCTAGTTTTGCTTCCGCTTTTTAAGCGAAATTAGTAAATAAATAAATGGGAACATTCTAATATACAGTAAAACCTATTTGAGCGAAAACTTGCTTAAAGCGATTTCTTTTTGGATATACCTTTGCCTAAATATAAATAAAACTTTTCATTTTATATATGAATTCTTCCAAATTTTTCAATTTATAAAATCATTTAAGTTATTTAATTAATATTTTCGATGAAAAAACATAATATACAAAGGCAACCATTTACACAAAATATTAATAGAAATTTCCATTAGTGTTAAATAAACACTAAAATTATATTTTAATATAATTCGTAGAATGGATAATGACAACTTTTGCATTTTGAAACAGATGGCGCAAAACAACAAACAATGTGATTATAAAAGCAATTAACGAAAAAAAAAAAAAGTGTTATTAAAACAGAAAAACCAATAAAAAAATATTAAATTTTGAAAATTTACCTTTATTAATATACGACCTTTAGCTTGCAAACATGTGGAAGATATATCAGCAAGATAATATTTAGGTCAATAGAGAATAGGGCGGGTCGATTTGTAGGGAGGCAAAAAAAAAATCGCTCAACTGACAAGGAAAATCGTATTCTAGGGATCAAAATAAGAAACCTTGCCGGAGGAACCATACCTCTAAAACGAATTCTGATGTCCCAACTTTTGACCCGTAGGGTCAAATTTTGAAAAATCCCACTACCCATTTAGAGTGCCCCAATCGAGTCCAAATGTATGACCGACCCCACTAATTTTGGAGGGCCGATCCACCCATACCAGTGGCATACCCACCGGAACCCCCCTGGGGATTCCCCATACAAACAATTCAAAAATCACCATTTTTGGCACTTTACAGATTTAGCACCACAAATCTGGATTTTAGGGAGAAACCATGGGAATCTTTCATTTTAGGTAGGTAGCGATGTGTTCAGCGAACACATCGCTACCGAATGTAAAACACTACGCGGAATATTTTTTTGGAACATTTTAACCCTCTAACTCTTCAACTTACGGGTCTTTTTTGTCCCTTTTTAAAAAGGGGCCAAAAAATTCCTTTTCGTTGAAGAGTTAGAGGGTTAGAATGTTCCACAAAAATGTTCTACGTAGTGTTTTACATAAGTTCACTGAACACATGCTATACCTAAAATGGAAGATTTCCATAGTTTCTCCCTAAAATCCAGATTTGTGGGACATTTGAGCACCAATTTGTAAAGTGCGAAAAATGGTGATTTTTTGAAATGTTTGTATGGGGGACCCCGCAGGGGATTCCAGGGGGTGTGCCACTGGCATTGGTGGGTCGACCCTCCAAAGTTAGTGGGGGTCGGCCATACATTTGGACTCGATTGGGTCAAAAGTTGGGACATCAGAATTCGTTTTAGAGGTATGGTTCATCCGGCAAAGTTTCTTATTTTGATCCCTAGAATACGATTTTCCTTGCCAGTTGAGCGATTTTTAAATCGACCCGCCCTAATATAGAATATATCGCAGATTTGTCTTCCGAAAGTTAATTTGGCAGTTAAAATTTCCTTAAACAATTAAAGTTTTAAAAAGGGCGTAGCAACTATATGATACCCTACACAGTAATATGATTCGGATTGGATATTGCCGGGATGGCGACTTCTTCGGGGCGGACCCCCGATCACCAAGGTTGCGGTGATCTATAGAACAGACCGCGAAGACTGTAGAATTATTTATGAGACAACCAACCGAAGTGTTTCGTCTTTCCAAAAATTTAGCTCGGTTATTCTTAATAAGTTTTTTGTATTTTGGAAATACGAAAATAAAAATTGTTGTTTTAAGGTGATACCAATGGTTTCAATAATGTAATGAAATTGGTACAGGAAAGTGGTAACGAAATTGGTACAGGAAAGAAAGTAAAGGAAAATTAATTGTCGTTTTTCTACTATAGAAAAACAATATATTAAGAACACATTTTTTTCAGAAGAAATGTACCTACTATACAACCAATTCTTTTTAGCAGAAAATTTTCCTGGTTTATTTTAAAATTTTCGAAAGTTTCTGCCCTATGGGAAAAAATAGATCAGCTGAATGAGAGGACTTGTCCCGTGCCGGGTACAAATAGCACCGGTCCGACCTATCCTGTGACCTGTCCTGTGAACGGTGTTAACAAGACCGGTCTGAAAGTACTAACTACGGGACTGATGAAAATGGGACCTGTCTGAAAGTAGTTACCCCGTGATCTGTGCCGTGACTGGTACGAAAAATCTACGACTCTTAGTTGTGACTGTATTTCCCATGTAATTGTTGTTGCAAAGTCACAATAAATTATATGTATTAAAATTTTTGTATAAAAACTTCAAAAAAATTTAGGCGGGATATCGACACAATTATAACATTCACAAATTTAAATTTTTTGAATTGTATTGTTGTTTTGTATGAAAAATTCACAAATTTAAATTTTATTGTTATTTTGTATGAATAATTATGACTCTCAGTCTTAAAAATAGTCTTATGATGGTCACAATGAGTCACAAATAGGAATAGACAGCTTAGACTATATGTATTTTCAAATAATTTAGTTAAAAAAGCATGAAATTTAAATTGCGTTACCAACTTTTTTATCAAAACTATTTTACTTGAGTTTAAATTTACCCTGTTCACAGCACTCTGAACAATTTGTCTGGAAATAGAACCCTCCCAAGCTCGAACTCCAACTGCGTTGAAATGTGGATATCTGATTGAAAATATATAAGGAATCTGTATTTGTTATTTGGGTAAAAATGGACTACGAAAACATGGACTATATAAATTTTTTATGTCTAAAAATTATAAAATTTTTGGTGTTTGTGAATGTATTTTTTGAAGGGTGCCCCGATAGGTATGTTCTTTCAAATCCGTTGAAGTTATATCGCCAAGCGACGCGTATTGAAGAGCTGAATACGGGAAAAATTACAAATTTATTGGAGTGTCCTGAGTAGCTTTTTAAATTGTCAATAGCAGTTTATTTTCCTAATATTGGTATCAAATCGTCGATTTATTACTGAACTGCCATATGTACCAAAATCTCTGTTTTGTGAGGCATTAAAATATTATTTTTATTTGAAATTACTTTATTTGCTTTTATTTTGATTAAAAACATTTTAATCCTCATAATTAAAATATTTTAAAGATTAATATTAAAACTAAAAATATAAACTGTATTTTAAAGTACATATTACACACAAATTTGTTTATTTTGAAACAGGTACGGTGACATGTCTTTTGGTACGAGTTCTGTGACGTTTTCCCTTGCGTTAGTTCTGAGGACAGGTCCTGGTCTCAATGGATCAGTCACGTGACGTGTCCTGTGATATGTCCGTTTCTCATAGGCCAGTGTCGCCCACCGATTTTTCTGAAATTTGGATTAGTAGTGGAGAAGGAAAAATTATTGAAAGTCCAATTTGTTGTAGTGGTAAAACGGCAGGTTAGAAAATATATTTTAAGTGGTGTGCAAGATATGTATTAACATATTCAATAAATTATTTTAGTTTTAGTAATTTATATGGGGAAGTTATTAGATTAGCCACTAAATACCTATATATTGTGCATCTTCAAATTGAAGCAGAAAATACGCCTCGTCGGAATGAGTTTTAGCTGAAAGGTGAGTTCATTAGAAACGTTTTTCTTGATTATGAATTTGGGATGTATCAGAACATTATCAATACCAAAATCTTACATGGCGACTGCGATATCAAAATAGTGAAAAATTGGAAATTTTTATTAGAGAATACGAGTATGTGTTACGAAAGAAATTAGAAAAATATTTTTGAGATGTGTCCAATACTCCAAAAATCGCTGCATACTAAATATTTAAGAATTTAAAATTATTAAGAAAGAAGAACAAAAACCCCTTCTGCTTCACTCGTCGTCGAAATAAATTTTAATATCTCAAATATATCGTACAAACAAAAAAAAATCGATTTCGGGCGATGCATGGGACATATATAAATTCTATTCTATGGTGAAAAAGCGATGGAAACTATTTTGAACAAACATTAGTTTTTCGAAAGTCATCCGGATTACTCAAAAAATCTTCAACGCGCATACCATGAATACATCAGCCAGTTCGCCTTAAAACCGCGATAAAATGTCTTAAATTTCTAAACTGTTGGCAATATGGGTATCAGCGTTTTTAAACTTGGAGTAAAGAACTCAATGTAGAAACTACTTTGAATTTCAGTAATTTCAGACATGTTCCAATAAAAAAAAAAAAAAAAAAACAAAATTCTAAGATGGAAGGTCCATGTAAGTGTATTACTTTCATATTTCTGAGAAATATCGCTTTCATGCAACAGTTCCTGGCGGCGAAAAAAATTTCCCAACACACAAACTATTATTGCCACAATAAAGATTTTCTTCCAGGTAATATGATGGGTGCATTTTCTATTTGTATTACGATGTTTGCTTGGATGTTTTATTTTCCCTCCTTATAATAAATATGTAAATTTGAAGTTTGCTCAGTGGCAGTGTTGCCAGTTTTTTTTCAGACTTTATCCCCAATTTTCAAATTATTATCCCCAAAAATCCCCAATTTTCATTTTGATTTTCCCAAAAATCCCCCAATTTTATTTTCTGGAAAAATTCGTATTCCTTAACTTTTTTTTTTTTAATTAATGTAAAAATACCATATTTATTTAATTCTTTTCGGTACCTTATACACTCAAACTCAATAAATTTTGTAATTCTAACAAATTATAAAAAAGAAAAAATAAATTTAAATAACAGCATAAAAAACGTGAGCCAAATTTTTTCGTTTTAAATATTTCAGAATCAAAATTTTCCGATTCATCAGCTTCAGACATTTTGTTGCGTATGGTACTGTATAAAAAAGTTTTAATATTTCAGTAGATGGATTGAATTTTTGACAATTGAATAATATGTAAAGTATATATTTAATTTAAGAAGAGCTTCTTATAACTCATATTACATCCGAATAACCTTAAATATTTTGGAACCAAAAGGAATTCAAATTTTCATTAAAAGGAATTAAGGTTTGTACGCACATTAACTTTCCAGACACAAATTTGTGTAGCCTAAAATCATGCACTATTATCATCATACTTAAAAGAGATAGATAAATGTTTAGAATTATCAGGGTTAAATTCATAAAAATATAAAAAGGCAATAATATGTTATCCCCAAAAAATCCCCTAAAATTTCGTGTCATCCCCAATAAATCCCTGGATCCCCAAACGGAAATTTTTATCCCCATTGACGAAAAAAAATCCCCAATTTGGAGATAAATCCCCTAAACTGACAACACTGCTCAGTGGCATATGCTCAATGATTTCTGAGAATTATTAAAATTTTTATTGAAAAAATTAAATAATTATAGTGTGAGCAAATGTAAATATTTTTTTTGCTCTTTTCTTCATTTTTTTTGTGTGGAAATAATATGAAGTCTGTTTGTATTAAAGTGTGTTCTCATGTTTTATGATGTAGAATTTTATGATGTTGTTATTTTATAAATAAATAAATATTTCTTTTAATCTTGCAAGCATCATGGCTTATAACTGGCAACCATATTTTTCACAATATTGAGCAATTAAGATGTTGCTGTTTGATAAAATTTTATAGTTTAAAACGTTTTTTTTACATATTTATTTCTACAAGTTATTGTGGTATGCATATAAATTTACAGCATCACGTCATATCATTAAATATTATGGAAATTGTAACAGAAATTTTTATAAATCGCAATTGAATAAAAATATGCCATGCTGCGTCATATTTGTTGAAAATTCTTCCATTATCTCTAACAAGGAAGGTCTTCAAATGGATTCGCTCCAATTTTAAATAAATTTGAATATGCGATAGAAGAGGAGAAAAAAATAAGAGACATATATTTCTTTTTTTAGCGGCCCAATCTAACGTTTAAAAATTGAAAAGTACGATCAAAAACTAACGTCTTTTTCTAAGAAAATATATATGAAGTTTACAAAATCTGAAAATTATAAACACATTAGTTTTCAAATCAGACTAGATCTAGTTTCGGACCTTTTCCATGGAGAGATTTTTCATTAAATTGTATTTTGTTGATATATTATTCTCATATTGTCTGTATATGATAATTTTTCATTAATATGTTGGCTGTATTATTTGAACCTGCGCCTATTCCTGCACTACAAACGCAGCAATACTAAGGTGCGAGCTTTTAATTAGCTCACCCGATTAAGTCCTTGAATGGAGCGTACCTAATTCATAGTTTTTGTTCCCACTCAGCTTTTTGTTGTTTTTTTTTTGTACCCAGAGGTAATCAACACAGACACATATAATCATTATATTTTCAGATTTTTGATAAAATTATTATCAACTACAACATTAACTTCGTCTAATTGATGTTAAATAACACTACATTAAATGCATTAAAAATAGAAATAAAATAAAAAGTAAAATTTATTTTGAAATTTGTCCTGTGGCAATCCGTCTGAATATATAAGTTGACGCACTTGTTTAAGACACAATGGCTCATATGAATAAAAAATAGTTATTACTAATAGGGGGAAATACAGGGTTTTTTAAGCAATTACTTCACAAATCTAGTCTGCTTCAGAGTAGACTAGAAATTTAATTTTTTAATTTTCGTTTACGTTTCATGCTATTCTATCAGCCAATTGGTAAATTTGGAGTTAAAAGCCATTCCTAAGCCCAAAGTAGTTACTTCGAAGTAATTGCTAAGTTTTATTCATATGACCCAATGTGATTTTATTTATTATTTGCTGTACATTTCTCTTTTTTGTTGTTGTTTGCTGCACGTCTTTTTGTTTAACAACTTGTAATGATCGATTTGTAATGATCATCGGAACCGTATCCTGGCTGATAGCGAAGAAAAAGATTTTTAAGCTAGTCTGTTACTGAGTTCTATTGCAAAAAACATGCTTTTATCTAAATAAAGTGTCAGATAAGCTAAAAACTAAATAAATTTTTGCTTCTGAAAGAATTAAATAACCTTTAAATAAATAAACAAATTCTTAAAATTAAATAAGTAAAAACAACTTCTACATAGTAGAAAAAATTTACTTAGATGATAAAAACCCAGTAGGGAAAAAAATTTAAAACTCATTAAAACTAATTCTAAACATGATCAAGTTCCTTCCTTATTAAATGAAAATCTTAATTAAAAAATTTAAGTTGGTAAAAGAAAAGCGAAAAAGAATTTTTTCTACTATTATGTAGATATATTATCGATATGTGTCCAATATTCTGAAAATCGCTGCATATGAAATATTTTAGAAACTACAATTATTTAGAAACAAGGTAAAATAAATAAAAACAAGGTAAAAGAATAAAATCCGTCCCTAATTAAATGAAAATACTTAATTTCTTAGTAGAAAAAATTCTTTTTTGCTTTTCTTTTACATATTTAATTTTTTTAATTAGTACACCGACTTACGTTGGTCCAAGAAAGACCAACTATTGAATTTGGTTGAAATCGGTCCATGTTTAGACCTAGTGCCCATATAAGGGTACTCCCTAAAATTGTCCTTTTTACACGCTGCAGGTCGCAGATATTTTAGATAGGATCGCTCCATATTTGGATCTATCGCCCATATGGGCTATATTTTCGATTTTCTCTTCTTTTATGATTTTATAGAAAATTTTGACGCAAGGCCGTTCTAACCCATTCAAATTTCGGATCCAAACATTAGTTGGCTTTAAGTCAGACTGGTGTGGAGTATTATATAGTCGGTATGCCCGACTTTAACCTTTTTACTCGTTTATTATTTTACAAATGCTTTTTAAATTTATTGTTCATAATACAATTACTAGATAATGTAAATAATACAATTTTCGTATACGACAACATGTCGTAAACATTATAAACAATAGCAACAAAAGCATTAAGATATAAAAATGCACTATTTCCCTTTTGAACTCTCTCGCACTCTGACCACCTTCCCATACACATTTTTATTTGTTTCTATGTAAATTTATTTTATTTTTTTTTATTTGTCAGATTACCACAGAGGTGACAAACATTTATTATATATATTTTGTATTTTATTTTAAAACACATATATAACCTCACACATAGAGTCCATGCGAGTAGTAGCAGTTGTAGGAAAATCTTCTCATGGCGTTGGTGACCTATCACAAGAGTGTCAAGCAACCGACCAAATAACTAGTACCAACAAAATATTTATATCCACATTGTATTATATGCACTATTTACTTATATATGTACATATATAAGACTTTCTACACCAACTACCGCGCTATATGAAAATCTTTATCATAATAATGTCAAACTTACAATACTCGTATTTATTGTCTTTAAAATATAAATGTCAAAACAATATTAATAGAAACTAAAGATAAATTTTGGTCCAATTAAAAACAAAAAATGTTTTTGTTTTAAAAAAGAAACTACTGATATAGCCCTATTGCACTGTGGGCCAGCATCATCGAATTTTGGCCAAAACTAGAATATTGAGTGTATGAGACTAAAAGATATCACAAAGAGGGGTTTGGTTGTTGCTGATCACGAATCTGAAATAAAAAATATAAAATTCAAAATGGCGGATCCAAGATGGCGGCCATTAATTTTTAGTTTTTAATATATTGCAGTTAAAATAATCAATTATATAGGCCTAGTATCTGCTGATTAAAAATCTGAAATTAAAATTTTGAAATTCAAAATGGCGGATCCAATATGGCGACAAACAATTTTTTCATTAAATTTCTTATGTCGCCTGATTTACTTCAAATTTCCACTAGGGGAAGTTTTTGGGTAAAAGAAATCAAATTCAAAAAATTCAACATGGCGGATCCAATATGGCGGCCATAAATTTAAAATTGTTATGTATTATGTATTGGAAAATAAATTACACTGTACAAAAAAAAAACGGTTCTGATGACAACTAATTCTGGCAGAGGGACCAAAGAAAAATATAAGTATGTATAGGCGTTTTAAAAGTTTTCGTCTGGCCCTATGTTTTTGGGGGGTTAAAATTTCCCCTCTTTTGAAAATGGTTATTGTGAATCGGCATAGGAAACCATGTGAATCTTCCATTTTAGGTAAAGCATATGTTCAGCGAACTTATGTAAAACACTACGACGGACATTTTTGCGGAACATTTTAACCCTCTAACTCTGAAATTAAAGGGTCTATTTTGGCCCTTTTTGAAAAGTGTCGAAAAAGACCCATAACTGGAACAGTTAGAGGGTTAAAATGTTCCGCAAAAATATGTGTCATAAAATTCTACTATAAGTCTCTGAAGACATCAAAGTTGAAAATTTAGCTTCGATGCCAGAAATAAGTCAAAACTTAAAATGTGTTTAAGGGTTAATTTTGTACATATTCAGAACTGGCACTCAAATGTCCCACATACCTGGACTTTAGGGGGCTAGTCTGTGTGAGAAAACCAGAACCTTCATTTATGGTAATTTTTAGTGCTATTTTTTTAGTTTTTACTAAAACTCTGGAATGCTGGAAATCAGCGAGATCTGAAGGTACTTTTTAAGTTAAAGGGCAAAATCTCGAAAGTTTATGTCGCCTAGGAGGAGACATCTTATGGAACACATTGGCATTCAAGTTTTTCAAATATCTCTTGGAACATTTTGGAGCATTTTTTTTTTTGATTTTCAAAAAATCCCACATTTCTGAGGTAAAATTTAAAATTTTGTTACTTTTTTCATAAATACTTAACAGTTTTCTATTTTTTTTAAGAACTAGTTTCATTTTTATAAGTTGAGATTGTTTTTGGAACAAATTATTGTTTATTTATGAATTTTTTTATTGTATCATTTTGACTTTGGACTCTCGCCAACTAACAACTAGTAACTACAATGATACAATATTTCACTCACAAAATATTCAACAATCCTAGATTTTGAATATATAAACATATTTTTCCTTTACCTGAAGTGTACTTTTGGCCAAAAAACGGAGATCCCATTGGTATTGGTAACATTTTCCAACTTCCATTGAGCTGTTCAACACTATTTCAGGACGCGAATGATTTCTACGACAGATGAGTGTATTAGGATAATTAGTAGCATCCGCTCAGAACAACTTTCAGATGGCTTTTTTTGCGTTTTATTTTAAACAGTATTAACCAAAAAAATTAAGGCATTAAATGTGTAGCTTGACTATACCCACACAGAGCCAATTCCTTCAGGAATTTAATATACTAACCTGCGACATTCATATGGCAGAGGAATCACCCTGGACATCGACCCAGTTTTTTAATATAGCGTAAATATATACTAACAATTTGCATTAATGTAGGGGAATAAATATTGTAAGTCTTGGTGGGATACATTTTTTTAACGGGACATTTGGTGTGTAATGCCTAATAGTTGTGTTAAAAAATACTCGTATGCAGAAATTTACTTATATGAGTTGGTTGGTTTATGTTTGAAAATCATTTCCATAAAAATGCAATTTTGTAGTTTCACACTATACGCTTTAAATATAGACAATGTGATGTTAATTGAAAAATGTCCTAAGTATATATTTGTATATATTAAGAATTAATAACATATTTCGTGAGCTTCAAAAATTTAGTGTTTGACATTTTTCTATAATGATTTTATCCGAAATACGTATTTAGCAATACCAAAAACTTTCATATGAGGAATTTTTACAGAAACAGATAATTTTCCATATTTTTTCTTGCCATATTGATCCACCGTTTTCATTTTAAAAAACCGGGTTTTAGATCCCTATTCGGCTGATATTTTTTTTTCAATAACCTGAAGAAAATAGCTAACTTAGACATTAGTTTCATGCTCAAATATATAAGTATAAATGCATGTAGTTGGCAAAATCATAAACTAATAACCTCCATTTAACCTTTTCATTCAATATTTTGTGGTTAAGAAAATATATAAAAAACTGGGTGCATCTCAGGCAATAATTTTGTTGATTAGTATTTTTCCAATCTCAAATTTTTTCAATAATAAGAAAAATTCGAGATTTTCGAAAAAAGTGCGTAATGCGAAATTTTAATTTTTATTGCAAAATTGTTTTGAGGCATCTCAAAAACATAATCAAGAAAAATATTTTGGGTACTCTAATTTTTGGCTTAGAGCTTGTTTCACGAAGTGTGCAACTGTAAAGTTATTAATATTTATGTTATTATATATCTTTGTAGAAAAACTTTTCACGTTGACTAAAGATAATACATGTCAGTGGTAGCTATATCGAGACATGGGCAGATTTTATCCTTGAACTATTAAAAAAAAAGAAAAAATAAATAAGTTGTTTCATTTTTAAAATCATAACGTGTATGTCCTGCAGTAAATAAATGTATGCAAATATACAATACACAGATTTGTTATATTGCTTTAGTTGTATGACACTCACCAAACATTACTAACATTTTCACACATAAACTAACACACATTTATTACTCGAGAGTATTGTAAATTTGTCAAGCTTTTGTTTTCCATACAATTTCCACTTAAACACACTTGATGTATAGTGTAAAAATATTATTTGTATGCATGATGAAAAATAAATACATTTATGCTTTCTCCATATTTTTCTACTGTAAAGATTTTATAAAAAATTGAGTTTTAGAATAAACACAAAATTATAAAACTTGTACATGGCGGTTATTCCATAAAAGATCGACAAATAAATTTGTAATACTAAATTCTATTGATAATTAATTTAGTTTAGTAGGTTTTGAGGTTACCTAGTGTCAGCAATTACAATTCTCTTGTGCTTTGTGTGTAAATTTCGAATTCCATTATACATTTTATTGCATTTGTAGGCACTAGGTTAAGAAGAAGAATAAACCTTTTTCGCTACAAATTATAAACACATTGGGCAGGTTTACCAGAGGAACCCGCTGCCACTATATTTAATATGTAGCGCTTTATGATTATCTTAGTCTGGTGAACGATGCTACTTTTGTTGTTTTAAAATAAAAATATTTGTAGAGGTTTCTTTAATTTATTTTAAATTTTTTATTCCTTTATAACACTGCATTACAAAATCTTGACTTTTAAAAATTAATAGAGCTCTGACCATCAATTCTATATGTTTCGGATGTGCTAATTACAATGGCGTACTTTATTTAAGGTACAGATTTTCCGGGAAATGCCTTTAAAGTTTAGCGGCGTTCCATTTATTTTTTTATATACAAAAAATTTCAAATGCAATCAATATAAATTTTTTGTGGTGAAATGGAAGCACAGGACCTATATTCATAATTAGGCTTAAAATTTGATGCATAGAACTTGATATTGACAGTCGGATCTTAAAGTATGATACAGAAAATTAAAGCTTGCAAAAAATCATTAAACTTTTGCTAAGGAAGTTTTTCGATAAACCCAGCACAATTTTTTTTTTTTTTTTGGTTGCCGAACGTAGGGGTCGTCTTTTAATTAATATTAGAATTAATTACTAAAGAATGTTTTTCTAGAGTTGATTTATAGGAAGAAGAAGAAGAAGAAGAAAACATTTTTATTGAAAAATTTAACAGACACAAGGGAATCACCAGACTGCCGTCTCACCCAAAATATTTAATATTTTTTATTAAATTTTTTAAAAAATTAAATTTAATTAAATTAAAGATTAAATTAAATTTTTTTTGAGAGTCGCCATTTTTCTGTAGTGTATAATAATATAATAATAATAATAATAATAATAATAATAATAATAATAATAATAATAATAATAATAATAATAATAATAATAATAATAATAATAATAATAATAATAATAATAATAATAATATACATAAGAAGATGCTACACAATGGAGTAGCGAAATATTGAAAATAAAAAACTTTTTTTTATATAAAAAACAAACCGTAAGCTCAAGGAAATTGTGAAGTTAAATATACATAATATATTTATATCTATATTTGCCACTACATCTTCACATCACTCTAACAGCTAAAACAGAAAATTCGTCCATGAAAATGTTTAAATAAGTTTAACAATTAAATTCAAACATTTCAGTTTAAGCATGGATCATAGAATGGTTTAAGATTAAAAACAATAATTAAATTTTATATTTCAACTATATTATCAACACGTTTAAAGCATCGATTTATTATTCTTCAAAATAGTTAAGTTTTGAATAATTATTGCAGTTTTTGCACAAAACACCACATAAGTATCTGCACTCGTAGTTTGTATAAACACTTTGCTGAAGTGAAAGCAAACAAAAAGCTGCAGTAATTTTCTTAGAAAGTGTAAGAATTTGTTGCTTATCGTAGTTTGCATGTGTTTTTTTTTTTTAATTTTTCTCTCAAGAGATGTTGTATATTTAATTAATTCATTAAAACTTTTTTGTTATTTTAGACTTTTTTCTTCAGTAAAATTTATATTATAATGAGCTTAGTTTTTGTTTTTATTATTATTTTTTTTTTAATTAATTCAAGTTAGTGTAAATAATACTAGCTACTAAAATTTCATTGCATTAACTTTTAGCTAGAAAGTTTTTGTTTTATTTAAAAGAAATATTTTAATCTTTGTTCTTAGTGGTGCTTGTGCAACGCCACCGAATGTTGCTCTTGCTTTTGTAAGAAGTTATAAATTTTCCATGAAAGTTAGATAAATTGAAGGTGTGAACAAAAAGCAGAATATAATTTGGCAAATAAATTAAATTTAGCAGCTTCTAAAGAAAATGCCAATAACCGTAATACCAAATGAGTAAAAAGGTTGAAGTAAGACATGTCGAGCAGTCTAATTAAAAATCAACCAATATTTGATTTCGAAAAAAAGTATGAAATAAGTAAGAATTTGTGATTCAAGTATTAGCTAATTTTTGGGGAACTTCATAAGGGCAATAAGTCTAGACATGAAGTTGGGCTCATTAGAATCAGTGTATCGAAATTTATTAAAATATATTCATTAGGGCGGGTCGATTGAAAAATCGCCCAAGTGATAAGGAAAATCATATTCTAGGGATCAAAATAAGAAACTTTGCCCGAGGAACCATTATTCTAAAACGAATTCTGAATCCCCGACTTTTGATGTCCCAAATTTTGAAAAATCCCACTTTGACCCATTTAGAGTGCCCCAATCCAAATGTATGACCGACCCCCACTAACTTTGGAGGGCCGACCCTCATTATCAGTAACTCATTATTATATGTTTTAAAATAATGCAGAAGGTAAGTGGGTGTCATTACTGGTACCCCAAAAAATAATGATATGTCATTACCGTTTCTACACTGGGTTAGTATAGTAAAACCGTAAAAAGTATTTGGTCCTATGTGGGTGGAGTAGAATTGAATGAGACTCAGAAAGAGTGTAAAGCAGAACGTACCTCAAAAAAAAAGTTTGCCGTACACCCTCTAATATGAAGTATTTTTGCAAGGCAATTAAAAAAAATTTTTTTTTTGCCGAACGTAGGGATCGCCTTTTTCAATTTTAAGTTATAGCTTCGGCATTTATAGTTGGATTTTAAAGTGTGATATATCGATTATTTTGCGTCGAGGAGACCAGTGTTTTGCTATAAAGGAAAAATTCAATGAAAAAAAAATTTAAAAAGGTGACCTCTACGTTCGGCAACCAATATATAAAAAAAAAATTACTGGGTTTATCGAAAACTTTCTTAGCAAAAGTTAATTGATTTCTTGCGAGCTTTAATTTTCTGACATTAGGCTGGTACATTAGGGTGGCAGCAACTGAGATCTGGTGGGTAACTACTAGAATGGGATACTTGAGGTCAATGACCCTTAGAGCAAAACACTGGTCTCCTCGAGAGTAAAACATCGATGTGTCATACTTTAAGATCCGACTGTAAATGCCAAAGATATAACGAAAAGTGTAAAATGGCGACCCCTACGTTCGGGAAAAAAAATTTTTTGTTTTGAAACCTCCTTGCAAAAATACTTTATATTGGAGGGTAAACGGCGCACTTTTTTTTTTTTTTGCCTATAAGGTGGTACGCTCTAGTGTAAAGTTCTTCCGATCTAAATTCTGAGTTTGGATGTCCCCAACAGTATTTAAGAGGCATTTTTTCGAACAATATTTTAACCCCATATCTGAAATTTTTATGGGCCATTTTAGTCTTTTTCTTAAGAAATACCATACAATACAATACTGGAAAATCCCCGAAATTATCATCTTTTCATCCCTGAAGGTGTAGAATATTTTGAAAGCAAAAAAACTCCACGAAGTAGGTATTTGTTAGGAGAATATCCCAATGAAGGAAAATGTCAGTTTTTGGGAAAATACTGTAATAAGTGGTCGAACAAGAATAAATAAAAAAAAATTTCTTTGTACAACTAAAGGTCGAAAAAACTATTTTTATTTTCTTTTTTTAAATAAAAATTAAAGGAACATATGATAAAAAATTAATTTCCCAGGTAAAAATCTTCATATATGGATCGATACAGGTTTAATATATGTTTGTGCATTTTCTTGAACATGCATGCTTCTACATACGAGGGCAGTTCGAAATGTTGTTAGGCTAAAAATGAAAAACAAGAGCCAGATTTTTAAAATTATTTTATCTTTCAATATAATCTTCTGAAACTTCAATACACTTATTCAAATGTTTTTCTAGCAATTCTATCCCTTGATTAAAATAATTTTCCTGAAGCTCCTCAAAATAATCGTTTACAGCTGCCATTGCATCTTCATTCGAGGTAAAACGTTTGCCAGCAAGAATTTTTTTTATATTTGGGAACAAGTAGAATTCAGAGGGAGCTAGATAAGGAGAATAAGGTGGGTGGTCAAGCAGTTCGTACTTCGATTCGTTGAATTTTGAAATTTTAATTCGAATGCGATTTTGGTCAACTGTTAACAAATGCGGCACCCATCTTGCAGAAGGCTTTTAAATCTGTAATTCTTAAATCAAAATAAAATACATTCGATCATTTGAGATGCCTATGGCATTACATATTTCACGCACTCTCACTCGTCGATAGTCTAATACCATATCATGGACTTTAGCTGTGATTTCTGGCGTTGTTGCACTTTCACCTAACAAATTCACCATATCATTATGAATTTCTTGTCCCGATAAAACTTTCTTATGTAAATGTTTAATCACACCACGAATTTCTAATTTTTCCATTATAAAAAAATTACTGAAGCGCCTTTTTTGAACCCCTGTTAATATACGAATGAGTTGACAGATCGAAATGAAATTTAACATATGTTCATATGACGGATGGAAGTTTCCATTATACAAAGCTTTTTGCTGTTTACACCGCTGTCTCTATGTCAGGCTAAGAACATTTCGTACTGCCCTCGTACTTGGATGCATAAATTTTCATACATGTATTCTTATGCGTTTGGCCATATATGTGCATTAACGAAAATTGAGGTTTCAGCTACATGTATGATCATACATTTTCATGCCTTTCGATGTGTGGTCATACATGCCCATACATGTAGATTTTACATAAATTTTCGTTAATGCACATGTGTGTACATATGTGAATTCATGTATTTAGATTTATGTATGCATGTACGGAAACGCATCATGTTTATGATCATGCACGAACATACATTAAACCTGTATGAACCCATATATGTAGATTTTTAGCCGGGTTTAAATAAAATATGAAAACTTTGCATCTCAATTACTTACATGCTTATGTACATAATTTAAATTATGTAGATACCCAGGTAGAAAATTACAAAGGGGCCAGCACTGGCAAAGCACCATAATGGATGATATGAGTGCTAGTTAACAATGCTTTCTCAACGCCCAAATTATAACACCGTTCCACGGTGGTGCCAATGCTTTACAAAGCCCTGGGAAAACACCCAGAAACATAAATATCAAATGCTTTCCCAATGCCCAAATAAAAAAATTAAAGAGCTTTTCCGACACCCAAATGATAACAGCGTTCCATTTAATGCTTTGCAAATTATTGGGATAGCACCAAGAAACACAAAAATCAAGTGTTTTCCCTTGACATTAAATTATGAGCCCTCATCACTGAAAAATTTTAAATTACTGTAAAAATAGATGGTTATTGAAGTTATTGTATTTTGGATTCAAAAATTATGTCCACTCTTTTTTTGCAATTTCTTTCTCAAAAACAAAATAAAGTTTCAAGTGTTGGTAAAGCATCCAAATTTAGTGGTTTGCAAGTACTTCTTTTTGTAAGACCATGGTCAACTTGTGCTTTGCCAGTGCTTCTTCTTTGTTACCACACATAATTTCTACCTGGGTAGTTCTACAAAAACGAAAAAAATATCGCTTTTATATCACTAAGCTCTTTTTCTTTCAAAAGCGAAAAGGACCACAAAAGAATGTCCCAATGTGTTTATCAGCACAATTTTGATAGAAAAATAAATTAGTAAAACACTAGTTCAAAATTAGGTTAGTGCTGAAAAAATATTATTATACACTTGATATGCAAAATGTTTTATTAATTTTTGTACTAACTTATTTTTCTACGAAACTACAGCGTGAGCTACTTTATTTGTTAGTGGAATTCAGTGGAGTTTCTGCTAAAAGAACAGGTTATTTTTCAATTTATTTCTAATCCATTTTTGTTTGCTGGGTGTTAAACTAAAAGTATTTTTTTTTTTATTTTTATTTTACAAGAGGCCATTAGTAAGTAAATGCAAATCAATGAAGTTTTTTAATGCAAAAAAAAAACTTGTAAAGGAGATTCAGATTATAAAGGGTTTTCCAGTAGGGATAAATATTTTGTGTAATTTAATAAAACAAGTCCCGAGTTGGATGTGATCGATTTTTTATTTTATTTCAACACTAATGTCAATAGCTAAAATCTGGCAACACTATAATAAAATTTGACATTTTTACACATAAACGTACTCACAATGGTTTGATGTACAAGTGCTATTTGTTTTGTTTACAGTTAGTTAAGAAATTCAATTCAAAACAATCAACAAAAACAGCTTCTGTTGATGCCAAAGTTGTATACAAAAATATAAACACTGTTCGTACTACTGTTAATGTTACACTTGATCATGAGTTGCCTTCTGTAAGTACAAAAGCTTTAATGGTTACTAATAGTAAAGCTTCTGCTGTTAAGGCTACTACTGCTGTTAAAACTGCTGCTGCTTTTAATGATATTGCTATTAAAGCTTCTGCTGTTAAAGTTTCTGATGTAATTAAAGTACCTGTTAACTCAAATGCCTCAGTTAATTTAAATGGATCTGTTAGTAACAGTATTGCTCATTTGGAGGTTTTTAATCTAAATAACGTAATTGATGCTCAAAGTTCATCAAATTGGAGTAATGTTACAAATAGGAAGAAAAAACCTAAAAAACATAATTTCATAACTGGTGATAGTGATAATTCTGAACTGGATGTGGTACAAAAAATGAAATGGATCCACTTGTCGTCATTTAAGCCAACAGTTTCAGAAGAAAACATTTTATCATATGTGGCAAAACATCTTAATATTGCTAAGTCCCGCATGACATGTTATAAACTTGTAAAAGAAGATGCTTCGTTGTCTGATTTAAAATTTGTTAATTTTAAACTTGGAATTTCAGCTGAATTGTATGAAAATCTGTTTAAACCTGAGTTGTGGACCTCTGACATTAGAATACGTCCTTTTCAGTTTTTTCAGAAAAAGCCGTAAGATCAACATCAAGTGTAACATTAATCCACAATTGCTTAAAATTTTAATAAATTAGAGAATAATACTGTTTTAGATTTTAGTTATTCAAAAGATATGTTTAAACTTTACTTAAATAATTTGTATTAATTTTCTAATTTTATTTTTAGCGAGTAGTCTGTAAGGATCATTCTTATCCATAGACTTTATAAAATAAAGAAATGAGAAATGAAAAATTTGGTCAAAAAATGGAAATTTCAAGAGAAGGATTTCGTTGTATTATTTTTCACAACTTTTGACGTAGATTATCCCAACAAGGATGTGTCGATGAACTCAATTCTTTGTATGGCGATAAAGCAGCATCAAAAACGACAGTATTTCGCTGGTATAATCAATTCAATAGTAATCGTACTTCGGACGTTGACGAATTCCGTCAATGTCGTCCAAAATCGGTTGTTGTGCCACAAAACATAGATGCAGCGCGTGAACTGATAATGCAAGATCGTCATGTGACATATCGTGAGATAGAGGCATTCGTGCACATTCGATTTTGCATGAACACTTAGTTGTAAAAGAAATTGCTCTCGTTGGATACCCCATAATTTATCAATCGCCCAAAAAAAGGATCGCGTCGATTTATGTAAGGGAATGATTAAAAAGTTCGACCGTGGTGCTTCAAAAGACGTGTATAAAATCGTGACAGGTGACGAATCATGGATATATGCGTATGAGCCGGAAACAAAACAGCAATCGCCCGTGTGGATATTCCAAGACGAGCGAAATCCAACAAAAGTTGTTCATTTCTTCGGCCGAATGGGTCATGTGGCCACTATTCCGCTTGAGCAACGTCGGATGGTCAATTCTGAGTGGTATACGACCATTTGTTTGCCGGAAGTCTCGGAGAAATTCGAAAAACTAACCCCCAAAGACAAATGATTCTCCATCATGACAATGCGTGTTTTCACACATCTCGTCAAACAGATGAATTTTTGAGCAGTCAAAACATCGAATTGATGACTCATACACTCCTGACTTGGCACCCTATGACTTCTTCTTGTTCCCGAATATCAAAGGTAAACTGCATGGTCAACGATTTACGAGCGTCGAAGAAGCAGTTGAAGCGTCAAAAACCATGTTTTGGAGGCGTCTCAAGAGGAATGGAAAAACTGCTATGACAAATGGTTTGAACGAATGCAAAAGTATATTGATCATCAAGGGAAATATTTTTAAAAACAATAAAGCCATTTTTATTTGAAAATGTTTTTTATTATTTGCTATTCCCGAAATATAAATAGTACCCCTCGTATTATATGTGGAGTACGACATTATTCAAATAACCATATCGGCATTAAGGAAATCACGCAAGATACGTGACGTGATAAAACTATGCTCTCCAATCGCTTTTGCGGCATCATCTGTAAGTCACGTTGCGTTGCCTGCTTGAGCGACATGCTCTTCACATCCATATCATCCAATTTTGATCGAAAGTGATTGGCTATCGTCGATCTGTAGCACTCTCTTTTGCCGCTAATATCAATGTCATAAGGCTTACAAAACACACTAAACATGACTTTTTGCGGATACATTACCACTTGATGGACTTAGCGTAACATTTCAAATATGTCAGTGTGTTCAAAGCATGAGTGGTTGCTAAGAGAAGACCCATTTTGATAATAAGGTTTCATCATTTGCGCATGTTGCTCAACACTGTAACTTGCCATGTTCATTTGTCTTTATTATCTTAATAATAAATAAAAGGATATTTCACTAGAGAGATGGCAACATAATGGCCATGAACTGTCAAAATCGACCCAACCCTATAGGAAAACCCTTTATAATTTGCATTATGTATTACAAACAAGAAAACGAGAAAAAATTTAACTTCCACTGATATATCTAGTAAATTCTTTGTTATTCTTTAGTATAGTTTTTTATTCACATTCCTGTAGTGCGATTCCGTAACATTTTAAGGACAAAATTCGGTATTATACGGTCAAAATTCGACAATTAACAACAAATTTATTGAACAAATGTATTCGGTCTACCAACAGTCGTTGCTTGATTTATCTACAAAAAATTTTTTGAAGTACAAGTCAACAATTTTTGTTATTCATAAAATTTTGAAGCAAATAAAATTCAAAGTAACAACTTTTAGGGGTAACTCAAGCGGCAATTATCGTTAGTTAAAGAAATATGTAACATCATAAAGAAAGTTAGAGAATCGCACTACTGATATGAAACGAATTGAAAAATTCCTAGGAAATTATTTTCTTAGCGTAGTTTTTCAATCGTTCGGCAAATTTGTTTTTTCTTATAAAAAAGTTAAATTTTACTTAGCAACTGGATTGCAATTCCATTAAACTAATTTTTCTATCCTAGTTTACCATATAATTTATTTATTTACTATAATCGTTAAAAATTATGTTGAAACAACTTCAATATTAAATTGGAATACATCGTAAATTTCAACTGTTACACAAAAATCATACTTATCTCTGTCTCCATATTTATGTATGTAAAACGATTATTGGCACACTTATACACAAAACGGTCGAGCCAATAACAATTTCATGTTTTGTTAGCCCCCAATATTTAACTATAATTTTTTGCTTAGCTTCAGCTAACAAACCGCAACAAATGTTTAACCATCTATTTTTATGAGGCACTTTTTAATGCGAAGCTAATAGATTCCTGCAGTTGTGAAGATAGTAACTAGTACGGATAGTAAAAGTACGTAGTATAGTAATGTAGAGTGAATTGGATTGTATTCCATACATTATACTTATCAAACGTTACGTATAGCAACAAACCCTTTCCTTTCCTTTATTTTCTAATGTATTTGCAAACAAATTGAGCATTTTATTGTGACGATTTGTTTTCATGATATTTGCAAAGTTAACAACAAATTACTGGTAAGAAAAATAATACAGAACACATTCATACTTTAGATAAGACAGCGGATAGATACAAAAAAAAAACAACAACATTTGTGTTTTTCATAGAATATGTTTTAAAGTTCAAGTAACACTTTTTTGTTGCTGGTAGTTTTTGTTTTCAAATTTTCGAAATTCTTACACGAAATCTGTTTACTGAACTATAATTATGTTTTCGTTTATACCGTTGACACTAATGCAAGTTTTATTAAAATCATGATAAAACAAAAGCAAGTAAAATCCAATTTAAAAATATATTGGTATATATTCGTTAGAATGTCCTGCAATGAATGAAAGTTTTGAAATATTTTAGGTACTAAGAAAAAAAATCCTATTAAATTCTTCAAGTTAGATATCTTGGAATTTTTAATGTTTAGAAAAGGACTGAAAATATGTCTGGTGCAATGTGATATATGTAGATCATTCAGAAATTTATTCCGAAATGTCACGGAAATTGAAATGATGTTATATGTACACTTAAAATAATACGTCAGTAGAAAAATCTGTCAAGTGGGTTTCAAATCAATTTGACTAATTTTAAACAAATTTTTAGTTGAAACACTGATTTAAACAAAGATTTTAGTTATCTTGATTTAACACTATACTAAAACTACCCTGTACTTTAACTAGTTTTGATTGTTAATTTTCAAAACTATTTATAACAAATTTTTCAGAACACTGATAAAAAAAAAGTCAGTACAAAAAAAAGTAAATTGAACAAATTTTTCTATTATTTTCTCCAAAAAAGCCCGTACAAATAGTTGAAAATTCTGCTAAAATAACAGGAAATAGTAAATAGTATCCGAAGTTTTAAAGATGGCGCCATTTCTTTCCCTCCCGATTTTTTAAAATGGCCCATATCTCGAAAACTACACTCATAAAAAAGCCCGTACAAATAGTTAAAAATTCTGCTAAAATAACAGGAAATAGTACCTAAATTTGCGCCAGCAGAAATTTCAATGATATTGAGAATCATGGTCTGCTAAATTTAGGTGACCAAAATTTTAGGTAAAAAAGTTAGTTCAAATACAATAATTTATAAGAAATGTTGTTTAATGGAAATGAAAATTACACAGTTGAAAACAGCACATGTTTTCTGCTAAATTTTAGTTGGTTTTAAACAGGCAAAAAATTCAGTTAACATTCAAAAATTTAGAAGAATTTGCATTTAATAGAAATGAAAGTGGGTCAGTTGAAATCTGCAAAACATGCTGCTAAAATTCCAATCACTTTTTCTTATTAATAGAATAAAAACAAATTAATGTAAATATTGTTAATTTTATAATAAATTACACAATCCAAAAACACTACTTGCATTAAATATCATTTTCAATTTCTTGCCAGTATGTGTGCCAGCGGAAGTTGTGTTATTTGGTTCTTTTTTTTCGTATACCTGCGGGTAGAATTTAGATGAAAATGTTAAAGGGCTGAAATAAAAGAAAAACAATAACATATTTAATAGTATTTCCGTAAATAAATATAGTTTATATTATAAAACAAACCTCTATTATTTTATTTTTTTTATACAATTTGAACTGCGAAATGTTAATGTCGAGTATACCTCCGTTTTCTTTTGCGTTCCTTTGCTGACTAACAGAAACAGAAACATATTATTTTATTAACTAGAACTTTCTTAACAAGCGCCATATTAGTTTTATTTGTATTGGTAAGCGTCATCAGTGATGACTCATCACTCACATTAAAATATACTTACTATAAATTTTCTAATTTGTATTGGTGGGCAAACTCACTAATACACACTTCACCATCAAGCACCATCAATCACTATACACTAGCGCCAATACCGTTTTTATTTGAAAACACAAATATTAAAAAAGTTGCCGATTTATTTATCTATATTTGCTGATACATTGTCAAAATCATTTATAAAAAAATAGCTAAATATCAGGAGGAAAAATTAGTTCAAGTACAGCAGAAATATGTTTTTGTGGTGAAATTAGATATCTAACAACTTTAGCTAAACAACGGATTTACACGAAAACAACAGGAAAAATTAGTTCAACTGAATTAGAACGCGTTTAACAGACTGTTGTAATAACTTTTTTTATGAGTGTAAGAGAGATAGAGCAAAATTGATGAAAATTTCGACTTCCCCTAACCATACAATATCCCAGCGAAAGAGTTATCTCTATCTAAAAATGCACCTTGGCGGGGCCTTGGCCCTCGAAAATGTTTAATAAAAATTTTCCTCTTCTTCAAATGGCCCGTATCTCGAAAACTAAGCTAGAAAGAGCAAAACGGATAAAATGTTTGCTCCATCGGAGTGCTTTTATATGCCCTCATATGATGTGGACTAGGCCCTGGGAGGGTCCCGAGATTTGGATAAATTCTACGACTCAGTATAATTACAGATAAAAATGTAGTTTTACAAATTTTTTACTTAAATTTAGATTTGTTAAATTTAACAAAAAAAAAGTGTTAAAATCAACAAATTTTGTTTTAAGCCAAAAAACAGGAATCTATTTTGTTAAAGTAACAAATTTTTCTGTCCAGCCAACAGACATATTATTTTGAGTGTAATATTCACAAGAATCTGAAAACTGGATCTGCAACCTAAAACATGAAATTTGCTGTTTTCCCCAAGGTTGGTTACCGTTATCGTTATAATACCGTTATCGCTAAAATACCGTTTCAAATTGAATACCGTTACCTTTATCGATACCTCTAAAAAATTTTTAAATACCGTTATCGTTACCGATACCGTTATTTTTATGGGTAGTTACCGGTTTTTTACCGGTATTTATTATTTTATATAAAAATTAAAATTTTTTTATTTTTTATTTTATAATCTTGAGTGTTTTTTTTTTTTACAAAAAATTTATAGATAATAATTTTACTTATTAAAACTACCAGTATTGAATTTCTAGCTTAAAATCTGTATTTTCAGTACTTAAAATTGAAAATATGCCATGTTTTTACTTGTTTTTATATGTTTTTAACATAATTTTTAATACCGGTACGTACCGGTATTGCTGTTTCGATAACGGTATATCGTTACCGAAACAGTCTTAAATACCGTTACCTTTACCGTTACCTAAACAAATGAAATCTGATACCGTTACCGTTACCCTTACCGTTATTCGTTTCGGTAACCAACCTTGGTTTTCCCTAACATCTATGCCAAGGATTTTGAATGATATGAACGTTATTCTGAAAAACCATATATAGTAACAGTGATAATATTGAACAGCAAGCTGACGAGGATCCTCAATATTGAAGAGAGGTTTAAACAGAGGTAAATTTACCAGCTAAAGTGAAAAAATAAGCCATTAAATTGCATTAAATTTTCATTATTTCCTCCATTAGCATCATTCTAATAGAACTATGGCAGTCAAACAAGATTTTTACATAATTGAACAATTACAAAATCAAAAAGCTTAAAATACAAAAGTGATTTTTTTTAATTTAAAATAATTTAGAAATAAATTGTAATTCAACAAATCTAGGTCGGCTTTATAATATTTATAAAACTACCGATTTAATGATAAAAAACGAAATATATGATCTATTTTGGAAGAAAAAAGCAATAAAATTAGAAAGAAAATAGCAAAACTAAGCCAATATTTGCAAAATATGCAAAAACAAGCATAAATAATAAAAAAACAACCACTAAAAAAATATAGTTTAAAATTCTTATAATTTTCATTTGATCAATTTCATATAATAAGTTCTATCTTTTAAAACAACAGGTACTAAAACAAAAAATAAATTAAAAATATATTGCAACCGCCAGGATTTTAATCCATGATCATCTGTTTAGAAATAAATTCTATAATACTTAAAAAGCAATAGGTAATTAAGAAATATTTTAGATGTTTTCAGATTTACTTATGAAAAAAGTTTTAAAAACATACTAACCGATACTTGGGAGTGATTTTTTTAAGTTTTTTAGAATTACTTCTAAAACTGCAGTACAAATACCCTAATGTATATTTTTGAAGCAATGAAAGAAATTGTTTTTAAGGCATAACTTTCAATTTTGTTCCTGGGTATTATTGGGACATCAGTACGTATGATTTATAAAAGTGTATAATTAATATCACTCATACGCTGATTTTACTAATTTTTTAAAGAGACGCACCCAATGTAATTTCAGTATTTAAATCTCACCTATGCTTTTGATCCATAGCTACTCACCACTTTGTTATTGCGTGATACTGTGTCTTATTCTTTTCAATAAAATAACTTATTAAACAAGTGCAGAAGGTGCACTGAAATTCAGTACTTTTTTCAGTTTCTTTTCATAAGCAGTCTTTCATCATTTCACATTTAAAAGTTGATATAATAAATAAAGTGAATTTACTATATAAAAAAATCTTAAAAGTATTTTGGTTCCGCCAGGATTCCAAATCGAGATAATCTGTTTGGAAATATACTATATCTAAATCACTTCTTATAGCAAAAATTCTTTAGAAGCAATAATTAAACGATTTTATGGATTTTGTGCAAAATTACGTCTAAAAAAGCTGTTAAAATATACTAACGGATACTTTGAAAGCAATGAAAAACTGATTTGCATTAAAAAGTGGTATCAAAAACTACCATATTTTTTTCTAAAACCGTGTCTGAAATATGCGAAATTTAGATTTGTTTGTAACACACCCAGAGAAAAAATTTTTCATTTTCCAACTGCAATTCGGTTACATCTAGTAAAATATGTTGGTACAACTGAATATTGGTTATCACAACAAAATTCGGTTAACTCAACTGAATTTTAGTTGCAATAACCAAAATATTTAGGAATCACATTCCAATATGGTTTCACCAACCGGTTGTAGCAACCAAAATAAGCTTATCAATTCGGAAACCCACATTGCCCATATCGTTGACCCAGCGTTGCCACTTAATTGAAGTATTGGTAAAAAAGTCACTTTGACAAAAGAAGCTCTAAAGGCGACCGTTAACAATATCGAAAAAAGCTTATTCAAATTTTGACTTAATCCAACAAAAATATTCGATAAAAATGTGGTATTCGAAAAAAATTAATAATCGAATAACAAATTAATTTTTACATGTTTAGACATGTTTTGTATGCCGTTAGATGTGTCTCCAAAAAATCTTTCATTGGATACAAAATTTATGTAGGTTTCTCTGAAATTTTAAGAAATATTTTTAGATAACTCTAAATTTAAGGGACACTAATAATTTTGAAATTATTTAATAAAATATTTAATTATTTTCGTTGTTTTTGGTTAATCCGAAGTTTTGAATATCTTTAGTTTTGCGGCAATAAATGAAAATGAAAATTTAGAAAAATGCTGGAATAGATATCCACTTATTTTCGATATTATATCATTAAGATCTGGAGTTTCATGTACTAAGGAATAAATATCATTATTTTTTTATGAAATTAGACTTCAGTTAACCAAAACTGTGTTGATATTAATCAGAAAATATATGTTTGCAAATTGTTTATCAGAATTTTGTCAATTAAGATTTGTTACAGGCTCCTTATTTCACAAGTAAAAAAATACAACATTTTTCAGATTTTGTGAATTTGTTCATAGAATTTGAAAAGAAAGTATGTATTTTTTTTTATAAATTAAGCAACGTTTAATGTTTTTTTTTCTTTGGGTAAAATCAGCGTTGTAGATTATTTAATAACGAAATCGTGAAAAAAAGAAATTTCAACTTTAGACACATGCAAACGGAATATTATCGAAGCTGAAGAAACGTGTAGTCTACCATACTGAGAAAAACGTTATTACTTACTTTCAGTGTTGTATTTGTGTTTTGAAAATATTTCTTAAACTTAGAAATTCCAATTTAGCGATCCATATACAATCAAAATAGTTTGTAGTTTAAATTAACTGAAAATGTAATTTAAAATAAATGAAAAATCACTTGAAAACCGGTCTACTGACTTTTCATTTAAATTAAAAGAACTTTTTATTTATTTTTAAATGTTAATAAATAAATTACAAAATCCATAAAAAAATAATGATTTTTCATTTATTTCGTTTTTTTAAATTTCAAAAAATTAACTACAAAATCGTTTTTTTAACTGACCTAGAAATCGAAAAGGAATTCCTTTTTTTACAAAACATTTTAAATGAAAATATTAACTGTAACAGCAAATCCGTATTTATATGTAATTTATTTTTTAAATAAAAGACAAAAACAGTTAATAAATATATTTCTTTGTATTTAAACTGAATAATCATTTAAAAATAAATGTACGGATAACTTTTTAAATAAACTACAGTCAGTTACTGTTACAGTTACATTCCCGGTACTTCAATTTTTCTTATTTTCTTGAAATTTTTTCTTATAATTACAGAGTAATTATCAAATATCTAAAACTCCACCAACAACTTTTGTATTTGATAAGCAACATGCAAACAAAAAATATTACTGGTGATCTATTTTAACGCCCTGATATATAAATTTTTATAAAACTTTTATTATTTAAAAGTTAAATAAAATTTTGCTATGATATTAAAAATCTACTTAAAGCAGCTACAAAAATTATTGAATTATAAGTCGAAAGAAATTTAAAAATTGAATCGAATTTGACAAAATGATGGTCTCTTAAAAATGTTGAAGAGCAATTCGGGCCATATCTGAATATGTTACCAAAATAATATGCACTACATATATTTTTGCATAAAATGTTAAGATCCTTTATAAGTTTTGAAAAAATATTTCTTCTATTTCTCATATTTCACTCTTTCTACCTTGGGATTAACTTACATAAAATCAAAACTAAAAAAAGCAATAATAATAAAAAAAAAACTAAACAAAAACCTTTATAAGCAAAATTTTTGTTAAAAGAAAAATACTGTGAAAGGTAATAACAGCCAGATGAAATTATGCAAAACTTTTTTTCACGTTTATTCAACGGTTCGATGCGCATTCGGTTTTAGAAGAAAACCCAATTTGTAATCACAGACATACTCAAAATATGCATTCATATACAAACACACGTTAAATAATTTCTTAACAAAAAAAAAAAAAAAACACAACAAAAAGAGTTTTTTTTTACATTTTTGTACTCGACTCTAATGGCTGAATATCGCTAACTTTGTAGTTGGCATAAGAAAGGGAAGAAAGTGTTTTTTATGGTTTTCATTTGTTACTAGTGCAGCAAATTGAAAATAACTTAATATTTTCTAGTTAACAACAACAGCAACAAAAGAAGTTTTTTTTCTTTTCGAAAACTTTTGTAATAACATTTTTCTAGTCGTAAAAAGTAGTAGCTAAACGTTTGACATTTTCCAGTGAGAGATGCAGATATATAAGGATAATGTTTATTCTACAGTATTCAGCAAGCGAAATTAATATTTCGTTATACCATAAAAAAAAACTTTTAATACAATTTTTTTTTTTTGTAAATGCAAATTCAATAATAGTGAACGAAAAATTGCATATAAATGACTTGTGCATGATTATACATGAACTAAAAAAATATGTTGTATATTAGAAAAAAATATTAAATATAGCATAAAACAAAAAAAAAAAAAACAGGAAAGAAAATATAGTAAAAAATATTATAGAAATTATGGAATTATAAATTACAATAGACAATTCTGAACTATGTAATTTGATTCGAAGATGTAAAACTTTAATATACAGTTTGAAAATATACATACGTATTATAAGATTCTATGCGGTTTATTACTTAGTAAATAATCAGAACTTGATACTTTTCATTTACTTAAAATTTTGACGGACGCTGTGGTGTAATGGTTAGCGCGTTGGACTGGTACACATAAGGTTGCGGGTTCAATCCCCAACCAAGGCAACATCAATTTATGAAAGATAATAATATGTATAAGTTTTTTCTATCCCTCATACAAATCGCAGCGACCTCCTTCGTTGTTCCCATATCACTTAGCCCCACCCAAGTAATATAATATAATAGGACTATGAACTAAAAATCTTCATCAAAGTTCGCCAACTCTTCATCAGATGGCGTGCAACAACTGTTCGAAGATTCAACATATCGCGCATTTACAGTGTTGCCATATTTGAAGCCCTACATATTTCCCTACCCTTCACTTTTTCTCTATCCCCTTTGCAAAGGAAGCAACATATTAATTAATAAGAATTTCCTGAGTGTTGCTTCTCTTTAAAAAAAAAATTTACATATATATATTAATTTAAATCACATAAAAAAGTATCCCAGCCAGCAATTTCGGAGCGCTCATAAATAAGATTCCTGAATGGCTTATAGAAATGACTATTGATTTTTTGAAAACACTCTTTTTTTGGTAGAAAATATGAACCCTCAGAAAACAATCCAAAAAGTTGTCTCAAAATGAGGGTTCATTTTTCGGACTCAAAGAAGATTCCAAAATTAATTAAATTTATGAGGAACATTTCGAATTTATAAGTTCTTTTTTCTGAGTCATTTCTGAGTACACAGGGGGCTCTTTTGGTCGGACCACTTTCATAGGAAAAAGTGGAAAAATTTTTATGTTTTTGGAGCTCGTTTCTGAGTCATTAATGATCATCTTTGTTTGCTGGGATAATTATTTTTTTGCCACATAAATTTTGTATTTTTATTTACAGAATTTGTTGCTTTAGTTGCAAGCAAAAATGTTAAAAAATTTTTTTCTAATTTCTTCAAAATTTATTCTTAAGCCTTTATTAGGTCGAAGATTCCATTCTTGTGAGTAGAGATTGTTTAAAATACTAAAAGCTCCCTACGGGAAATTTTAACAAACTGTCACCGAACTGTCCCCTTTATATGACATAGAGTGGTCACTTTTACATGGCGTTGTCAAAGGAGGGGGAAATTGACCCCTTGTGACATGTCACAAGACAAATCCCAGGACAGGTCCCTGAACTTTGTTTTTTATGAGAGTTCAGTAAAAATATCGTTTTATGGATCTTTAGTATTGAAATTTTAAATCGCGAATACGAGGGCTAACTTCAAAAAACGACTAGCATCATGCAATTCAGCGTACTCAAATTAGCTTTGCCAGTAGGGTGCTTAGCTTGTTTAAAAAAAAGTGTCATATTCGAGCACAGTGTGATTACTGTTTACAATTATTTTATAGTTTAATCAAAGTCTCTTAGGAAATGATGTTCCATAGACTAAACATAAACTCGTATTCTACCCTTAAACGGTATAAACCTGGTATGTTTATGAGTATAATGTCAAACTCCATACATAAAAAATATGGCTTGTATTTATGCAAGATTTACAAGGCATTTACGAGTTATAATGAGTCCCCCTAATAATTGGGTTTGTTATTGCATACATAATTATCTTGTACACAATATAAATATTTTGTATTAAGAATAAGAAACCATTTAATTTAATTGCGGAATAAAATTTCAATATTCTACATTACTGAATTTATACTAAAAACAAAAGGTAAAACTTAACAATCAGCAGACACTCAAATTGAATTTATGACACACATTGTAGTCATAAACATATTTGTAAACTTTATAATTGATAAAATCATTAATTTCATATACAAAAAAAAAAAAATATCTTGTTAAAAAAATCATTTAAAGAAAAAAATAAATAAAATATAAATATTGTAATCTTTGTATTTGGCAAAGTTACAAAATAAATACTTTTATTATGTATTTTATTTTGCTCAATTCAGTAAAACAAGTAAAAAGTTATTTTTGAAAAAAGAACAAACAACACAAAATACTAAAATACATAAATAAATACATACATATATTCATAGGCCTATAAATGTACATTCATATGTATGAACATTTGGCAATTAAATTGGAATTTTATGCTTAAACAAAAGTATAAAACAAACCAAACCAATGAACAAAGCGAACTTCAAAAAAAAACAACAAAAAAATAAAACTATTGTATAAATAGCATACCGTTCAACATATGTACATTTATATATGAATACAACCGCTAGTCACATAAACGTGGATAACGTTAAAGGCAAAGTGGATTTTACATGGAATATAAAATTATTTCCCCATCCTGAAAATTATCTAATATGAAATATTCTTAAAAGGAAAACCCTATAATAGCGTTGCAAATAGGAATCTGTATAACATCATGGGAGATTTTAATAAACTGCCACCGAACTGGCCCTTTTATCTGAAATAGAGTGGTCACTTTTACATGGCGTTGTCATAGGAGGGGGAAATTGACCCCTTGTGACATGTCACAAGACAAATCCCAGGACAGGTCCCTGAACTTTGTTTTTCTATGAGAGTTCAATAACCTGTCCTAGGATTTGTCTTGTGACATGGGGTCAATTTCGCCCTCCTATGACAACGCCATGTAAAAGTGACCACTCTATTTCAGATAAAGGGGTCAGTTCGGTGACAGTTTGTTAAAATTTCCCGTAGGGATATTCAACACTTTCGAAGCTTGGTAGCACATTCACCAGTAATATAAGTTTTATATTCTTGATCACATATTGAAATGTAAAAAATTTTGTCTATTTTATTTTGGCCACAGACTTTAAAATATTATATGAAAACATATACAAAAATTCACTTATAGTCACTTATATGCATACTCTTATATTTGTTTATACATATGTATATTCAAACTACATATACAATATTAAACATTGAGTGTTGAAATCGTAAAATGGTTACAGACCATAAAATTGACAGATGGTAAAATTTAATGGCATATGAAGTGTCAATTGTATGTATTTTTTTATTTTACAAGTGTGTGTATGTGTGTGTGCAAAAGTTGAATATGCAGCCGGTATACAAATGTGTGTGTGTATGTGTAATATTTTCTCTTATATGTGTATAAATAAATATAAAATGTAGAAATGTTATGAACTAAATAAACACCAATGTAAGTTTGAAAAATATTTTAGTTTGTGCTTTTTATTTAAAAATATTCTCACACGTACCAATGAAACAATTAAAATAGAGTTTTATTTTAAATTTAATATTTAATTTGCTGTAAAAAGAATATAAGACTAGGGGTTCCAATTACTGGTGGACCGAACATTGGACTCAACATTATGCCTTTGTCACACAGTTGATCGAAAAATGGTTAAAAATTGTAAGTAAATTATCAGAAAATAAAACTGACAATAAACATTTCACAAAAATTAATGAATGTTCTTTTTAGTTTGACTCTAGATCATAAATTAAAAATTGTATCATCTTTCTTTGATTTGAAAATAATTTAAACAGAAAGTGATATTAATTTATGATCTCGAGTCAAACTAAAAAGAACATTCATTAACTTAAAAATAAGAGATCAACTAAATATTCCCCCATTCACAAAAATATTAGAATTAAGAAAAAGGATAAAACATTTAAAGTATTGAACAATTATTTCATTGTAAAACGCTGTAAATTTCATATATTTCATAAATTATTGCACCATTTTAATTTCTGATATTGTCAATATTTTGCTTTTTTTTGTCATCATTTTGAAATTTTTTCGGCGACGAAACTTCCTTATATTCGTATTTTCCGCCATGGCTTTATGCCGACATTAACCAACTTGTTTTGTCCGATGACCGATATGATGTTCGGTCCGATACGGATTACGTTTCTTAGTCTTGTACCCTTCTTGGCTGTAGTATACCTTCAAGGAAGCACTGCTAATGGATAATTTGTAATTGCGATGAAATTCGAATATGTTAAGGGATTCAAAAAATAAGAGATACATATTTATTTTAGAAGTAGGTATAGATGACAAATAAAAATTTTTTACGGTTTTTCATGATTTTTCCAAAGAAAGTATTAAATAATGGGAATCTAATGAGTGAATAATGGGAATCTAATTTTGAAGCCACATTACCAGTATCTAGCACATAATCATAATTTTTATGGCATTCGGAAAAACGAAATGGAATGAATCAGAGAACTATTGGAATTGAAACACTAGACAAGAATTGGAATGACACTTTAGATTTATAAAATTTTTTGTTGATAAATTTACGACATTCTTTTCATCGTATATTAAAGAATAAAAAAACTATAAACTCACCCTATAGGATTTTTCAAATAATTTAAGCTCTAAGAATAATTTTGCGAATAAAAATCATATAATTTTCGAGGTATCCTTCTGGAAAAAGTATAAATTTTAGTCGGTGATACTTTGTACGCAAATTTTTAAACTACATTATCAAAAAATTAAATAATTTTTATGATGCATGAGTAATTTTGTTAATGATTCTAAAAAAAATTATATTTCACTGTTTTTAATCAACGTCTCAGATAAAAATTTAAAAAAATTTCTATGTCTCACTTATGAAAAGTACAGTTTTTTTAATGTTATACATTTAATTTAAAATTAATTATTTAGTAATACATTTAACTTCAAGATTTAAAAATCTCGCAGTTTTTATGAATTTGTCGGCCTTGTACCGCTTTTTAAAAACAATTTCTGGAAAGGCTTATCGTTATGAAACACCAGAAAGTGGGCGCTGTGGTGTAATGGTTAGCGCGTTGGACTGTTACACGTGAGGTTGTGGGTTCGAGCCCCAACCAAGGCAACATCAATTTATGAAAAATAGTAATATGTATGAGTTTTTTCTATCCCTCATACATATCGCAGCGTCCTCCTTCGGTGTTACCATAGCATTTAACCCCACCGAAGTAAAATAATATAACAGGGCTATGAACTAAAAAGCTTCAACAAAGTTCGCCAACTCACCATCAGATGGCGCGCAACAACTGTTCTAAAAATTCAACATCTCGCGTAATTACAGTGTTGCCATATTTGAAGCCCTTCATCTTTCACCACCTTTCAATTCTTCTCTATCCACTTTCCAAAGGAAGCAACACGTTAATTAATAGGAAGAATTTCCTGAGTGTTGCTTCTCTTAAAAAAAAAACGTAAATATAAGTTATTTCGAAATTTATTCATATTATTTATAAAATAGGCTGTCCCGATGTTTAAAAATTCGTGACATTATAGCAATCAAAAGAGCTATTTATAGGGAAAATACTGCTTATTAAGTTTGAAAAAACAGTTTCAAACCTTTGGTAGTGCTGCATATTATAAGAAAAATATTTTTAGAAAATCCACTGAGTAATTTTGAACTACGACAGCATCAGGTAATTCGAAAAAATCCATTTTTATTTATTTTCTTTTAGAAATTTAATTAGAACTTTATTTCCTTTATGACATGAAGTGGCTATTAGACAAATTTTGATAATATATCTAAGCAAAAAAAAAAAAAAAACAATAAACAAATGATGCTGTTGGACAGAAAAATTACTCTATAGAATTTTTTTAAATATTTTACCCATAATATGCTCTGAACTATCAAACGTTTGAGCTATATTTTATCCAATAATTTGAGAAAAACATTTCGAAAAACTACACTATGAAAACCAGCTTCTAACGCCGCTCAGTGCTTTGATCCCATATAACGATTGTACAACAATAGACACAGTTTTGAAATTTGGTACACTGGCATTAGTTAAAAAAATTTTAATTTTTGGAAATATCGGTCCAAGGACACGCCCACCTCCCATAGGTCCTGAAATTTAAAAATATTATATTAGCTACATAAATTGACGAAAACTTACAATAAGGATCCATTGAGATACACATAAAACTGGAAACCTTTGTGCCAGTTTTTATCAAAATCGAAGCAAGGACTATTACTCCTGCCATATATCCTTTATGTTAAAATCTTCATAAAACCTGAAAAAATTATCCGATTTCCATGAAATTTAGCACGTGAATTTATAAAAGATCAAGCCATATTTGTGCCAAATTTGGATAAAATCGGTTGTTATATGCATCTCATAAAAAATGCGTTTTAAACGCTTAAAATGATTTTTCTTAAACAAAAAAATTAAATAGGATTAAAATAGGAAACCATGTGTGTCCTGCAATTTAGGTATAGGGTATGTTCAGCGAACTTATATAAAACACTACGAGAAATATTTTTGTGGAACATTTAACCATCTACCTCTTCAATTAAAGAGACTTTTTTGGCTACTTTTTAAAACGGACAAAAATGACCCGAAAGTTAGAGGGTTAAAATGTTCCGCAAAAATATTTGTCATGAAATTCTACTATAAGTCTTTTAAGGCATCAGCAATGAACATTTTACTTCAGTGCCAGTAATAAGTAAAAACTTCAAATGTGTTTAAGGTTAATTTCGTATTTATTCAGAATTGGCGCTCAAATGTCCCACAAACCTGGATTTTAGGGAGAAACCATGGGAATCTTCCATTTGAGGTACAAGGTGTGTTCAGCGAACTTATGTAAAACACTACGAGGAACATTTTTGTGGAACATTTTAACACTCTAAATCTTTAACTTACGGGTCCTTTTTGTCCCTTTTTAAAAAGGGGCCAAAAAATTCCCTTTCATGGAAGAGTTAGAGGGTTAGAATGTTCCACAAAAATGTTCCTCGTAGCGTTTTTAGGGGTGATGCTTTAGTGAATTTGCTCCGAAAGTTCAAAGATAGATTTCTTTTATCAGCTGGTAATTTAATTAAAAAATGTAGCTTTTATTACGTGAATGAGATGTAAAAAAGAGTCTTTAAAAATGTACATTTATTTTGATTTCTATAAAAAAATTGGTAGATATTTTTTTAAATGTAATAACTAAATTACCATATTGCGACAATTTGACAATAAAATGTAAATAATAATACGATTTAATGCAAAATTACTGATGAAGCCTGTCCATAGAAAAAGGCAGAAACTAGATCTAGTCTGATTGGAAAATTAATGTGTTTATTATCTTTATGTTTTTTCATCTTCTTAACCTCAAACCTACGAAATTTATTATTTTGATTCAATGTTATTTAAAATGTTTTTTCCATAGATTACATAGAAATCTTACTCTTTGACATTTGCTGTCAGTGCACGTATCTCATGAGAATGTGTTGGACATACGTCCTATACCTATACGAAAAATATTTGACTGTATGTGAAAAAATGTGTTTTTTGACAAAAGAAGAAGAAGAGTAAGATATCTATGTAATCTATGGTTTTTTCTTTTTAATTTATTGAAAACAAATAATAGTGTTGGTAACAACAGAAAATAGAGAAAAATATGGTTACGGTTGACGGTAACGAGTTAATACTAATAAAGCTCAAGTATGTATTGTGAAAACTGGGTGGTACGATAAAATTCTCGAATGCCAATTTATTGCGGCTTTTCGAACATCTCAAGAATTTAGGAAGCAAAATATGTGTTTAAAAATTGCCAGTGATTTCTTTTATAAACTTCTTTTTTGATATTTTATACTCTTTTGCTTATGATTATTTTTTACCTTAATCTAAAAAGTAAAATTTCTGGAAATAATTTTCTAAAAAAAACTGATAACAAACTCAAATGATATGTTTAATAAAAGTCTTGTAAAAAAAATATTTCAAGTGGTATTATTTATGTTATTTTATATACTGCAAACTTTTGTACATAAATACCCTGTGGTCTTAAACAATTTTTTTTTTAATAAATGCGTTTAAAAATGTTTTATAATCACAGGAAACAAAAAGTGACAGATTATATACACTTAAGCTTACATATGCCTACATGTATATTAAGCTGGTGCTTATTTTGTGTGCTTTTTTAATAGACGTAACCAACAATGGAAATGCCTTAAATTCAAGTAAAATAACTTAATGTTAGAGGACTTAAAATAAGTCTAAATTTTATTAACCATAGCCGAAATGGTCATAATTAAAAAAATTGCAGACTTTTTGGTTTAAACAGAACAATCTGGGAATATAAAAGTTTTAGAATTTTCATAACAAATTCCACCCTAATGAATATATCAACATGACAAATGTGATAAACGTGACATTGATGAGCATTTAAAATTGTTGTTAAATTAAAGCTGTAGGCTAATTTTGTAAAAAAAAAGCAATAAAACGAGCATGTTTTTGGAAGTACCTACAAATGTATAAGTAAGGAATATTTTATTTGAATTAATGTTTTTCCATACCTTATTACCCCTAATTTATAACCTGACCGCATGTGTCAGCGAAAAAATTTCTAAATAATTTTTAGAATTCTTTTTAACTATATCCCAGCATCATAAAAAAAGTTAGTACAAAAGTCTGTTAAAAGCGTTCTGATTAAATTGAACTAATTTTTCTGTTATTTTCTCTTAAAAAGCGCTTACTATTAGGTCAAAAATTCTGCTAAAATAACAGGAAATAATATATGAATTTGCGCCAGCACAATTTTCATCTATTTGTACGGACTTTTTTTTATGAGTGTATATAGACATTAAAATAAGAAACAACCTTGCGAATATTGTTTTTTTCGCTCGCTCTAGTATTTTTTTAATTGCAATAGGCAAAAATACAATAAATTAACATTTAATTTGGTATTTATAAAAACAAATATTTTAAATTTGGAATAAAATATTATCATCGCTTTGCACTTCACCGTGCAATAAGTTATTCAATAATTTTACAAAATATGTAGCACAATTTTACGAGGTTAACTATTTATATTGTAAGCCTTGGGCAGGTTAACACTTCCCTACGGGAAATTTTATCAAACTGTCACCGAACTGTCTCCTTTATATGAAATAGACTGGTCACTTTTACATGGCGTTGTCATAGTAACGTGACATGTCACAAGACAAATCCCAGGACACGTCCCTGAACTTTGTTTTTTATGAGAGTTTAGGATTTGTCTTGTGACATGTCACAATGGGTCAATTTCCCCCTCCTATGACAACGCCATGTAAAAGTGACCAGTCTATTTCATATAAAGGGGCCAGTTCGGTGACAGTTTGTTAAAATTTCCCGTAGGGTTGTTAAGCTACATCTGGTATTTACTTTGTGAAAAAATTTCATAAGTTTTCTGAATAATTGCATTTCATCTCATTTATGAAAATTCTCTCTGTGTAAGCATGAATATTGTTTGTTTTTGAAAACAAAAATAAAATACCTACACACCAACAGTTCTATTCTTTTACCCCAATATGCATTTATTTATTCCTATATATTTTGATTCTCTTTAAAAACAAAAGATTAAAAGTTGAGAAGCATAACCTTTATTCAATCATTTGTACTTTGGCTTTTTCGTGTATATAGATATAATACGCAAAAAAAGGTGCTGATTTGTTGAAGATAAAATCTTAAAAAGAAAATTGAAAAAAAAAAGTGAACAATGAATACCTTAAAACTATTTAACGGTGAAAGAGCAGTTTTTTTATTTTATTATTATTCTTCTGGGTACCGACCGCTTATATTGTTAGTTTTTGTATGCTCATATAAAAGTTAAAGTTTTTAGTCATTGTTGCAAAACTTTTTCTGCAAAGAAGTTTGCACATTTTTTCCTCTTTACTTTAGAATCATAATTTTTAAATTGTTTATTGTTGGTGTCGCTGTTGAAGCAACACCGGAAACTTGCAAAGATAAATTTTTATTAAAAACGCAAATCTTAAAGTTTGTTTTTTTTGTGGCCACTAGTAAAAAGATTTATCCATAACAAAAGTTTTTTTTTAAGGAAAAAGAAAAAACATTTTAAAATTAAACGCATAAATATTCATTTGTACTACAAAAACAATTAAAATATACTTTTCTTTGGTATATACGGGGTTTGGCAATGGATTCTGGTAGAGGAGACCAAAAAAAAATACACTTGTGTCCGTGTTTTGAAAGATTATATCGGAATTTTATTTTAGGGGATGTTAAAGTTTCCCCCTTTGGCCTGTTCGTGTTAAATATCCTTGCTTAACTCTTGATTGCGACAAAAAAGGCATAATCCTTTTTATTTTCTGATAAGTTATAAATGTGTTCTACCGCAGAATATTTCCTTCGAAAGCCACCCAGTCAGAAATCGCCAGTGGTACAAAAAATCAGGCACTAGCACACCACTGGTTAAAAATAAATGACTGGCAGAACACTCATTTGGGACGCTTTGACAGCGTTTGCAAAAAGCGTTTTACAAGTATTTGTTTTACAAAAATTTCGGTGGTTTATAAAAAAAACCACTGGCAAAGAATTGGCTTAGAGTGGTATGCCAAGGTTTGCAACCAGTGGTTATCCAGTGCTACTTAGCCAATGCTACCAGGCGTACAAAAATCAATTCACTGGTAGACCAATGATTTTATAAATATGCTGACTCTTCGTTAAAAAATGTTTGTAGCCAGAAGGTTCCGAGTTCAAATCCGGTTGCAAGAAAAATTTTTTTTGGATTTTTTTTAATTTAAAATTTTTTTTGTTTAATAAAATCAATTTTTTTGTTTCTTGGAAAGCTCCTTCAAGACAAACTTTTTTCTGCCCTCCCAACACTGGCATACTAGTTACAAAAAATTGTTTGCCAGTACTAGCATTTTGGCACAGCCAGTAGTTGTCCAGCTATTATCACTCATTTATGTGTTTAGCCATCAAATATCCCAGTGTAGAAACGGTAATGACATATCATTATTTTTGGACTACCAGTAATGACACCCACTTACCTTCTGCATTATTTTAAAACATATAATAATGATTTACTGATAATGACTTATTTTTATCATTATTATTTTAAATAGAAAATAATTTTCTAGATTTTTTTGAAAATTTTTTGAAATCTATTTTTAGACTCAATATTTTTTAAACACTGGTAAGAAGGATATATGTAACCACATGTTTTTTGATTTTTTGTATGTTGGCGAGTAAGCTTACTTGTGTGCAGCAGGTCAATTGTGTTTTTATCTATTAAATATTACATGTCGATATAGCTCAGATGGTAGAGCTGTTGACTGGCAATATGTAGACCCAGGTTCGATTCCCGCACCAGCAAATTTTATTAAAAAAAAAATACAATAAAAAATATTTTTTTTATATAATTTATTTTTTAGAAAATCTATTTTTAGACTCATTATTTTTGTCAGTACTGGTAAGCACATATGTAACGATATATCTTTTGTTTTTTCGTATGCTGGTGTGTAACGACAACTCATTATTTTTCGCGACATCGCCATATAAAGGTAATAAGAAATGTAATAACAAAAGTAACTAGTTACCATTACCAAGTATGTAGTTACATAACCACATATCTGGTAATGATTTTCTACACTGGGATTATATGTCTCTTTAGCTCAGTGGGTAGAGCAATCGTCTGCCAATCTGACGGCTTGGGTTCAAATCACTGCAGGACCAAAAAAATACATATGAACTTTTTTTAAATTTTATTTTGGAAAATATATTTCCAGACCACCTATTTATTGGTTTTGCCAGCGTTTTGCAAACGTTTAAAAATTTTGTTCCTCCAGTGCTTTTCCGGCGCTTTTTGAACAGCCGGTCCTTTTGTCTATTGATGTTATCATTTTGGGAATGGGAAAGCACTTTTTGCCAGTACTTGTACCACCTGTTAAAGTGCTTTGCCACCGCTTTCCCGTTTGTATTTTTCTGATTGGGCAGCTTTATGCTCTGTTAGTACTTGTTGATTTTCTATCCAATTACTAAATCATTGATCCTAAATTCACTGCAAAATTGACGAATGTAATGACTGTCCATACAAAAAGGCAGAAACTAGATCTAGTCTGATTTAAAATGAATGTTTATAATTTTTAGAGAAAAAGGTTTATTCTTCTTCTTAACCTTAAACCTACTAGATTAAAATTGCAAAAATGCATATTAATTACAATATTAATTGCAGCTGTCTATATGACGTTCAAAAAACACTGTGCTTGAAATGCCTCTATAGAATGCCGGTTGATTTATTTCATCCTTTTTGAATATGGGAAAACCAATCGTTTTTGTAAATGAGGTAACAATTTTGCAAATTGCAAAAATATTAGTGGTTTTCATATAAGCTCGTATTCTACTCGTAAACTGTGTAAACCTGGTATGTTTATGAGTTTAATGTCAAACTCCATACATAAAAACTATGGTTTGTATTTATACAATGTTTACAAGGAATTTACGAGTTTATATGAAAACCCCAATTATTACGGATTTTCAACAATTGTATAAAAAATGTGTCTGTTGCTTTAATAAAAAAAATCCATAAGGCACACGATTCTCCCCTGGAGCTTTATTCAGTTTTACATTTTTTTCAACACATTTTAAATTTCTTGTATAGTAATAGGACTATCTAAAAGTATATCTTCTTTAAGTATTGGCGTATAATATATTTGTGCAGCTATTTTTGGAGAATTTAGAAGACTTTCAAAATATTTTTTAAATGCTGGCACTGACACATCTAACCAAATTTGGTATTGGTGACCTCGAATTTTTTTTACAAACTTCCACCATTGTTTACCATCATTTATGGTATATACTTGATTTGTTAGTTGTCTATAGAAGTGGGCTTTGCTCATATTACAAATAAGTTTATACTTTTTCGGGATTCAGTATACCTCAACTTGTCTTCTGTACTATCGCTGTTTCTATTTTAGTTATATTTGAGTTAAATTTTTGTTAGTGGAAAATAGCAAATTAACCTGCCAAAATCAGCAAAAAATCTTGCTAAATAACACTGCATGACAAAATCTTGACTTTTTAAAATTAATAGAGCTCTGACCATTAATTCTATATATATCGGACATGCTGATTATAATGGCGTACTTTGTTTTTCGAGCAATGTTACAGATTTTTCGCTAAATGTCTTTAAAATTTGGCTATTTTCCATTTAGTTTTTTATATACAAAAATTTTGAAATTCAATCAATATAAATTTTTTGTGGTGAAATGTAGACACAGGACATATATTCATATTTAGGCTTAAAATTTGATGCATAAAACTTGATATTAAAACCACTGTTCGCGTTTTTAATGATGTTATTGCTATTTGTTTCCGCTTTCAAATTAACTGAATTGATTTTTTCACCGTAAAATTTCTAAAGTTCTTTTTTTCAATGATTATTTAATGGAAGTAAATTAAACAATTAAGCAATAAACATGTTATTGGTATTTACAAAATCAATTGTAGGCTAAATTTAAATTAAAATTTTAATTGTTTTTACGAAAAAATTAATTGTATTTACAAGCTTGGGATACAATTTTTATATTATTTAATATAAAAATTTTTAGTTATAAAATATATTTGTGCAAAAATCAAAATTCAACTGAAAATTAAAATACAAAATGTGATTGATAAAATTGAAAAGGAAACTCGTTAAATTAAAATAATAAACAGGTAGGAAATATACCCTTCAGCCACATCAGAACGAAACCGCATTATACAAGGTATGAGTGTAAAGCGCGGATCATACATTTGCAATATTATGGCACAACTTTCAAAGTGGTGCAAGCATATTGACCGTGTATGTATTAAATTGAAGATTGAGCAATATTATGTAGTGAATCAAAACACTTTTGATTTTTATTGCGCAACTTGAAATATTGCATAATCTATTGGCAACACTGTGCAATTTTAATTTTGCGTTTTTTATATTTGTGTGCATTTTGAGGTTATGTTGAAATCATATATTGCATAAAATATTGTGCCAATCTTTTTTACATATATGTTGATATTTATTGTGTGTGTGTGTGGCAAAACGAGAAAAATACTACCCCATTATATTGGACATAATATTGCAAATGTATGGGGGGCTTAACAAATAAATTAAATAAATATTGGGAAAAAATTGTAAACATTCCGGCACATATCTTCAATATATATTTCCGCTTATTTGCTGATCCGAAATTTTGATCATTGTTAGGGTTGAAAAAAAAGCAAAATAAGTGTTTTATTAGAATATGCAACTATCTTTAATATCTTAATGCGTTAAACAATTTATCATAAATTTAATTTTGGTAAACATAATGTCTATTGAAACTATATCACTGGCTTGGCCCTTTCTAATCTCTTAAAATTATTTATTTATAATAACAAAGTAAATAAATATAAAGTTAATTTATTTTTAGATATCATTTTAAATTAATAAGATTACATTTACAATGAAATATGTATGTGCTTATATTTTATCTTTTTAAATGCATAATTTTTATTGTACTATTTAATTTTTATAAAATCACAAAGTTATATGTACTTTAGTATTTAACAAATAAACGTTTATTGCCCCAGGCTCTTGACAGACCGACCACAAATGCAATAATATTGCACAGACACAAATATACAATTAAACAAACGCGTATGGTACAGAAAAATATAAAACATCTGTACAAAATCTAGTAATATAGATATAAAATCCAGATATAAAAGCAGAAGGAATTAAGTCAAAGTAATTTAAAGATAATAATACACATATTTAAAGAAATTAAAATGTATTTGCTAACTAAATTAAATAAGTTAATCAAATTTGTTTTATGTCAAAGACAACCTAAGGAACTAAAGGAAATTGTAGTTAATTCTAATGGACCGTTAAGTATAAATCAAAATATTGTGTCTACAAAAATAACAACTTAAAGTTTTTGGAATTGTCATGATAGATTTAGTACAGATGTTCTTTACATAGATTGAAAACACAATGCGCTAAAACAATGGACTGTTAATTGATTTACAGTGATTCTCATTATATAAATATATAGAGTATATTTAAAATTAAAATTCCCTCAAGTTATTTACAGTTTTTTTTACGTACATATGTATGTATATAAGTATATATGTATGTCAACTTAATTATATCAATTTCTTATTTCATTTGATTTTTTTACTGGTTTTTGTTACATAATTAAATAATATTATGGTCATTTTATGCACTTATTGTGGTTAAATTAGTTCATGACAACATCATCTGAAAAATACACAACGTGCGGTAATATTTTTTTTAATATATGTGCTCTACAATATTAAAATTCATCGATCCATTTGGAACTGAAGCAAAAACACTTTGCAGTTGGTCTAAATATATAAATTAAAAAGATGCTTAAAAAAATTACAATTTAAATTAAGAAAATTGTAGTAGGAACGAAGAAGGCACGGCAATTTTAAAGCCAAAAATTAGTGTTTTCTATAATTTTAAATTCTTGTATGGAACTGACTTTTCGACATCGAGAATTACTCTATTTGGGAATTAACTAGCTTCCGGCAAATAAAATTATGTTGCCAGAAAATTTAGAATGTGTACAATCGTTATTGTAAAAAGATCAAATAATTCTTTTTAAACCCACTCGCAAATATCGCTGTTATATTTAAAAAACTATGAAACTGTTACAAAAATAGAACTGCCCTGCAAAAATACTGGAAGTCATCCTTTACTAACCACTTTTTGCATTCCTTCCAAATTATTCATTACCGTATTTTACTATTTTTTTTAGAAGTAATTCTAAAGCGTTATTGCTCTAAAAGTCATCCTAAGAAGTGATTTCGATGCAGTTTGTTTATAAACAGATTAGCGCGGGTTGAAATCCTGGTGGGACCAATATTTTTTAATATTTCTTTAAATCTTAAATCTAAATCTTTAAATTCTATATTTTTTTTTTTTAATTTTTCAATTTTTAAAAATAAATAAAATATAAAAGACGAAAAAGTTTTTTGGTGCACTTTTTTAATAAATACTTTTATTGAAGAGAATAAGATACGATAAATCGCAGTGACAAGTGATTTTTTATACTAGTTAACATTCATAGTGAATTCCATTCTTATTTTCCATAATTTAATTGAATAGTTTATCATCTTCCTTTTCAGTTGCAAAATAATTTAAAGAAAATTGGATTTTATGGCCTCAAATCGATAGAAAATCATTAATTTGCTAATTAAAAGATATAAAAATTTTATTAAAAAAACAACATTATTTTTTGTGATTTTTTCAAATGATGGTATAAAGTGGGAAGTGTAGTAGTGCGACTTCGTAACTTTTTAACGACACAATTAGGTAGTTTCATTGTTAAAATTTGATATTTAACAAAAAAAAATTTCATTAAAATTTGTTCTCTAACTTTTTCTATCGACTTTTTCTATACCATGAGGGGTACTATTTATATTTCGGAAACTGGCAAAAATAACGTCAATAGTTAAAATCTGGCAACTGCACAATAAAATTTGACATTTTTTAGCATAAACGTACTCACAAGATTTTGATGTACAATTGCTTTTTGTTTTGTTTACAGTGAGTTAAGAAATTATATTTGGCCAAAAATGGAAATTTCAAGAGAAGGTTTTCGTTGGATTATTTTTCACAACTTTCGATATGGATTATCTCAACAAAAATGTGTCAATGAACTCAGTTCTTTGTAAGGCGATAAAGCAGCATCAAAAACCAGAGCATATCGCTGACATAGTGAATTCAATCGTTGTCGTAGTTCGGTCGCCGACAAATTCCGTGAAGGTCGGTTGTTGTGCCACAAAACATCGATGCAGTACGTGAACTGATAATGCAAGATCGTCATGTGACATATCTTGAGATAGAGGCATCCTTGCACATTAGTTCTACTTCAATACATTCGATTTTGCATGAACACTTAGTTGTAAAAAAAATTTGCTCTCGTTGGATACCCCATAATTTATCAATCGCTCAAAAAAAGCCTCAAAAAAAGGCTCGAAAAACTGCTTTGACAAATCTTTTGATAGAATACAAAAGTGATCATCAAGGGGAATATTTTGAAAAACAATAAAGCCATTTTCATTTAAAAATGTTTGTTATTATTTGCTTTTCCCGGAATATAAATAGTACCCCTCCTACTTATGTATCTACAGAAATCTTTTCGAAGTTACGGACTTTTGTCGTTACTTCGTACAATTTCAAAGTAAACAAATTCTAAATTAACTACTTTTGTTGATATCTTTTATCAAATATTTAAAAAAAATACAGAACAGATTTTACGGTAACTCAACCGACAATTGTCGCTAGTTAATGATATCGATATATACTAGAGTGTTCCTTAAAAATATATTTGTCATTACACCCCTAGTTTTATTGGAAATGGTCCCAAATGGAAGAAATCGATTTTTTTTTTGGGAAAACGTTAACCCGTGCCGGAAGTTCAACTAAATGTCCCCTTTTGAAAAAAAGTGTATTATTATTAAAAATTCCCTAAATTCGAAATTTAGAAAAAAATTATTTTTTATTCCATTTATTCATTTAATATAGTCAAAATGTTTCATACATGGAATTTTGACTTCATCGGATATCACTAACCCACTTTAGCCAGGAAACCAAAACGACCCACGAATTTGATAAAAATGCAAAAAAGTGTTTTTTAAATTAATTTTAAAGATTTTTCAAAATGCCTAATTTGGAGATGTCGATAGCTATTTGTACCACATAATAGTTGATATTAAAGAAAAAAAATAAATTGGAAAAATGATAATTCGAGTTTGTGTTTGGAGCGACTGCTTTTCAGGACATTTTACAAAAATTGCTCATTTTGTCAAAAATTTAAAAAATTTCAATGTTTTCATCAAATTTTACACGGTTTTCGGAAAAACAGTACTCAAATTTGGTTAGATTATAATTATCTTTTCATTTCTTTAAAAAAGATTTAACCCTTAGTGGCCTGGGGTCAGAAAAGACCCATGCAACTTAATAATAATTCCCTATAAACATTTTCACTGGAATTCAAGTTGAAATCAAGTTCAATTTCAGCCCTGTTTTCCAGTCTCAAGGCTTGAATTCAACTTTTATTACATTGTATTTCAATAGCATACTCCAGCAAAAGGGAAACAAAAATTCAGGTTTGAAATATTTTTGTAAAAAAAAACAAGTGCTAGAATTTGAAATATACTTTACTTCAAGCAAAATTTAAAGCACTTGCATTTTTAAAACCTATGTGCTTATTGGGTTATAACTACGAGATTGTAAAGCCATTAATTATTTTGTGTAACGTGATCCATGTGTGGTTAATTTTTATACTTTTGGCCAAAAACGCCCCACTAGGAAATTTACAGAATAACATTTCCCAGATTTTTATTAAATTGGGATATGCGAAAGGTGTTATTCTGTAAATTTCCTAGCGGGGCGTTTTTGGCCAAAAGTATTAAAATTAATCCCATATGAATCACGTTACATAAAATAATTATTTTTATCCAGTTGAGATTTTTTTTCTCAATTTAATGGTTTTATAATCTCGTAGTCATAATTAATATTAAGTTTCATGGTTCTTTTCTGACCCCAGGCCACTAAGGGTTAAATTTTTTTTAAAGAAATGAAAAGATAATTATAATCTAACCAAATTTGAATGCTGTTTTTCCGAAAACCGTGTAAAATTTGATGAAAATTTTGGAATTTTTAAAATTTTTGACAAAATGAACAATTTTTGTAAAATGTCCTGAAAAGCAGTCGCTCCAAACACAAACTCGAATTATTATTTTTCCAATTTATTTTTTTTTCTTTAATATCAACTATTATGTGTTACAAATAGCAATCGACATTTCCAAATTAGGCATTTTAAAAAATCTTTAAAATTAATTTAAAAAAAAACACGTTTTTGCATTTTTATCAATTTGGGATTCCAGGCTAAAGTGGGTTAGTGATATCCGATGAAGTCAAAATTCCATGTATGCATCATTTTCACTATATTAAATGAATAAATGGAATAAAAAATAATTTCTTTCGAAATTTCGAATTTTTTTTTTTCCAAAAGGGGCCATTTTCGCCCAACTTTCGGCACAAGTTAACGTTTTCAAAAACAAAATCGATTTCTTCCGTTTGGGACCATTCCAATAAAACTGGGGGGGGGGGGGTGTAATGATCGAAAATCGACAAATCGCTATTTTAAGGGACAATCTATATATACGTTAAGAAAGTAAGAGAATCTACTGATAGCTCAATCTTAAAATCATAAGTGTTTCTTTAAAAAAAAAAACACATCTGTGACGCGCAAAATAGAAAGGGGCCTAATGTCCCCTTAGGTCCCTTTCTCAGGAGGGCATGGGATCGGTCTCATTCGATGCTCAGATGTTGTCCACATCAAAAAAAAAAAAAATGATTTTTTACCCTTAGGTACCTTTCTCTATGCGCTATCACATCCGGATTTTTCTACTGAATTTCCAATTTTTTTTTGGTGTGTGGTAAAAAAATGTTTTTCGGAATTTCAGTTTAATTTTTTTGGCAATTATTCGATCCTAACTGATTTGGTTCTTTAACAATATTTAATACACAGTGTAAGGTTTCTGGCACCATAGTTATACCCTAAACAACAACGTGAAGAGGATATATAGTATAGATAGATATAGCGAAAACCCGAGATTCTTGAACTTTTGGTTAAGATATCTCAAAGAAGAAACAAGATATAACTTGTGAAGAAAATTGGTAGGAGTTTCAGAAAACTAACAAATTTTATAAATAAAGGTGAAGTCGGGCTGTTTAACGTCTCGAATATGGCGAAAATCGGGGTTTCTTCAAATTTTAGGAGAAATTCTGAGTTCAGATTTGACTAACTAAAAATAAACGATAAAATGTTTTTAATTAAAAGTAAGTAGAATTTAAGTATTGCCAGTGTAATAAATAAATTTAAGTTTTTTTAAACATTTTCATAATCCCAATAAAAAATATAGAAATGTTAACAATATTTTCAGACGGAGGTAATATGTATTAATTTACAGGGACCGTACCGGTTATGAGTTTTATCATAAGAGTCATATTAAAAAAGTTATTTTTTGACTTTTATTTTTCTGAGCAAAAACAAAAGTTACTGTTTCGACAAAAAAAGACATTAAAACATTAAAATTTTGACAAATTCATATCAGACACATAAAAATATGAGAAATCCCTATTAAGGCGAGCTCCATGGCAATTTTCAGTTGTCGTTGATTTCAAAAACAATTTTACTCTTGCTCAAAAAAATAAAAGTCAAAAAATAACTTTTAATTTTGCCCAAAAATATAAAAGTAAAAAATTTAAAAAGCAAAGCATTTTTGGAAGACTGTTCCACAAGGAGCATTATGATATACTTGAATTCGTTCTCCGATATTTGGTTCTATAAGTTTTTTTTGTTTAAAAATTCAAAGATAACGGTTATTTTTGGTCTCTGCTACTTTCATCAATTTGTAAGCTTAACCTTCATCGGAACAACCTTATGTATATCGTTGTTGCACGTTGTTATTTAACTTGCATGTCTGGATAAGCTAACTTATCTCTCAACATGATATAAATAAAATTTAAAAATTTAACAAAAAAAAAAAAAAAAAACAATCTAAAGGTTAGTTAAAGCATTAATCCTGTAGTTTTATTTTTGCAGAAAATTGATTGTTTATATTTACCATTGACAAATTTGATATAATCTGTTAAACCAAAACAACTTGATAAGGAAAGGTATGTTGGTAAACCATGTCATGCAGTACAGGGCTTGTGTATAGTAGTGGAAAACTTATTTTTTAAATATGAAAACTCTATAAAAAACATGTATATGCAATATATAAGTGCGTGTTAAAAATGGATACATTATTATAATATGAAATAAGGAATTATGTAGGTAAAATCAACTGCAAATTACAGTTAAAATAACTACATTTGCAGTTAAAAAGGTGTAGACTACAATTGCATTTAAATCAACTCCAGTGTGAGGTTATTTTTAACTGTTAAAAATCAACTGACAAATCTAATAAAAACAACTGCAAATGCAATTAAAATAACATATATGAAAATTATTGTAAAACTGTACAAATAACTGCAAATGTAGTTAAAATAACATAAATAAAAATTATTAATTTAATAAAAACAAATTTATGTAAATACTCTTAACTTAATTTTATTCCATAGTAAATTTAAAATTGAAAAATCAAAATTTACACTTAATATTTATCACTTCTATTGTTCACTATATTGTTCTAGATGTCCGTCTGTGAGGGATGAAATTATTGTTTGACTTCTTTTTTTTCTCCAGGTAGAAAGGAATGAAAATGTAAAAGAACTGAGTGGAAATAAATACAATATTTTTTATTATTACCGTAAATAAATTTATATTTTATATTATAAAACTTACGCTATTATTTTAATAGTATAATAAAATATATAACCTTTTCCGTATTACGCGTCTTCATTCTTTGGCATTGTTTTATGATTAAGACAAGAGAAAACATGTTCTTCTCATATTATTTCACTAGAAATTTCTAAAAAAGCGCTTCGTACACACGCAAACTTGAAAATTGAAATATTTTTAACAAAATTCAAAATAACTGCATAAAATAAATGTTACTACAATGTAGTAGTTTTTGTAGTTTGTTTTAAACAATAACTGTCAGAAACATTGATACATTTTGCTCTAAGCAAATTAACTGCAATTGTAGTTAAAATAACTACAACTGTATTACTACACAAATTACTGCCATGTAGTACGTAAATGCATAACTTTTCTGAGTGCATGGTACAGGTCACAAAAATAAAGATATTTTATTTAATAACATTCCGTACACTAAATAACATGAACCGAGGGACAAGGCCTATTAATTTCGGATACAAGCGGTCCATTCATTGACCTAGCGCCCAAATAGACTATATTTCGACATTGTCTTAAATACACTTAACATTAGGCAAACTCAACTTCTCTTACTAATTTCCCAATATTTTTTATACTATTTTACAGAAAAATTTTGCCGCAAGTCAAAAATTGCAAAATTTTGCCAATTTTCCAATTTGAACCAAATTTTCTCTATGTGAATTTTTCATTAAGTGGCACCAAAATCTGCCCGGTCTTCGTTAAAATTCCGAGAAAAATATTTTTCCATAGTTACATTTCATTGCCAACCTAGTGTATATACAATTTTGAAGAATTTCACAGTTTTGTAAAAATATTCTATTATTTTAAATAAGTTTTACCCTACTATTCATGCACTGACAAGTAAAGCCTGCTTCTGGGTGCCCTCAGATTTTATGAAATTAGGATATGTGATATTAGTGCAAATTGATATTGTGTGTATTTATGGGGTAAAAATTAATTGCTCAAAAAACTTTTTAATATTTTTAGCATACTATTTAATAAATCTTCAAAATACTTTTCACTAGTTATCCAATTTATATACGATATTTCATTGGCTCAAACGTGAAAGAAAAATGAAATAACTGGGTTCATTTTGCTTATTTTTCCTGTCTTCTGTGTAACATATAAAACTTTTATCCAAATCTGAGTGAACTACAAAGGAAACATTCCTTGTGAGTAAACAACATATTGTGTTATTTTGCCATTCATGAACTTGTTAATGTATGTAATTTTTCTTAAGTCAATCCACAAAAATTGTTTGTTTATTTTTATTTTATTTTATTTTTTTTTTTTTTTTTTTTTTTGATCCACTTGTAGTTGTATGGTGAAGTGAATAAAATTAATGTCATCATTCACTTACAATTGATTAAGCCCGTTTTTTTATTTATATTCATGTGGTTTTATGTAGAACTTTAACAAAAAACAAAACATTAAATACATAATCTGTTATATAAAACTTTTAAATACTAAAAATGTTGTGCTCTTAAAATGTATGCAAAATATTTCATATTTTTGAAAACATTTAATTTTAATAAAGTAATTGTTTATTTGCCTGTATATTTGTTGCTATTTTGTTTTCGAAACAAGCCAATTGAATATTTGCATAAATTTTAAACGATCCTTGATATATGCATTGCTGCTTATATTTATCGCAAATTGTATATTAAAAGTGCAAATATGCAAATATATAACAAGTACGAGTATAACGGCATTGTGCACTTTATATGGGTTTTAGTTGTGGGCTTTCGAAAACACACATGCATACATATAGAGGAATCGAAGAGCTTAAGTACTCTAAATATACAAAAACTCTCCTCTTATTTTTGAATTTTTTTTTAATGTTTGCTTAGTTTTCAAACCAACTTTGGCATACATGAGTGTACAAGGGTTGTTTGTGAAATATTAAGGAGAGCGATAATATTTCAACTATATATTTGGCATTGAAAATCTACTACGGAACAAATATTAAAATTTAAATCTATAGCTTTATTTAGGTGATATATCACAATAAAAGTTTGAGACGAATCAAGAAATCCAATAATCGAATAATTTCGGTTTTTGCTATAAATAACACTATGAGTAAAATAAAATTGCACACCCAAAATTGCTGACATAGTGCTGTTATTTCAGTTATGTTATGGCGGTTTGTGCTTTTTGAAAATTACGAAATTGGGCGAATTTGGCACTGAATATCCGTAAATTAGAAATTTACGAAATTAGTTTGGCTCAGCACTGAGTTTATAATCTGTGTATAATTTCGAAAAAATCTGCCGCTTAATTTTCAGTTAGGGAGATATTCGTAAGACGTATCTTGACGTTATGCTGTGAGTCCTGGAGCAAAAATTTTATCTTATTTTACAAGTAGAGAGCACTAATATGCAGTGCTTGTGCGAATTTAAATGTTACTGACACTTTACAAAACATTGTTTTCTATTGTTGTTTATACATGAATGGATGTTAGTACATTGCTAGATCTGTCAAAACAACAGAGTAGTATATTGAAAGATGACAAAGCAAATTGTGGTAAATTTTTATACCCTACACCACTATGTGGTCATTATACCCTACACCACTATGTGGTCATTATACCCTACACCACTATGTGGTCAGGGTATTATAAGTTTGTGCTGATGTTTGTAACACCAAAAAATATTGGTCGTAGACCCACCTTATAGTATACCGATCGGTTCAGAATTTTTTTTTATTTCGATTTAACGATGTCCGTCTGTCCGTCCGTCCGTCCGTCCGTCCGTCTGTCTGTCTGTCCATGCAATCTTGTACGCACTCTACAGGTCACACCTATTAAGATATTTCGATGAAATTTGGTACATAGACCTATGTTGGCCCAAGGACGAACAAGTTTGATTTTTTTGAACATCGGTCCATGTTTAGACCTAGTGCCCATATAAGGGTCCTACCAAAATTATATTGTTTATACGCTGCAGGTCGTAAATATTAAGATATTTGGACGAAATTTGGTACACAGACCTATGTTAGCCCAATAACGCAGCCCATTGATTTTGGTGAACATCGGTCCATGTTTAGACCTAGTGCCCATATAAGGGTCCTACCAAAATTATACTGTTTATACGCTGCAGGTCGTAAATATTAAGATATTTTGATGAAATTTGGTACACAGACCTATATTGGCCCAATAACGCAGCCTATTGATTTTGGTGAACATCGGTCCATGTTTAGACCTAGTGCCCATATAAGGGTCCTACCAAAATTATACTGTTTATACGCTGCAGGTCGTAAATATTAAGATATTTTGTTGAAATTTGGTACACAGACCTATATTGGCCCAATAACGCAGCCTATTGATTTTGGTGAACATCGGTCCATGTTTAGACCTAGTGCCCATATAAGGGTCCTACCAAAATTATACTGTTTATACGCTGCAGGTCGTAAATATTAAGATATTTTGATAAAATTTGGTATACAGACCTACATTGGCCCAGTAACGCATCCTATTGATTTTGGTGAACATCGGTCCATGTTTAGACCTAGTGCCCATATAAGGGTCCTACTAAAATTATATGGTTTATACGCTGCAGGTCGCAAATATTAAGATATTTTGATAAAATTTGGTACACAGACCTACGTTGGCCCAAGGACAAAGCCTATTGATTTTGGTGAACATCGGTCCATGTTTAGACCTAGTGCCCATATAAGGGTCCTACCAAAATTATATTGTTTATACGCTGCAGGTCGCAAATATTAAGATATTTTGATGAAATTTGGTACACCGACTTATGGCAGCCGAAGGACGAAGCCTATTGATTTTGGTGAACATCGGTCTATGTTTAGACCTAGTGCCCATATAAGGGTCCCCCCAAAATTATATTGTTTATACGATGCACGTCGTAAATATTAAGATATTTTGACGAAATTTGGTACACAGACCTATTTTGGCCCACGGACGAAGCCTATTGATTTTGATGAACATCGGTCCATGTTTAGACCTAGTGCCCATATAAGGGTCCTACCAAAATTATACTGTTTATACGCTGCAGGTCGCAAATATTAAGATATTTTGATGAAATTTGGTACACAGACCTATATTGGCCCAATAACGCAGCCTATTGATTTTGGTGACATTAGTTGGCTTTTACCCAGACTGGTGTAGGGTATTCTATAGTCGGCATGCCCGACTTTAACCTTTTTACTCGTTTTTTGTTGTTTTTGTTTTTTCTTTGATATTTTAAATGTTTTAATAACGTTCCTAGACGAGAACAACAAATTCTCATTGAGTTTGTAATTTAACTTAACAAATATTTCCAGAAATTCTAAAAACGTCGCATAGTGCTTTGATCCCATATAACGATTGGACAAAAACAGAAGCAGTGGAGACATAGTTTTGAAATTTGGTATATTGACATAGAACCCCTTAGTTAAGAAAAATTTTAATTTTTGGAAATCTCGGGACAAGGACACGCCCACCTCCCATAGGTCCTGAAATTTAAAAATATTATATTAGCTAAATAAATTGCCTTAAAATTACAAAAAGTATCCATTGAGATGCAAATAAAACTGGAAACGTTTGTATCAATTTTTATCAAAATCGGAGCAAGGACTCTAAGTCCTGCCATATATCCTTTATTTTAAAATCTTTATAAAACAAAAATTATGCGATTGCCATGAAATTTAGCACGTAAACTGATATAAGGTCAAGCTATATGTGTGCCAAATTTGGGTAAAATCGATTCATTAATAAAAACAAAAATGCCTATCATAAAAAATGCGTTTTAAATGATTTTTCTAAAACAAAAAAAATTAAATAGGATTAAAATAGGAAACCATGTGAATCCTCCATTCTAGATAATGGATATCTTCAGCGAACTTATGTAGAACACTACGAGGAATATTTTTGTGTAACATTTTAACCTTCTAGCTCTTCAATTAAAGGGACTTTTTTTGGCCCCTTTTCAAAACGGACAAAAACGACCCGTAAGTTGAAGAGTTAGAGGCTTAAAATGATCCGCAAAAATATTTATCATGAAATTATACTATAAGTCTTTTAAGATTTCAGTATTGAAAATTTAACTTCAGTGCCAGTAATAAGTAAAAACTTAAAACGTGTTTAAGGGTTAATTTCGCGCTCAAATGTCCTACAAACCTGGATTTTAGAGAGAAACCATGGGAATCTTCCATTTTAGGTATAGGATGTGTTCAGCGAACTTATTTAAAACACTACGAGAAACATTTTTTTGGAACATTTTAGCCCTCTAACTCTTCAACTTACGGGTCTTTTTTGTTCCTTTTTAAAAAGGGGCCAAAAATTCACTTTCATTGAAGAGGTAGAGGGTTAGAATGTTCCACAAAAATATTCCTCGTAGTGTTTTCTGTGGTGACACTTTAGTTAATTTGCTCCCAAAGTTCAAAGATAGTTCTTTGTTTTTTGTCAGCTGTTAATTTAAATAAAAAATGTAATATATGTAGCTTTTATTACGTGAATAAGATATAAAAAGGAGTCTTTAAAAAAGCATTTCTTTTGATTTTTATAAAAAAATTGTTAGATATTTTTTTATAAATATAACAATTAAAGGTCTATTCCTAACACAAAAATAATATGAAAATCAATTAACATAATTTTTTTTAAATTTTTGTCGTTTATTTAACCTTATTTTTCAATTTTTAATTTCACAATTTTCTTGAGCGTAAGGTTTGTTTTTTATATATAAAAAATTCTTTATTTTCGACATTTCGCTACTCCATTGTGTAGCATCTTCAGGAAATAAAAATTAAATTAATAAATTAACAAATTATAAACAATTTGAAAGTTTATAATTTGTTAATTTATTAATTTAATTGTTATTTCCTGAAGATGCTACACAATGGAGTAGCGAAATATCGAAAATAAAGAATTTTTTATATATAAAAAACAAACGTTACGCTCAAGGAAATTGTGAAATTAATAATTTTTTTTAATATAATATCAAACTTTGGTAATTTTTAGGATTTTAACCAAAAATTAGGTATATTTCAAGATTTATTAATGAAATAGGAAATGTGTTTTTGCCAAAGTTTACACTTTTTTTTTTAATAAAATTATTTTGATTTTTTCAAAAAAAAATTGTACCATTTCATTAAAATCTAAGAAAGTTGGAAACTTTATCGTAATCCATAAAGGATGAAATTACAAAAATACATTTTTTGACACTTGGAATTTTTTTATAGTTAAATTAAGAAATTGGTTCTTTTCTTTATTTTTTTTTTATACAAAATTAGAAGAGCATGACAAAAAAATTTTAAATTTTAAACTCAATGAACATAATTTTTTTTAAAGTTCTATTTAAATTTTGATATTTTTAGGCTCCCAGCAAAAATATTGTAAAAATTCAAAAAATAATGTGATATGTTAATTGCAGATTTTTTTACAATTTTATTATCTTTTATTGATTCGAATATATTTAAATATTTAAAAAAAGAAAAATTTTAAAGATATGAATTTTTACCAATTTTTTTTTGTAAGATCCAAAAAATTCATATGTTTGCAACATGCGATGTTAAAAATTTAGCGAGTTTAGCGACCTCTAGTGTAGACAGAATGAGTTATACCAGAAAGGATAATATTTACAAGATTAAGTAATTTTAGTATATATACAAAAAAAAATATTTTGTCGAAATCGGAGACACAAATTTTTTTTTGATTTTTGTCCATGGAACAAAGCACTGTGCAACAACCTCATTTTTTTAATTTTTGGAATTTTTAAAATTGTGTGGAAACTTTGCTAAAACAATTTTTTAGTCCGGCCACGATAAGGTCTAGAGAAATTATCGAGCATTAATAATCTCTTTACATTTTTATTTTCCGATAAGTGTCAGCCGATTTTGCATCTTTTAACAAAGTCCAATAAGAAAGTGGCAACACTGGTAATTTTATTTGAAAGAAGTAGTGTTTTACATGTCATTTAAATAAGAAAATAAAATTAAGATATATTGTTATTTAAATTTTTCGCAACCAAAGAATAAATTTTAAAATTTCAATTTACCAGTAAGTGATTATTTTAATAGAATATATACTTGTATGTACTTCAATAGCTTGTTATTAGTAAGTCATTATTTTGTATTTTAATGTAATGTAGAAGGTAATCTATACGGTTACTTGGTATTCTATACGGTAATAATGTGTCATTACCATGTTTTCGCTTGATATTTTAAGAACAGGCTTTTATGTTGTAAGTAAAAATGAATTTAAACGAAACTGGCTCATTTGGCAATTCAATTTGTAAGTCATATGAAGAGCCATTAGTTATGTTACGACTTACGTATGTTTGCACAATTCATATAAAATTTCCAAAAAACAGAATAAATAATAATAGATTTTAGATTAACAATATTTAAACCATAGCAACGGTTTGGCATACCATGGCCATGGTTTATGCAACATATAGGAATAAGCGAATGATTTTAAGGGACTAATATTTCCGTTCTAACGGAAATAAATGTTATTTTTCATTTAGCTATTTATAAATGAAAAATAAAAACTCTACTTAATAAATTCATTTAAACTATTTTCAAGCAAATAGAAAATATTTGCATTTATTTTTCCTATTTAACACTAGGGAAATATTATTATTTAAAATACTTTTGTGTAAAAATATAATAACGCAAAATTTACTTATTTGTGGCAAGAAAAAAAGTAATAATTTGAAACTGTTTCTTTTATTCGTCATCTCTCCTGAGTATCATTTTTAATAATTATAGTACTATATTTTTTTGTACTTCCAAAAATTATCACCATCTTTTAGTTTTTTTCTTTTTTTGGGCATGTAAAAAAAATGAAATGAAAAAAACTTTGGATTTTGATTTCCTTCCTTTTGCCAGCCACTTATATTTCCGTTTATTCTACTACTTTTTATTATAATATATAAAAGTAAAGTGAGAAGCTGTAGTACTGTATAATAAAAACGAAAAAAAAAACGTTAAAAACGACTCCTATTGTCCCGGTGTTTGCATATAAATTATAAAATTGTATAAGTTCTCATTTGTGTGAATTTACGTAATTTTGTTATTTTTTTGCCAAACTTTTCATCATCATCATCTCTGTGAATTGCTGTCAGAAAATTCACTGCAACTTGAGCTTATGAAAGTTGTAATTACCCCCTAAGGCGAAATAATGTTAAAAATGCTAGTGTGTTACACATTGAATTGTATTTTCTATTTTTTTCAACATATATAATTTTCCTACTTTTCATACATACTTTTCATCTGTTTGTTGAATAGATAAGGTAAACACTAACGCTATTTACACAATTCACATAATAGGTTTTAGGTTAAAAAAAACCAAGAAATGTGCATTATATAATACAAAGTTTTTGCGAAAATGATAAACAGTTAAATATACTTATTAATTGCAATTTTAAAAATTTGATTTAAAAATCATTTATCCATACACTCTATGTGAATTGATTACGAACACAGGATTAAAGATTTCTGCGAGATGATTAAATATCATAAGGTGCTTCAAAATCATATCAAAATAGGACCTAAAGACTACAGCAAACTATATTTGCCAATTTCTGCAAAACTGGATGAGTGTAGAGTGTCCAAAAAATTGCGAGTTTCTTTAACATTTTGAATGGAAATTGACATAAAATATCAATATTTCTCCACTGGCCTGAATTCTGGACAATTTGGCGGATTTGCTTCTGTAGGATTTTCGGATTTTCATTAAAAATTCCTACTATATTTTCACGCACTTTTTGCTGACTATTCATTTTAAAGCAAAATAAATTATGCAGTATCGTTAATATTTCGACGAAATTTTCCATAATTTTTTTTCAATGCTAACGAGTTTGAAATAAATATTTTTGTTTGTCCCATTTTTGTTGCTCTCATTTTTGTTTTTGTAAGCACTATTCATTTCGTGCGCAATCCTTACATATATATAAAAGTTAGAGATGGGTTTCCGTAGTATTAATTACCATTTATGCACTGCCCAAAAATTTGTTTTCAAAAAATTTAAGTTAACGGAGTTCTTGTATTTTAAGTTATTTTGGATAATATGAAAATTCTTCCAACAAAGGGATTTAAAATTTATTCTTTTTGCGAAATTTTCATTTTCGTTACAATTTCTATTTAAATGCATTTTGTAAGCAACATTGATTATTCAGAGATTGTGTTTTAAATATGAGAAAAAACCCGATAATTTACTAACATCATAAAAAATTTACAGTAATACTAACAAAGTAATTAATTTTAATTCAATATTTTTTGAAAAGTAGTTAACCATCTAACGAGTAAGAATGCCTCTCTGTGCCTTAAATGTGAAATTTAAAATCATAAATTAAGCTATTTCGATAGATAATAAAATGCACCAGACGTTTTGACAGAAATTTTTCATGTGTCGTGCTTAGTTTGGAAGCCAGAAATTGTTTAAACTAAATTTTCAAAAAATAATAATATATTAAAAAGATCAGAATTTTAAAAAATCTAAAAAACCTATCTACGTTTCTTAAAAACTTTTGATAATGAACTTAAAGCAAGACAGAAATCGTAGTATTTAAAATAAGTCCTTATTTTCGTCCGAGGATAATCATGAATTTATCAGGATATCTTTAAAAGAAGTCGTCTTAACTTGGAAATTATGAAATATGACAGGAAGGATATGCTTGGTATCGACAGCAAAGCATTTAAATTTGAACAATATTGTTATGAAATTTGATTGGTCTAGTTCTGGTATTTTGGAAAAATAAATATCCCGAGAAACGGGATTTACTAAACCTGTCAATTTGGCAACGCTACATTTAAGTATACCACAGTATGCTATAAAGTGTTACCCCTTAATTCATAAACGCTTTGTAAAATTATAGCAGGTTTACAAAACGTCATTTTCATACAAAATTTGTTCAATAAACCTCCTGAATTGAGGCGTTATACTGTAAATTGATTTGTGTCTCGGCTAATAATAAAGTGGTTTGTGTATTGGCTAAGTATAAAGTGGTTGTGTCTCGACTAAAACCCAAGTGGTTGGTGTCTCCGCTATTGATAATCTGGGTGCTTCTAGAACCTTCTAGTTTATTCTACAACCATGGTTAGCAATCTGGCTGCCTCTAGAAAATTCTAGTTTATTCTACAATCATACACTCATAGAAATAAAAAGTTATTAAAAATTAGTTAAAAATGATGCTGCAGAAAAAACTGCTAAAATTAGCAGATTTTTTTTGCTAAATACTAGCAAAATGAGAGTAGCAAAATTAAAACTGTTACATTTACAGAATTTTAGTTATATTTAGGCTAACTTTTAGTTAATTGAAAATAGCAAATTGTACTGTAAAATCTGCAGAAATTTTACTAAATATTTGTAGACTAAAAAAAGCAAAAATAAACTGTTAAATCTACAAAATTTTTGCTATTTTTAAGCTAAATTTGGTTGAATTCAAATAGCAGTCTATTCTGCTAAAATCAGCAAAAATATTTTCTAAAAAATTGTAAACTGCTGTTTTTAAAAGGCTCGAATTCTATTTACATTTACAAGAAAATCGAAAAAAAACTTGGAAAATTTTAAATTTTTTTATGATCTTTTAGGCTACTAATTATTTACCAAAATTTTTTGCTGATTTTGGCAGATTAATTTGCTATTCTCCATTTACAAAATTTGGCTCAAATACACATAGAGAATTTTGCTGGACGAGTTTTAATGAAATTTTTCAGTGAATTAATGAAGTAAATGAAAAATTTCTTGAATTCGATGAAGTTGCTTCATATATTTTATAAATCTAGTTTTAATGACACTTTTTCATTGATTGTATGAAACTTTTAATAAATAAAATGAAATTTTTGGCAATATTTTATGAAAATTTTCATTAATTCAATGAAAACTTTCAATGGACGAGTTCTAGTGCAACTTCATGGGTTTTATGCAAAAATTCATTAGTAGCATGCAGATAATTCTCTCAGTGTATAACTAAAATTCTGTATATTTAACAGTTTTATTTTTGCTGTTCCTATATTACTAATATATATCAAAAATAATCTGCTAATTTAGCAGTTTTTTTCTGCAGCATCAGTTTTAACTAATTTGTAGTAGTTTTAACTAAATTTTTTACGGACTTTTTTCTATTGGTATAGGTAACAATCTGGTTGCCTCTAGAACCTTCTAGTTTGTTTAACAAACAATCCGGGTGTCTCTGGAATATTTGAGCTCATCCTGCAATCGCAGACATTACACTATAAAAGGGCTGCAGCTTACGTTTGGACAGTCAGTCACGCAGTAGCGTTTGTACAGTTCAGTTGAGTTCTACTAAATCACTGTGAAATTGTTTGTAAAGTAGTAAAGTGTTAAATAAATAACAAATTAATAAACAAAATGTGTGTGTATGTGTTGGTTATTTTTAATTGCACTAGCCAGATTTATTTAAAGGAAATAAACGTACTTTTTGAAGGTAAAACGTAACAATTGGTGTCTGAATTAAGATTGGTTATCTTGATTGCATTAGAAAAGAACCCGGTTAATCTAAAGGAGATAACCAACATTTTCAAAAGGTAAAAACGTAGCAACATATTTTGAAGTTAAGTTGAGTTTTCGCTCCTTTTTTGCGTTTTCCAAAAAAACGAAAATTGCTGTATCTTTTTAAGTAACACCCCATAAAGTTGAATTTTCAGACTGTAGTTATTTCTTTTTAAAATAGGTTTAAGCTGATAGCATTTACATATTAGTTTTAGTTTAACTTATTTTGGCCTATATCGGCTAGATAACGAAACAAAATGTTGTGAAAGAAATTATAGTTAATTTTTTGTGCCGAACACATGGTATAAGTTTCATTGCAAAACAGCGTAAAGCGGCCTATGGACGGTAAAGCATGCTGTACAACATGTAGACCATTTAATCGTTTAATGCCTTGCTTGAAGGAAATTACAAAAACAAATACATCGAACCATCAAGCCAAGCTATACAGCATGCTTGATCTTGTATGGATCCCTTAAAAGTGGTAGAAGATTAATGTTTTGTATAAAAAAACTTCTTGAAGCATTGAAATGAAAAACCTGTTGCATCTCATTTTAAAATTAACTGGACTTAAGAGACTTGCAAAATAAATGGTCTATTTAAAACTTCACTAAAGCAATAGCTTATTATTTTTAATATTTCTGTAAAAACAAATTTAATTCTAAACAAGTCTTTAATTAGATGCTGTCAGTAAACAACTCCTTTTTGTATTTATCAGTTGGAAACGGCACGGCACTGCCATCCCGAAATGCATTAAATTATTTATAAGCTATTTATTTGCATACACAATATCACTAGTGCAATTGAGTTGTACCTACATCTGAAATGACCACAATATGATAATGTGCGAATTTAATCGTGGTCATCAGAAAATCGGTTTTTCATTAAATATAAAAACGTCAAATGTTAAATTGTAAAAAGGTATATTGTTTTCTATATAAATTGAATTTATGATGATACAGCAAACCTGCACTACACATGCACACAAGATGTGCAAAAGCCAATGAAGAAAAAAAAAAAATTTGAATCCTTTCATTATAAAATTTTCATTAAAATCATTTCATATATGAATTTTGTTAATGCATTTTTAATGGCCTCATATAACCAGTGTTGGACAATAATACCAACAACAACAACAACAAGAATACAAAAATAAATAACATTTCAACAAGATGTACAGACAATGAAAATTGTAAATGACCTGATATTAAAATTGCACACAACACACAATATTATAGACCAAAAACAAAAACCAAAGAAAAAAAAAAAAAAGATAAAAACTGAACTGAGAACAAAATTAATGGCAATTATTTCAATGGCGGTGGGTGATGTAATGTTACACAAAAAGCAAACAATGTGAAAAAAGTATATATGTATATACAATATATAGACAAACATGCTATCAAGATTGCACATTATTATTGCTAATTAAAAATTTAATATGTTGCAACAATACACTTGTAAAAATAACTTTGTAAAGGATAGAAAATGGAACTTAATATGAATTAATTTAATAAGAAAATTACACTGTGAGACAAATGGTAGGGGTCAGTGATCGGGAAGGGTTCAAACTACCGGGGAAAGTTATATCGGTAAAAAAGAAGTTATACGTGTCCCGGCGTTTCGCTGGGTCACCCCTAGGAATCGAGATATATCGATTTGACCTTTGGTGATTTTTTTTTGACATAACTCGAGAACCACTAGTCCGAGTTTGCTCAAACAATTTTAAAAAAATTAAAAATTACAATTCCTTTAATCTGTTCATATAACGTTTTTCTATATACTCAACAGTTTTGCCGGTAAAAATAAATGTTTGTTACCGCTACCATAAAAATCAATAACCTTTTGTTTATTACTTTTTTTAATATTTTAGGCAAAAAATATTTTTTTCTTCATACATTTATTTATGGTTGAGCAAAATCGGACTAGTGGTTCTCGAGTTATGGCAAAAAAAAGACCACCAAAGGTCAAATCGATATGTCTCGATTCCTAGGGGTGACCCAGCGAAACGGCGGGACACGTATAACTTCTTTTTTACCGATATAACTTTCCCCGGTAGTTTGAACCCTTCCCGATCACTGACCCCTACCATTTGTTTCACAGTGTAATTTATTGTGACTTTGTAACAACAAAAACAAGGGGAATACAGTCACAACTATGGGATACATATTTTTCGAAGGAATAAGCACGTAAATTTGTAAAACAAAATTGGAATTAAACAAAGATTTCAACATCTTACCAACTGTTGGCGAAAATCTAAAGGCACATGGCAACCCATATATATATTTTTATTAGTATTGGATTCATATTATTTTGAATTCTAATTGATTATTATTTATATTATTTTAGTATAAATAAGTAATTATTATAAGTAATCGCAGTGGTAATTTTAATGCTCACTTCACTCCACTGATCACTTCGTGTTGGAGATTAGAGCAGGTCGCTCAGGTCATTTCTAAATTCATAAATAAACTGAATTGTACAATCCTTTAACTAGTGAGTGCCTTTTTAATTTTTTAAAGCGTTTTAAATTATCTCTAATTTCTAAATTCGTAAATATCAATAAGGTTGTTCACAAGGGGTGTGCTATCTGTTGTATCGTCGTATCGTCCTAACAAAATACAGGGTTGTTAGAATTTAAATTGAAAAAATATAACATTTGAGAATAGTACGATACAACATTTTTACGTATGTTTAGTGTCCTTTGTTTGAGTGTGCTAACAGATAGAAAATCCAAAGGAAAATCGTTGTTAAAGCCAAATAAAAATTTTAACAACTCTGATACAACGATACAACAGATAACACACCCCTTGTGAATAACCTTAATATTTTTGGAAAATAGTTCAATGCCTTTGGTGACATGAGTGATTTATGCCACACACGACCAAATACCTTGGAGATATCTCAAGCAACCACTTTGCTTTCTCAAAGTATGTGTATTAGAGCGTACCACCTTACAGGCGAAAAAAAAGTGCGCCGTTCACCCTCCAATATAAAATATTTTTGCAAGGAGGTTTCAAAATAACTTTTTTTTTGCCGAACGTAGGGGTCGCCATTTTACATTTTTCGTTATAACTTTGGCATTTACAGTCGGATCTTAAAGTATGATACATCGATGTTTTTTCTCGAGGAGACCAGTATTTTGTGCCATAAGGTACATTGACCTCAAGTATCCCGTTCTAGTAGTTACCCACCAGATCTCAGTTGCTACCACTCTAATGTCAGAAAATTAAAGCTGGAAAAAAATCATTAAACTTTTGCTAAGGAAGTTTTTCGATAAACCCAGTAGAAATTTTTTTATATTTTGGTTGCCGAAGGGTGGGGTCTCCTTTTTAAATTTTTTTTCATTGAATTTTTCCTTTATAGCAAAGCACTGGTCTCCTCGCGGCAAAAAAATCGATACATCACACTTTAAAATCCGACTTTAAATGCCAAAGCTATAACGAAAAATTAAAAAAGGCGACCCCTAAGCTCGGTAAAAAAAAATTTTTTTTTTTTGAAATCGCCTTCCAAAAATACTTCATATTGGTGGGTGTACGGTGAACTTTTTTTTGAGGTACGGTCTAATGTGTATGTACCGTGTCTAATGACCCGAAAGAAATGCCATCAGATCTCCCATATAATAGCTTCTACGAAAGCCATACTGCCGATCATTAAAATGCAAATTTGACTCAAGATAATTAACAAGAATATAGGTAAGCATATTTTCCATAACCTTCGAGAGCGCAGAACAGATTGTAACTGAGCGGTAACTGTCAGGGTTGGTGACTCACTCTTTTTAGGGATTGGTTGGACATTGGTAAGCTTTGAAAAAATGCGTTACTTCAGAAGGAAATATGACAGCAATGGGATTAGAATTTTTTTATTATGGTTGGTACCTAAAAAACTAATATCATTTGACGTGTAATATGATAGATGCATCCAAAATTAGTGTATCTATGTGAATAAAATATAGCAAAATTATTAATAAGATATATTTATTTCTTTATGTGTAATCAAATGCTATGATGGCAGATGCACATTAGTATGGATCGAATCAGGACTTTGTTGAGATTTCGCATAGGGAATATTTTAGCAAAATCCCAATTGAACTTCGACTTGCTCTTTTCATCTGAAAATGTGAAATTCTTGAATAAAGGAAATGTTTTTTCAAAATCAAGATCTTTCGCTACACAGTTTTGTTTATAGTCTGAGAGAATTAATTACATGACGTTAATGAATTTTTGCATAAACCAAATGAAGTTTTACTGGAACTCGTCCGTTGATACTTGTCATGGAATTAGTGGAATTTTCATAAAATATTGTGAAAAATTTAAAATTATTTATTTAAAATTTCACACACGCAATGAAATAGTTTCACTAAAACTAGATTCATAAAATATATAAAGCTTTCTCATCAAATCCAATAATTTTTTATTTACTTTTGGAAGAAAACTTTATTAGTTTACTGAAAATTTTTATTAAAACTTGTCCAGCTAAATTCTCTCTGTGCTCTTATTATGGCAAAAATTTGCGGTCCTAAAGGCAAATTTTTCAAAATGAATATAAACTTTTACAGTACGCGCTTTGAGTGAGTGCGCACTGTAAATACCTTGTGGAGTCCAAAAATTTTGTTTGAAAACCCCAATTCGATCCACCCTAATGCACACAGACCATATAGTTACTGCTTATGGTCATAGTACCATATACGGTTGTAAATTTTACATCATAGCCATAATAAAAAGGTATTTTCTAAGTTAATTTTATAAAAAAAAAATTTCATTTGTAAAATATTTACTAAGTACCAAATATTAGATATTTTTCCTCTCATAAGGTAATGAGAATTTTGGTTTAAGTACAAATGCTTGTTTTGCGTAAACACACAGTGTGTTGACTTACATTTGCAGTTATTTTGATGTTTGATGTCATTGTTACATTTAGAAATTCTCTATAGTGCTTTTTGTTAAGCTTTTTTTTATGATAATATAATATGTTCTCCCTTGTTTTTATTGTGTGACAACACTAAAAGGATTTTACATTTGGCTTTGTGACTGCTCGAGATTGATGGTTAAAGATAAGAGAAAAAAAAGACGTCAATCATGCATACACAATTGTTTTCTATTGTTGTTACATTATCTTTATGTTATGCTTCATTACGTCAATTCAATAAAAAAAGAAATCTAAGAAACGGAAACAATTTTAAAGATTTTAAAAAATGTACTCGTATGTCACTTATGAATAAGCATTGTTTGAAAGTGTACCACGGAATGTATGAGTAATATTAAATTCATTTATAAAATGTTGCTCATACGTATTGTCGCTATTTCAAATAAGTAGGTCTAACAAGGAAAGACTACCAATGTAGAATCGCAGATTTTAATGTGCTTCGGATATGTTGTAGAAAAATTAAAATTATACGTATTTTTCTTTTAGCCCCAATCTCATATTTAAAGGTGAAGAAATGGGGACAAAATTTCCCAATAACCACAAATTAAAAATATTCGTAAAAACCATTTATTCATTGGCAGAGTATAATTACATTGTTTTATGTCAAGATCTATAGCAAAAATAGAGTATGTGATTTTAGTAAAATAGTTTTTCGTTTGTAAAAATATCGAGCTAAAAGCAACAATTTTCAATATTTTGGGGGAAGGAAAAAAGCACTTTCCAATGGTTTCTTCATAGTACATTTGCGTTGGGTCTAAATTTGTCTTTGCTATATTTTTAGTAATTCTTTTATATCATTATATTTTGTTATTTTTAGGTTATTATTTTAGTCAGCTCTTTGACCAACCTTATCACTTTTTCTTTAAAAAAAAACCCTACAAATTATGCGAAACTCAGTGTTGTATTCTGCAAATTCTCCACATTTGTGAGACTTTCATGATATTTCTTAGAAATCTCGGGAATTTATGTGATTTTATTCGTATGGGGAATCTTGGGATTTCACATGAGATTTTTATTGAAATCTCAATTATAGTGGAAATCTCCGGATTTGGGTGCAGATGTAAATACAATTTGCTGTTTAAATTTCATAAATTTCAGAAATGTCGCCATACAAAAAACTATGAAATATGGAGTTATTCTCAAATATCTTTTTTGCTTGTTCCACAACGATCCACGTCTTTCTGCATCAGCTAATGCAGTTTTCAATACGCTTCTCGAATATATAAAACATGATATAGAAAAGATATATCTTGTAATGGTGTTCTAATTAATTTTGAGTTATAGAAATTTAAATTTACATTTTTTTTGTTGTTGCGAATACCTCGAAAATATTTTACAGTTTAATAGATTATGGTTCATATACCAAAAGTGTATAAAATTCTGATTAAAAATTTATGAAGAAATCCTGAAGGTCATAATCTTAAATGATAACAAAATTGAATTAAATTTCTTTTTAATTTATATGTATATATCCATAAAAAGATGAGGAAAACCTGCAATTTTTAGGGACCTCTAAATGTGATTCAATTTAGATAAAATTTTCTGTTCTATTCACGATCCGGCCTTGAGGACTAAACATTGCAGTACGTTCTGTTTCCCCATACGATTTTTAAGCACCCTAGTGGCAGGGTATATTGAGTTTGTGCTGATGTTTTTTGTATCTAAAAATATTAAACCTGGGCCCACCTTTTTGTATACTGATCCACTCAGAATCACTTTTTGATTCGATTTAGCGATGTACGCCTTTTCGTCCGTTCGTCCGTTTCATTCGTCGGTATATCTTTCGTTTCTTCAAACATTTTTTTTATTTGTACCGCTTAATTAGACAATTAAAAAGGATTAGTTGAATGCAAATAGCAGTCTTTCCTGTTAAATTAACAGATATATTTGCTAAAAAAAATTGTAAATTCCTATTTGCAAAAGGCTCGTTTTTATTTGCATTAAAAAAATGGAAAAAAAAACTTCGAAAATTAAAATTTTTTCGTGATTTTAGGCTACTAATTATTTAGCAAACTTTTTTGCTGAAAATTCTTTAAAGCAATTTTTAAACGAAAAATTTTCATTACAATTAAATACAAAATTTTGTAAAATTGGAGCTGAGCCTTTTCGAAATTCAAGATTCAATAATATGCAATTTAATTAATTATTTTAATTGGTTAAAATATTTGTTAAAAACCGACTTATTTTTGTCGGTTTTCGATTTCGGTTTCGAGGCTTGGAAAACCGCAGCTTTGGTTTAGATTAAAACCGAACAGCAAACTCTACGGAAAATCATAATATGGTTTTGAGTAATTTTAAAAATTTTAGTGAGTGCATCTTTGAACATTCGTATGTTTCCTAAATATCCCAGTGTGGAAACGGTAATGACGTATCATTTTTGGATTACCAGTATTGACACCGACTTACTTTCTACATTATTTTAAAACATGTAATAAGGAGTTTCTAATAACTAATTATTTTTTATTTTCAAAAAATAGTGCCTTACCAATAATAACTTATTTTTTTTATCACTATTTCAAATATAAGCCCCTGTTTATGTATTACAAAAATGGTCTAAACGAAAGCAAAGTAACGAAAATTTGTTTTTGTTTCTTATATATTTTTGACGAAAATAATTGTCAATTGCTATCGTTTAGAGTATTTTCGTAATAGATAAACAGGCCCTAAAGTAATATTGTAGATTTGTTATAGAATTTTTTTTGAAAATTTATTTTAAAACTCAATATTCTTCAACGCTGGGAATGATATTTGTAACCCCAAATTTTGATTTTTTTTATCAAGTATTCGTAGGCATTAGGGTGGGTCGATTTAGCAATCGATATTGTGCTAACGATTTTTCGATAGCTTTTGGCATGAGAAAAAAATTCCCACCACAACGACATATCAAAACGAGTAAAAAGGTTACAGTCGGGCATGCCGACTATACAATACCCTACACCAGTCTGGGTAAAAGCCAACTAATATTTGGATCCGAAATTCGAATGGGTTAAAATGGGGCTTGTGTCAAAATTTTCTATAATGTGAGTCAGCGCACCAAATTTCATTAAAATATTTAATATTTGCGATCTGCAGTTTGTAGCCAAGCCAATTTTGGGGGGACCCTTATATGGGCACTAGGTCTAAACATGGACCGATGTTCACCAAAATCAATATGCTTCGTCCTTGGGCCAACATAGGTCTGTGTATCAAATTTCATCAAAATATCTTAATATTTGCGACCTGCAGCGTATAAACAATATAATTTTGGGGGACCCTTATATGGGCACTAGGTCTAAACATGGACCGGTGTTAACCAAAATCAATAGGCTTCGTCCTTGGGCTGACATAGGTCGGTGTACAAAATTTCATCAAAATATCTTAATATTTGCGACCTGTAGAGTGCGCAGAAGAATGCATGGACAGAAAGACAGACGGACGGGCGGACAGATCGACATCGTTAAATCGAAATAAAATAAAATTCTGAGTCGTTCGATATACTATAAGGTGGGTCTGGGACCAATATTTTTTGGTGTTACAAACATCAGCACAAACTTACAATACCCTGACCACATAGTGGTGTAGGGTATAAAAATCATTTTCGAGGCGCCCAAAAATTGAAAAATTGAAATTGTACCTACACTAACAATGATGGCGATAGCAGTTTTTCCAAAAAAATGATTTCTTGAGGGTTTGGACGAGCTTTTGTCGAAAAATCGATCTTTTTACGCGTAAATTTTTAAGGTTTTTTTAGTAGGTATTTAAAAAAAATAAAAAATTATCCGATTTCAAATTTTTTAAATATATTCTATCCAAGGTAAAATTGTACGCTTAAATCGATGGCGATATCATTTTTTCGAAAAAAAATGTTTTTTTTGGGTTTTTAGACATCGAAAAATCGATGGCAAAATATCGACAAATTTTTGTCCTTATAAATCGGCCCACCCTAGTGTCTGCAGCAGGTTAGTTTTTATCTATTTAATATAAAGTGACAAGGCAGCTTAGATGGTGGAGCTGTCGGCATGAAAAAATTTTATTAAAAAAAAATTGCAATATAAATTTTTTTATAAACAATACTTATTTTTTTTAAACTATTTTTAAACTTATAATTTTTGCCAATATATAGATAAAAATATATTTCTAGATTTTTCGTATGCTGGGGTGTAAGCATAACTCATTAGTTTGTGCCACATCGCCATACACAAGTAATAAGAAATGTAATAAGAAAAGCAACTAGTTACCATTACCAGATATGCAGCTAGATAACCACATATCTTATAACAATTTTCTACAATGTTTAAAGTCAACGAATCTTGGAAATTATGAAATTATCTTCATGTTTTTCAAAAAATTTAATACTTAAATGCTAATAAATCATTTAAAGCAATTTAAAATTAAAAACAAACAATACTTTAGAAACAGTTTTGTGAAAACAAAGTTTAAAATAATTTAATTTTCTTGAGTGATTTTGTATTTCTTAGCACCTGTGACAAAGAAAAAACTTTATTTGCTTATTCTTACCCTCTTTTATTGCATACGAGTACAAAATATTCATTTCTTATACAAAAATATAGTGTATAGTATTGTATTAGATTTTATTGAATTGAATTTGGATTTTATTTTTTTTTATATTCAGTTTGCTTTAAAACAAAAGATTTTAAGTTAAATTTTCCAATTGATATGTATTAGAAAGTTTTCTATAGCTTTTTCTTAATAAAAGTTTCAGTACCATATTTGTGGCAATACATGTGTAAGAACATGCATTTTACTTTCATCAGAAAATAAAATGAAAACAAGTAAAAATTCCCCTCTAATTTGTTGTTCAACTTAACCCTCTAACGGTCTTACGCTGATTTTCAAATAAAATTTATATAATGTGTTCGGCAAAAAAACTTTTGGTGATATGGGCAAAATAGGTTTAGAGTGAATTTTGCAAACTAATGCATAAATATTAGTAAATTAAAAGCTAAATAAGTTATTCCTCTTACCAAAAATATAACTGCAGTCCAAAAATTATATTTTTTTTACAAAATTGAGCGAAAACGTACCTTAACTTCAATATGTATTGTTCTAGCTAAAATACTGCAGTGTTAATAATATAACAATATATTTATATAATATATTAATATATTTTTTCTGGCAAATTTCTTAAGCATCCGCCCATTCCTTTTCAAGCTAAGACGATATCCTTTAAAAACTTTGTGGCCTTGGATAAAAAAGGACTTATTATAAAAGTTAACTTTTCAGTCCAGCATTGAGTTCATTCTCAAAAGTATTAAGTAATTTTATGTTTTTTAGATTTTTGAAAATTTTCTTCATTTTTAAATAACTTTTTTTTTTGAATGAGGGGAATATTTAGTTGATCTCTTATTTTGGTAAATGAATGTTCTTTTAGTTTTTTTTAATATTACGAAATTTTAATTTAGACTAACAATTTTTCTCAAAAGATTGAGTGAATTTTGTTTTCTAACATAATTTCTTCAGTTATTATTAAAAAATATATTGTATATTTGACATATTTATTGGTAATTTTGTGACCGCTTCGCTGAGTCATCGTTAACCATTAGAGGGTTAAATAATCAAAATTACTAAAACAAATTCTTCTTGAATAAAATTTGACTCATACAAAAGTGTCGCTACTTGCATTTATTATTAGTGTCGTTTGATATAAACTTCCCAAATACTTGCCATGAAATATAATAAAATATCGAATTAGGAGTTTCTTTACCATGATATGTTTTTTTTTTTGTTTCAGCGAATTTTAAAAATATTGGGATACTAAAACATAATATATAAAGAAATATTAAAACTTAATGAAGTAAAGCCCTTAACTTAATCCATAATGCATTACTTAACTTACATTAAATTTAATTTCATGATTCTCCTGAAATTCAGATTGAAATCAGATTCAATTATTTTTTAAGCGGCCCAAACTCACACTTAGGGGTTAAAATTGGGATAGAAAACTAACCAATTTTTATATGAAAACAAATCTGAATTTTTCGAAATTTAGTTTTATTTGTATGCAGCATTAAAGCACTCAAGAACATAGAAATGTTAATGCCCATTAGATCGTACCGCAAAAAAAGTTTCGGTGTACACCCTCCAATATGAAGTATTTTTGCAAAACAATTTCAAAAAAAAATTTTTTTTTGCCGAACGTAGGGGTTGCCTTTTTTAATTTTTCGTTATATCTTCGGCATTTAAAGTCGGATTTTAAAGTGTGATATATCGAATTTTTTTGCCTCGAGGACACCAGTGTTTCACTATAAAGGAAAAATCCAATGAAAAAAATTTAAAAAGGCGACCCCTACGTTCGGCTAGAAAAAAAGAATTTTTTTGAAATTGCCTTGCAAAAATACTTCATATTGGAGGGTGTACGACGAACCTTTTTTTGCGGTACGGTCTAATGGGCATCAACATTTCTATTTTCTTGAGTGATTTAACGCTTCATACAAATAAAATTAAATTTCGAAAAACGTTCGGCAAACAAAATATAAAGAAATTTCTACTGGGTTTATCGAAAAACTTCCTTAGCAAAGGTTTAATGATTTTTTGCGAGCTTTAATTTTCTGACATTAGGGTGGTACATTAGGGTGGCAGCAACTGAGATCTGGTGGGTAACTACTAGAACGGGATACTTGAGGTCAATTTTCTCCTCGAAAGAAAAAGATCGATGTATCATACTTTAAGATCCCACTGTAAATGCCAAAGATATAACGTAAAATGTAAAATGGCGCCCCTACGTTCGGCAAAAAAAAAACAAATAAATTTTTTTTCGAAACCTCCTTGCAAAAATACTTCATATTGGTGTACGGCGCACTTTTTTTTTTGCCTGTAAGGTGGTACAACCTAATGCCATATTTTCCGTGTTTTGGATCCAAGGTTGCCACTTATTGAAATATTTGAAGCATTGGTGAAAAAAGCGCTATGAGAAAAAAAATAGTTCTAAAGGCTAACAAGAACGAGTAAAATAGACTCATGCCGAATTATAATATTGAAATGTTCGCTAATTGTTATTTTTTCATATAAATTTTTCTTAAAAATAAATCCAAGTTACAAAAAAATAGTACTTAAAATCATTCTCGGATTTGCAAATTCCATTGCTGGTGCCTTTTTAGATTTTTTTTTTATATTCACAAAAAGGGTATGAAAAAGATGTTATTAAATTAATTAGAATTTCATAAATTCTTTTCCTGCATAGAGAAAATTCCATTTAAAGAACTTTATTAGAAAACTATCAAAGTCACGTATTTAAAAAAATATATAAAATGCAGCTAACACCAAATGTAACATTTTATAAAATAGGTATTTAAAGTTCTAAAAAATATAACAATTTATTAACTTTTAGTTCTGTAATTTTAGTTAAATTTGAGTTGTTTTTAATAATTTAAAAAACTAACTTTTTATCTCCTCCACCTCTAAATTACGTAGGTTATTTTATAATTTATTAGAATTGTAAAAGAATTACACTGCATGGCACAGAAAAAAGTTAATAGAGGTCTGACCACCAGTTTTATATATCTCGGACATGCTAATTACAATGGCGCACTTTATTTTTCAATCTAAGGTAAGGCAGAAATTTATCAGGTTTCAGAAAAAACTAATACTGTGTAGATCACATTACCAGAATAAGAATGTTTGTTGAACGATTGGTCGAATAAAGTTTTCCCTAATGCCTACTGCTAGTTGACCTTAAGCGTGCACTCGATAATTTACGATAGACTGCAATATGGAAAGATCTAATAGAAAAGCAGTGACAGAGAAGATAATAAGGCTTAGCAAAGAGGATTCACCAAGTAACGTAATGAAGGAAAATATTGGAGTTCGCCAAAGCTCAAAATGAGAAACCTGCAAGAATTTATTAATCGCTGCCTTCAGCATATACATATATCCTCGTAATATGTTGGCCAGTCACAATCTCAAACCATTATTTATGAAATTAAAATTGTCAAGCCTATTTTTTAAGTTACACTCGTAATTGGTTCCAATAGTCAAATTATTCTTTAACTGTTTTGGTAATTTCTCAATCACACCACGTAATAATCAACTTTGTTCAGAGCTCCCATAGTTTTATAGTATAAAGTTTTATTATCTCAAAATTATCCTGTGGTATTAAACACATACACTTTAACTATTTAACTGTACGTTTGTATTAAGTACAATATAATAATAGTTGAATAATAGTTGCTATTGTATTTCATAATTGTATGCACAGTTCTTATGAATTCATAGGTATTTCGTTTATTTTTTCTTGTTGTTGTTTTGTTTTGATGATTATAGTTGTACTAACACATGCTCAAAGTTTATGGCGAAAACTGTCAAAATTTAGTTTAGAACAAATTGTTGTTGCTGCCAAATCGTGCAGGTGTAAAATGCTAAGAACCACACATGCATGTGTAGTAGGGTGCCACATTGTCTTAGTGTTCATTCGAAGCGAGATGTAATATACCTCAAAAATTGGAGATTTATATAACAAAACATAAGCAACTAATACTATAACATTTACTTTTGGTTATGTCAAATACATAAAAAATGAAAAAAAAATATTGTAGGTATCTCCTCATTCTGTTTACTTGTGCAGTGATTTTCAAGGATGAAAATATTTTGCCGACTTTTTCGAATAAATATATATAAATACAGTTTGGGAAAAAGCAGCCATTATTAAGTTGTGCGTTTATTTTATAAAGTTAACTTCTAAAATGTTGCCAGATTATGTATTCAAAATAGTAAGTCGATTGTATAATCCCGGTTGAAAATAATCATATATTTTCATATATTGGCATATATGAACAAATATGAGTCATATATGAACATATCTGACATACATATTTTGAATTTGTTTTTTCTAACTACTTTTTGCTAAAATACATGACAAATTGGGAATACCTTTGTTTTTGTTAAAAAATAATAAAAAACACTTTTTTTAATGTACGAGAAAACACAAGAAATATTTATATGTGAGCATATATGAATGCCATATATGCCGTATATGAGCAGCCATATACGGAATCATATATGCGCTAATAAATGTTGTCATATCATTTTATATATGAACATTTTTAGCCGGGATTACAATATTTCCTTCACAAATGGAATCTAAGCAAAAAAAGAAGAATTCAAATCTTTTGGCACATTAAGGGAAAATTGGAAGTTGGAATTTTAAATTTTCAGGCTCCTTCTTCAGCACAAACATTCTTTAAGATGGGATTTTTTTTTTTTAATTTACTACTTTACTACTACTACTTGGACTACAAGAAGATAAAAGAATTCAAAACAAGGAAGCGCCTTAGAAAAAAAATTTCAGTTTCTTCTAAATATATTCCCATATTTAAAACTATCACTAATATCGCTAGTTAAAAATAAAATTACAAATTTTTTTTACAGATTTTTATAAAAAAAAAATAAGAAATCTCTCATCTTTTTATACAAATATTTTCACAAAATTTTAATATTTCTATTTTATTGAAATAATGATTTTACTTTTTTGTTTACTTTCCACTACTAATACAGAAACAATATTATGTACTATTCTCGTAGTACTCGTATACAAGTGCCATGTTATTTTATTACTTTTAGACCCTTCTACTTCCATTTACTCTTCTCTGCTGTTTGCCAAGTGTCTGTGTACTGTACTGTGCTACTAAAAGCCAGAAAATTATTTCCGTTTTTCTTGAGTTGTGGTAATTTAAGTGCAAAATAAAAGTAAATGTTGTAAATTTTTGCACTTACCACCTACACCTTCGCACTTTTCTCTACCATCCACCCATCACAAGCAGCAGCTTAAATGAGCTCAAATATTTTCATTTCTTTGCTCTTGGGTAAGCATTGTAAGCCATAATTTAGTGTAAAATACTATTTTTATACCATTTTATGGTCATTGTAAGTAGTTGAAATTAAAATAAAGATCTCAAGCATTAACAGTGGCTTCTCTTTTCATTCGTTTTCTTTTAATGAAAAAATATTATTAAAATATTTACCAAAGCACTATGAATATTTGATAGCAAATTGTGTTAAATAAGAAATAAAAGGATTTTTATGAGTAAATACAAAGATAGATATTATATATAGCAGATAGATTATATGATATCATAGTAGTTATGCAAGAACAAATATTATTTATTTTAATATTCTGCAGAAAAAAGAACTTTCCATATATTTTTTGTTAGAATTTAGCAAAACTTGAAAACAACACTGACCACTGAGTATTTTGTAGGGTATATAATTGATACAAACAAAAAAGGTTAAAATTAATATAAAAAGTTACTGATGCATAGATGACCTAGACACTACTGACCTAATGTATCTCTATTGAAAAAAACCTTTTTTTTTTGTTTATCTTTTTGCTTTCACAGCAAATGTATTTAATGGGATGTTAAAATGAAATTGAGTTTTTTGTTTTGTTAATTTGCAAAAAACTAAACTCTTTTGTAAAAATTAAACTAATTTGCATTTCAAAAAATTGTCTACAAAGTTTTCTTTTTATTTATGTATATTATAATACCTCGATAATATAGATCAGGGGTGGCAATACTTTTTTCGCTACGTGCCAGAAACGGACAATATTTTTTTTGTAAAGGTTTCTCGCGTGCCACCGTAATTTTAGTTGTCTTTTAAAAGCCCTTTTTTAAATTTTGGAAAATTCCTTTTAAAAATGTCATCAGAGATATACATATTTATCAGCCCTACTGATAACCCCCATGAAATAATTCCCAAAGGGAAAAATTAAATAACATCCTAGAAATGATGTAGCAACACACAAAAAAATATTGTTCAAATTTTTTCAATTAAAACGATTTGTTAAATTATTTCAAAAGTTGTCAATTAAAAATTAATCCAGTAGATTAAATAATTGCTCAAAACTGGAATTTGCTTTGCATTTTTTTTTATTCTATCGCTCAAAAGCATTTCATAAAACAAAAGGAAAACAGCATATTGTTATTGTTTTTGGTTTGTTTTATTTATGTAGTAGTTTTTATAAATGTTTATGTATTATTGACTGATATTTTAAATTATTTTTTATAATATTTTATGAATTCTCGTTAAGTTTACTATTTTATTTAGTTAAATATTTTAATTTTGCCATATTAAATCTAAATATTCATTTATTCTGGAGCATTATTGTGAAATAATAATGTAATTTTTGAAATTTTGTTTAAATTTTTTTTAAACAAAAATACAATTATTTTAAATAAAATACATTTTATTTAGTTTAAAAAAATTTTTAGACAGAATACTTATCTTTAGAAAAAATAGAAAGCGTAATTTCTGCGAAAGAATTTTTCACATAAGTATAAATAAATCTATCAACTGAACGAAAATTGCATGCAGATTTTATTTTAATTAAATTCAAGCTACAAATAAAGAAATATATTTTTTTTATAGTTGGCATGGCAACTACCACTTTATCCAGCTGATTAGAGTCTTATTTAGAAGTTATACAATATTGATAAATTTTTAATCCAATGGATAAATTTCATAATAAAATCATATAAAAAACCAATAAAAATACAAATCAAATGTATCACCATTTTATTGAAAATTTATTCAATTAAAGAGCTACAAATTTTTAATTGAATGAACAATTTTCATGATTAGAGGAATTTCAACGATAAAATTTATTGAATAGGCGGTTTTCATAATTGAAATTAGTTTCTAGTTTTTTGTGTGAATGTTGGAGGGTTATATAATTTTTGCGGGTTTATTTAAACTTTAAATATAGAGATTATTTCATTATTGTTAAGTTATATTTTTGGGCGCCATCTATAATTTAGGTACGTAAGAAACTAGTTGAGAAAGGTGCCGCAGGCTAAAATTTGATTTAGTTAAAATAAATCGCATGAATTTTTTTTTTCATATTAATGAATAAAATCGAACATTATGGATTTGAATAGATAAATTTTCATTTCAGATTAAATGGCTCTGCGAAACGCGATTAAAACCCAATTTCAAATTCCAGCAAAGGGGATTACCATTTAAATAAATTACTATCTTTCGTAGTACCTATTTTCCCTCTGGAAAAAACTTACTCTTTTAGATCCAATTTTATTGCGAGTTGTTTTCCATTTTTGTGCAATTTTCTGGCACTTTTTATTTTTCCGATTATGAGGCATTTTCTCATCGAAACATTTAAACTGCTTTGAATCTAGAATTTCAGAAATTTTCCCAGAATTTTTTCTCAAAAAAATTCACCTCTTTTTAAACTCTAATCGCGGGAAAATTTTCTGATAAACGAATTTGCGAGTTCTGTATGAACCATATTTTTTTCAATACAGAGTTTTAATCATTTTAAAAGACGATTTACAATCTCTATGGAAATTTTTATCATTATAGAGTAAAGTCACACATTTTTGTAGCGAAAGTTAACATTTAACTTAATTTTTGCTGGTCTTCCAATAAAGTTCAAATTTTTTAAAATATTCTACAAAACATCACGTGCCACCCAAAATCCTCTCGCGTGCCTCTACTGACACGTGTGTCATGGTTTTGCCAGCCCTAACATAGATGAATTCAAAGCTTTTAAATTTATGAAAATTGGTTGAGATAATCATTTTGGAAGGAAAAGCTATTAAAGTTTTCCCAGGTTTCAAGTGTATATTTGTTGGGAAAATGCTTTTAGTTAAACAAACGAATATAAATAATTGGACAAATAGACTGTAGCTATATTGTATTTTTAATAAGTATTAGTTGCATGCATTATTTTTAAGCTAATTTCACTTAACAAAATCGCTTACAAAGAGGGCTTATTCGGCTTAAACCTTTTGCGGATCAAGTGTGTCTCACTTCTTCTAAAATTTTCATGTTACTGTTATTAGCCGGTAGATGGCGCCACTAATGTATCCAAAGTTTTAAAGATGGCGCTATTTCTTTCCCTCCCGATTTTTTAAAATGGCCCATATCTCAAAAAATAATAGAGATAGAGCAAAATTGATAAAAATTTGATTAACCCTAACCATATAATAGCCCATCGAAAGGGGTTATCTCTCTCCAAAAATGAATCTTGGTGAGGCCTTGGACTTTTGTAAATTTTTAGTAAAAATGTTCCACTTCATAACATGGCCCATATCTCGAAAACTAAGCGAGATAGAGCAATATTGACAAAATTTTTGCTACTTTGGAGAGCAAAACTAGGCCCGGGGAGGATCCCAATCCAATTAGATCGTATTATGATCATATTAGATCTAATTTGACACAATTAGATCTAATTTGATGGAATAAGACATGGTTTGATACAATTTTGTCCGGATTTTGTCCTCATCCAAATGTATTAAATATAATGGTATATAATTCTCCTCATAAAATTATACATAATTATATGAGGCATATTAAATTATATAAAGGTCTATATATAATTGGATATTGTAATATGTTGCACTATATATTGTACAATATACAACAAGTTATAGTTATATATTTAGGATATAATTTCGTAAAATTTTATATAATTATATCTTGTTATATATGTTTCAATATATAATTATACAAAATTTTATATGATAATATATGAATATATCAAAACTTTTTTACTTGGGTTGTTTATACATTTTGTTTGATATATATTAAATTTTATGTAAAATACTACTAAAAGTTAATTTTTTTCGAATTTAAATTACTTTTAATTTTATTTTAGCGTTAATAAAACATTCATAATCATTGACACATTTTCTTAAATTGTATTCTTCGAATTTTATTATACTTCTATACTTTAACGAATTGTGTTTGGTATATTAACCAAAAGTAGCCTCCGGGAAATGTTAATAAAACTTGACAACTTTTTATTCTTTTCTATTTCTATACAGTGTGACTATAAAGTATGCGGACATAATTGAAATTTAAATCAAGACTCATTCAAATTATAAAAACTCCGCTAGCAAGTGGCTCATGCTATTTTAAAGATTTAATTTTTAGATATTTTCCTAAGCGGTATTTAAAGGTTATTTTTGCAGTGTTAAGTGTCAGAATGTTGGCGTTAATAAAATACATTATTTTGCAATTTACTCGCATACTACTTTCAAGCCATAGTGTATTACTGCAACACCACAGTGATGATCAGGGCTGCGACTTTTATGCACCAAAAAACTAAAAAGATTTTATTTCTAATAATATTCTAATAATTGTGCCCTACATATAAAACTTTATCAATAATTAACATTGTAAAAATCCTTTACTATAATTATAAGATTTAATATCTTGTTGTATTGGAAACAAATAAATACAAATACAAATATGCGCTTGAAGTATGCAATAAAAAGTCCAAAATAAGCACATAAATATGCAGGGAAAATTACAAAATGTGCAGGAAAAATCCAGAATATGCCCAATAAATATGCACTTAAATGAAAATGTGCACTATAAATTACAAAATCAGCACTAAAAGTTCAAATATAAATATTATAAATGAAAACTTATGCATTTTAAATTTGTCGATTGTTAAAAATTATTCTAGAACGTTGACTTAAAAATAAAATGCAATATAAATTTATAAGTAAATGTTTGTATCACGTTAATCCTTTTAGTTTAGTGGTATGAAATGGTTTAAAAATATATCCCTTTGTTTATTTTTGAACAAATTAAAAAAAAAAAAAAATGCAGTTTAATGCATAATATACCGAAATATGCAACTAAAATTAGGAAATATGCAAAACTATTGACTTAAAAGCTAAATCTGCAAACTTAAAACGGAAAAAGCAAATATAGGGTTTTTCAATAAGAGCGCTAGTTTAAATAAAACAAAAACGGTTTTGGATATCAATGAAATTCTTTATTCCTGTGAAAGTACGTTCGATGCCATTATGTATGGAAATCGATCTCTTTTGCATGGCCACCACGGGCACGCTTGCAGAAGTCCAGACGCTGAACCCAATTTTCGACTGTTTTCAAGCATAAATCGGCCGATACTGCTGCAATTTCACATTCGATATTCGTACGAAGTTCATCAATCGTCGCTGGCTTCTTGGCATACACCATAGATTTGACGTAGCCCCACGCTCAATTGTTGATCTGCTAGGACTATTATGACGACCATAAATTGGACGTAGTGCTCTTAACGTAGAGGCCACTGACTCCGAATTTCGGTAGTAAATTTTTATAATTTCGACTCGTTGTTGGCTCGTATATCTTTTCATCATGAAATGGCAAACCTTACTGACGAGAAATGTCAAAAGAGCGGCAAGAAATATGGCGTCGTTTGCTGTCCCTGTCTTTCTACTTTTGTAGCGTCCCTGTTGAACAACCCTTTATATGTAACAACCAATCGGTACCATTTTCTAGAAGATCGTTTGATCCTGAAAAGTATTTGTTCACAATAGTTTTTGGACTACTGACTACAAACATGCTCTTAACATGAAAGTCGCTGCCCTGGTGATGACAATACAGACAACCACTTCTTTTTAGAAAACCTTAAATAATAACAATAATAAGAGCCTGAACAAAAACAATAGAAAACATTGCGAATATATACAAGATCTTGTAAAATGATACCAACATAAAAAAAATGTTGACGGTCATGAAATACTTTGAGTGCCAGTGGTCATAAAAAGCCAATTATTCCCTTTTGGCTAACAATGAACAAAACCATTTTAAAAATAGACCAGAAAACAACCGTAACGTAATACATACGATAAAGAGTAGCAAAACAAAATATATAAACATGTATTTAATCTTGGCTGGCTAATGGAAAGGATGATAAATCATTTACGTACACTGAAAAAAAGTCATTAGTTTAATGAAATTTGCTATAGAAATAGTTTTATTTAGTTTTAAGCAGAAGAAGCTTGTTGCGTGACTGATGACGAAGGGGAACATCACATACTAGACAAATTTTATATTTAATTTAAGTTACAGATTCCCTCACTGGTAAGCATTCGAAAATAAAAATTGACATTAAAAAAAAACTTAATCGAACAAAAAATTAATACTTGCTTTTCATTTATAGGTTCTAGACCAGTGACGACCAAACACTAGTTAGAACGACGAAGATTAATCGGCGTTTTAGTGTAGGCCCATAATAAGAGCGCAGTGATTTTTTCCATACATTTTGACATTTAAATATATATATATATATATTGTCAGCACCGAATCTGTTTTCTGGGTGTATGAATATTTAAGTTCCATTTTTTCAAAAAAATCAAAATTAGCAACTTAAAAATGCAGTGGTGGACTCCAACAAGCTCATTGTTATTAAAATTTTGAACTCTAGTTACAAAAAAAAAAAAAACTCGACACTTGATTTTGACCAAAATGCACAAATTTCGTCATTTTCAATCGCTGGTAGGAAAATACCAACTCGCACGAACATCAATTGTCGGGACATTCTAATACACATGCACTTACTCACTCACTCTCTTTCTTGCTGGTCGTTAATGTTTAAATTTGCCCTAATTTATATGATGTGAAAAGAGTTTTTAATTAAGTTTAATGGAAATAACTTTAAAAAAACTAGACAAAACGAATACAAAGAACACCATTCAAAAAGTTTTTGCTTTCTGATAGAATAAAATTTTGAAAAAAAAATCGAAGTGTAATGGCAGTTTAACAACAATTGCTGTCAAAAGTAATTGCATTGCTTGTCAGTCATGTGTCAATAACAAATAGTTTATTTTTATGTACATTTTTAAAAATAAGAATATTTTAATAAAATATAAAACTGCATTAATAGCACAATGAAGCCTTGTATTGACAATAGGGATAGGTCAAAGAATAGTGCTAGCTATAAGGTGTCGTCCGTTAATAACTAAAATACATAGGGGACAAAACAGTATTTCATTAAGTCACAATTTTTAGTAAATTGCAATCATCTTATTTAAAATAACTATAGTGACCCAGCAAAAATAAATGGAATAACTTCTAAAATAATCACTTCCTTAATTACACCACAAAGAAGTTCTCGTTTAAGAGGGGGTTTTGAACAGAATTCAAAGCTGCAACAAATATATGCTGGCCATAAATTCTTTTTCATGGGGGATAAGGAGTTTATATTTTGTATGGGGTTGCATTGGAACGTGCTGGCATAGCAATCACAAAGTTACAGGTTCAAATCCCGGCAAGCCTGGATTTTTTCTATACAACATTTTTTTTTTTTTTTTTTTATTTTTAATTTTGTCCATTCAATTAATTTTTGAAAAGATTAAAATTTTTTTTTGTAATTTCTGATTAATTATATAAAGTTTTATAAAAATGTGATCGTAGATATTTAGTTGATCTGAAGATTATTATAGTGAGTGTTATTATGTTCGACTTAAGATCTATTATCACAAACTTAATTAAAATTTACATTTATTTTTACAACAAGTATAGAAAAAAACTTTCCTAGTACCAATTAATACATTTTCAAGTACTACCAAGTATCATCATTATTGCCTTTATGAAAATTCTCTAATAAAAATGTTATTTTTAAAATATCATATGCTAATTACTTTCTAACATGGTTATTCACAAAAAACTTGTCGTCTTATTAGCGGCTAATTGAACGATTTTTGTTGTTGTTTTGCATGTTAATTTGTTTTATTAAACTGTAATAAAATTCAAAACATTTTTGTGAATCTATAAATGGTTTATGAAACAAATTTGTCACACAAAATTCATCAGTTTTAAAATTATTATGCATAAGGCCTTTAAAATTTTCTTTGTATTTAATAAAATTGTAATTCTAGAAATCCAATCTGATCAAATTCTTACTAAATATATTTACTATTACACCAATAGAAAAAGTGTGTAAAAATTTTAGTTAGTATTACTAAAAACGAGTCAAACATTACGTCGCAGAAATAACTTCTTTTTGGCTACTAATATGCAGCAAAATTTTTTGCAGATTTTAACAGGGTTATTTGTTATTTCTAATTAACTATAAATTAACTCAAACGAAATTAAAATTTTGCAAACTTAACAGCTGTTGATAACCTTAACTAATTTTTGTAGCTTATTCTGCTTTTTTTACAGCTTTATTTCTATGATTAGTTTTTTTTTATAAAAAATAACCCTTATTTAAAAACAACTTGATATATATTGCATATTGTTGTTATTAAGAAATAAAAGAAATAAAGATAACAATTTACTGAACAAGACAGCTAAAAGTCAGCTATCATGATGACAACCCAGCAAAAAAAAAAAAGAGATTCCATAGCATTAGAAATAGCACTACAATTGACCTAGATGGTTTTATTTTTTGGCAGAAACATTAATAATTTCAACATTGAGTTGTTACAGAAGAGGAGTACTTCCACCTCAACATTTTTCCAGCGAATTTTTAACTAGTGCCTAGGAAACTCCTTTTTATAAATTAAAAGTTCCGCAAAAAATAAATGATTTTAATTTTAAAAATTTTTTATTGCCGGCACCGGGTGTCGAACTTGCGATGTCAGGATTGCTAGTCCAGCTTTCTACCTCTGAGTTATACATTGATATGGAAGTTGACTGCCATAAAAACACCACTTTGATATTGTATCTTATTCTCTTAACACGTTGAACACTTTTCTTTTATTAGAGTGCCATGTGTACCGCCGGCGGTGCGCAGGTACTTGTGATTTCAATACAATATATTTTCTGCGGCAGCACAATAAAGTGAATAAATATTATGTTTAATTTTTTTAAATTAATTTAAACCTGTTATTATATATTGGCACTTTTCTAATATATTTTTTCTTATATGGTGGCACACAATGTGTTAAATAAAACGAGTAAAAAGTTACAGTAGAGCATGCCCACTATTAAATAGCCAGTCTGGTTAAAAGCAAACTAATGTTTGGAAATTCGAATGGGTTAAAGTGGGACTTGTGTCAAAATTTTCTATAAAATGATAAAAGAAGAGAAAATCGTTAATAAAGCCCATATGGGCGATAGGTCCAAATATGGACCGATTCTATTTAGAATCTATAGGCTTTGTACTTGGGACCATGTGAATCAGATAATCAAATTTCATTGAAATATCTTCGTATTGGCGGCCTAAAGCGTGTAAACAATCCAATTTTGGGGGGACCATTATATGGGCACTAGGTCTAAACATGGACCGATTGTAGCCAAAATCAATAGTCCCTGGGCCGACGTAAGTCGGTGTACCAAATTTTGTCAAAATATCTTAACATTTGTGACCTGTAGAATGCGCACAAGAATGCATGGACAGACAGAGAGACGGACGGACAGACGGGCATCGTTAAATTGAAATAAAAAGTGATTCTGAGCCGATCGGTGTACTATAAGGTGGGTCTAGGTCCAATATTTGTTGGTATTACAAACATCAGCGCAAACTTATCCACGTAGTGGTCTAGGGTATAATTATATGTATGAGTTTTTCCTATCCCTCATACACATCGCAGCGTCCTCCTTCGGTGTGCCCATAGCACTTAACCCCACAGAATTAAAATAATATAACAGCGCTATGAACTAAAAAGCTTCAACAAAGTTCGACAACACTTCATCAGAAGGCGCGCAATAGCTGTTCTAAAAACTCAAACTCGCTCAATTACAATGTTGCCATATTTGAAGCCCTTCATCTTTCACTTCTTCTCTATCCCCTTTCCAAAAAAAGCAACACGTTAATTAATAAGAAGAATTTCCTGAGTGTTGCTTCGCTTTGAAATAAAAACAAGAAGCAATATTTTACTGATTTTTTTGATGTTGTTCAGAATTACTTCTAAAAAGCTGTAAAAATACACTAATGAATACTTTTGAATCAATGAGGGAAGTGGTTGGTAAAGAACGAATTCCAAATTTATTTTAATGGAAAGCAATAGCTAAGGAGGTAGAGCATCCTATTCAGATGTCAGAAAGTGTGGGTTCGAAGCCTACAAGTGATATGATGATTTTTTTTTTAAATTGAATTAAAATAAAAAGAAGGGAAAAAGGACTTCCTTATCATTGGTTGAAATATACATCATTTGTTTTTAAAAGGAACAACTTCTTTCTTAGGACAAGCCAATGTTAAGTTAAATTCATCGATGAAAAACCTAAACTAGAACAACTTCCTATTCAACAGTTTTAATTACTTCTTTTTCCTCACTTTTTTTGCTGGGAAATTAAATTTAAACAATAAATTCTCAGTGGTTTTGTGTGATTGTACAAATATCTATGTAATCTATCAGCCTATGTTAACAGCTTGTGCCTGCGAACAGGAAACGGGATAGTTTTAAAGAAAACCAAAGATGAACTAGTAAATTACATGAACCAGTAAATTCAAATTATAATTTTAATAAATATGACAAAACCTGTCAGTAGCAACATTAAAAAACATCAATTCATCATGAAAAATATTCGAAAAAAAATTAAATTTCCTATTTGCAGCAACATTTTCTATATTTTTTTTCTCACTAACTGAGAGAATTGTAAACTCTTTATTTGATAAACTTTTAGGTTGTACTTTTAATATAGAATTTTATTATAACTTTCCATAAATTTAATATATTTTCAGGAATTTTTTATATTACATTTTTATATTACTTATAAAAATGAATTATATATGTAGTTGTATGTGTGTGTGTGTAAAGGTAGAATTATCCAATGGTTTAATATTATAACAATGCTTAGTATTATTTACTATGGCAAAATATATAAAGACGAGGTAAACAAAATTAAATTCCAAAAAATTTGTTTTTAAATTGGAAAATTTTCTTTGAAGCCCAAATAAATTTCATAAATATTATGTTAAGCCTAAAATTTAACAGACAATAAGATAAAGATGGACTTTTTTCAATGTATTACAGTCTACAAGACACTAAAGATAAACTCTTACGCGGGGTCTCACACTAATATGCCAACTTTAACTTAACTAGTAATCATAAGAAAATGTCAAAAAAATAATGTAACTCAAAATATTCTGTATGAAACTCAGTGTAAGAAATTTCAATTTCAAAACATTAATCTATTTGTTCAACATTTGTTTATTATTATTTGCATTATTAAGTTATTTAATTATGTTTTCAAGTATATATTATTACTTAAAACCATTCATTATATTCATCTTATCAATGCAAATATTAGCTTCTAGTATTTATTATTCAAAAATTTTTGAATGATAAGTATCTTTAAAGTAAATCTCATTAATTGTTGAAGAGCTGTACTTCAGTTTTTTTTTTGTTAAACAACAAAATTTTATTGAAATTTACACAAAGCAGTACACCAACAAATTAAAATAATAATAAAGAAAAAAAAACGGTTCTTCCAAAATCTAAACTTCATAATATAACATAATAAATGTCTTTTGAAAAATGTTACCAACCCAGTGTAGAAAATCATTACCAGATATATGGTTATATAACTCCATATCTGGTAATAGTAGCTTGTTACATTTCTTATTAAATTTTTTACTACTTTTTTATGGCGTTGTCGGCCAAGATAGTGAGTTAAACTCTAATTAAATTCTTTTTAATTTATCCAACTTATAGTAGGAAACTGTGCTCCTACTATAAATTGGGTACATTTACTCATTTATGCGTGTAATTGGAAAAGGAAATACGTAACTTCAGATTGAAAGTGCGTAAAAATTAAGTGAATTTTTGAAATTTGTGTATTAATATACCAAATTTGTGCGTAGAAAAGCACATCTTATGTGTAATTGTACGCATAAAACGCATAAAAATACACAAAAATGTATAAAAATCCGAAAAAATGCTGTGTTTAAAGTTAAACCACATAAAAATAATTTTTTTTTTTATTTATTTTCATTTATTTAACCTTCTTTTACAATTTTTAACTCTACAATTTTCTTGAGTTTAAGGTTTGTTTTTTATTTATAAAAATAATAAAAACTACATAAAATGTTAATATCAGTATTATTGTTATACATAACTATTGAACTAAAAGCAATTTTGAATAGAGGTTTAGACCATACATGAGACTAATAAATTATTTGGACAAATTAATTGATGATTTCATTAGCATTAAATTGAAACTAATGCTAATGAAATTTATAAATTAAGGTAATTAGTTCAAAAGAGACCTAGAATGCTAAAAGCGGCCCACTCTGTTTACTAAAAATTAGTCAGATTAAGAAAGCAAAAAAAAAACAGATTAAATCTAAGAAAATTTTGCAATATTTTATTTAGTTGTAAATAACAACTTACCATGCTGCAATCATAAAAATTTTTGTGAAAATTAATAGAACACAAAAAATATTTTATATCTTTAAGGTTTTGTGTGAAAAGTGTGAAAAGGAAGGGAACAAAATTCACTCTGTAGAGTGGAGTTCTCCGGCATTGTGAATCCAGCTTAAATTAACACTCGACTATTTTTCACGAGATATTTATTTTTATATTAACATTTTTGTTATTTACATTCAACTAAACTTTTCCTAAATATAACTAAAATTTAGTAGATAACATAATTCGTTTTTTCTGTTGTTTAATTACTAATAATTTTTTCTAAAATATAACTAGAATTTTGTTCATAGTTTTTCTTGCTGCTTTTATTTTACCAATATCTAGAAAAGAAATTTCGCTGATATCAGGAGTTTTTTATGCAAGATATTTATATTTCAACCAGCGCTTAATTTTGATCCAGTTCTAGCATCAGTTGTGGGTAATATTCTTGAATTTGATCGATCTTAAGATATTTTTAATGGGTTTACAGAGCCATGTTTGTGTCAGGTACATTAGAATTATAAAAATAGCGGTCGGATTTTACTTCTTCATACGTGGGCAAAAATCGCCGCATTTCCACACATTTCTTTGGTTAAACTAATTGTTATTTTTCTTTATTATTGGCCCTTTCCGCCAGAAAAATATTCTAACTACGGCCCTGTTGTTAATACATATTACAAATATTAAAACGTTTGCAGATACCAGATTTTATGTGATTACAAGTATGTACGTATATAAAAGCTTCAAAAGTGTATATAATAAACAAGTACCCACTGTAAGTTTTTGAAAAAAAAAAAAGATTTGTTGTTTTTTATCTACATATTTTTTACTATACTTACGAAGACATAAAGAGGACATTAATAAGTCAAAAGCAATGTCTTTAGAAATATGATGAGTAGATAAATGAGATGCAACAGTTGTGCCGAGTTTGAGTATGTTTGTAAGGGTCGTTGTTCTTCTATAGTAATCGTCATAGTCGTCAATAGACATAATTTCAATTATAATAGTAAAAGCATCTCTTGTTGTGGATGATGAATAAATGGCATAATTAAGTTACAAAGTTGTTGCTTTTTTTGCTGAAAATGAGCTGCTGTTAAGTATCGTAAATGATTAAGGGTTAAAAGAGCTATTTTGTGTAAATGAGCTATCTAATTGAAAGAAAGAAGTATATTTTAAAAACCTTTTAAAACTTTGTTTTTTTATTTTTAAATAAATAATGAATATTCATAAATTTTCATTAGCTAATATTTTAGTAGTAATTAATTGCAGTAAAACAATATTTAAATTTTGGTTATTGTGTTATGATATTGCCTTTTTTCTTTCTATCTAACTACATATATTATTCAGAAAAAAATATACCCGTATTGTATATTTTTTTAAACGCATTAGGTCAGGTATTAATATAAAAAAATTATAAAAATTAACTAAAATGTTTGTATAAAACGCACCCTAATTGTAAAAGTTGTAAAGATGTCACTGGCCCTGCTGATCAGCTCCATATCAAGTATATCTGTAGACACTTGCTGACATCTTAATATAAATATAAAAATGTGAGTAGGACATTTCAGCGTCAGATCATACTCCCCGATCAAAATTTTTTCATAACCTGCATTCATTTGGGTTAAGTGCAGAACAAGTAGTAGTTTGGCTGAAAAGCACAATATATTCTTACCAGTAGTTTTAAATACCAGAATATAGTTATAAGCAGGCACGTAGCTGGGGTGGGGGGCGGGGTCAGGGGGCTCTAGTCCCCACCCCCCGAAATGATTTGACAAATTTTGAAACGTGACAATATACGTCAAAAGTAACAATGTTTTTAAAAAAATATTATAAAAATATTAATTTTTTGTTGAAATCAGCAAATTGACAAGTTTCTGAAGCTTTCATAAATAAAATAGGCTTTTTGTAAAAATCCTGAATAGTTATGTGTGCTAGGTATAATAAAAGAGGTCAGAAAATAAAGAGAATACAATCCTCTCATTTACTGAAAAAAAATTTATCAAATGTGGTTGCAAATAGGAAATTGAAATTTTGTTTGCACCTTTTAATTGATAAGTGGCTATTTTTTATGGTCAATACTACACTAAAAGTTATATAATTACACTATGCGACAGTCAAAATCGGGTTGGGATGAAACCAACGGGAAATGTTAAATCGGTCAAAAACAAGTTATACGTGTCCCGGCGTTTCGCTGGGTCACCCCTAGGAATCGAGATATATCTTTTTTTTTTGACATAACTCGAGAACGACTTGTCCGATTTTGCTCAAACAATTTTCAAAAAATTAAAAATTACAATTCCTTTAATCTGTTCATATAACGTTTTTCTATATACTCAACAGTTTTGTCGGTAAAAATAAATGCTTGTTACCGCTACCATAAAAATCAATAACCTTTTGTTTATTACTTTTTTTTAATATTTTAGGCAAAAAATATTTTTTTCTTCATACATTTATTTTTACCGGCAAAACTGTTGACTATATAGAAAAACGTTATATGAACAGATTAAAGGAATTGTAATTTTTAATTTTTTTAAAATTGTTTGAGCAAAATCGGACTAGTGGTTCTCGAGTTATGTCAAAAAAAAGACCACCAAAGGTCAAATCGATATATCTCGATTCCTAGGGGTGACCCAGCGAAACGCCAGGACACGTATAACTTCTTTTTTACCGATATAACTTTCCCCGGTAGTTTGAACCCTTCCCGATCACTGACCCCTACCATTTGTCTCACAGTGTTATTAGAGTTGTAAATCGAAAATGACAATTTATCCTGCTAAAATCAGCAAAAATTTTCCTGGATATTATTCGACTAAACCATCACAAACAATTTTAAATTTTTATTTTTTTTTTTTTAATTTTCTTAATGCGAATACAAATCTACACTGTATTCTAGGGATCAAAATAAGAAACTTTGCCCGAGGAACCATACCTCTTAAACGAATTCTGAATCCCCGACTTTTGATGTCCCAAATATTGAAAAATCCCACTTTGACCCATTTAGAGTGCCCCAATCGAGTCCAAATGTATGACCGACCCCCACTAACTTTGGAGGGCCGACCCACCCATGCCAGTGGCGCACCCCCTGGAACCCTCCTGGGGGGTTCCACATACAAACATTTTTTCATGTAAAGTGCCAAAACTTGTGATTTTTTGAAATATTTGTATGGGGAACCCCCCAGGGGAGTTTCCAGGGGGTGTGTAACTAGCTAGGTGGGTCGGCCCTCTACAGTTAGTGGGGGTCGGTTATACATTTGGACACGATTGGGGCACTCCAAATGGGTCAAAGTGGGATTTTTCAAAATTTGACCCTATGGGTCAAAAGTCGGGGCTTCAGAATTCGTTTTAGAGGTATGGTTGCTCGGGCAAAGTTTCTTATTTCGATCCCTAGAATACGATTTTCCTTGTCACTTGAGCGATTTTTTTGCCTCCCTACAAATCGACCCGCACTATTGTACGGCCAACTTTTTTTGGGGGTACGGTCTAATGTATACAAAAAAAATATAAAACGAATTTATCAAGTTTTATGAGACAGCGGGACTCTATTAATTGTTCAATTTTATATTTTTATAATGAAATGTGTTTTCGTATGATTTTATTTTTTGTTATAATAAATTCTGTATTCATAGTTTGATATCATTAAAGATAGAATGTTCATTAAGTTGATGTTAAGCTAATGAAATATTTTAAACCCTTTTTTTTTCGTGCCAAACAAATGAAAAGTGCTCAAAGTGTGAAAACGTATTTAATGTAAGATAAAATTTTATATTTATAATATCATGTAAAGGTTGAAAATTAGGGTGTTAATTATAGCCTAAACGAAAATTTAGTTGCTAATTGTATTCAAATACAGTTGCTTTTTGTAAAAGTGGTGAAAAGTAAATATTTATATGAAATAGACATGTAATTTAATATCTTTGAAATTGGTAATGTATAATGATGGCATTTACACTTGTTTGGTTTTACATATGATAAGAATTTGTAAAATATTTGTTTTTTAATTTTTTTAAAACTTTTAAATTGTATCTTGAATTGTTTTTCGTTTGACTTGTGTGCATATTTTCATATAATGTATAAATTAGACTGTCTCTCAAAATATACTTTTTGCCAATTTTAATTCATTTCACCCGCCATATTTGTCCTACTAGTTTTGAAATGGAAGAATGCGATTTTTTTTATTTATTTATTTATTTATTAATTTTTTGAAATAAAAATTGAATACAATATCGATATCTATAATTCTGACTGTGATAAATTTTCTCTTTTCTTCTGTTCATATTGCTTGCTAATGCTCGATATAAATCCTAATGCAAGGGTTTTAAAATATGCATTTTAAAAATTCAATTGCCTTAAATTTTGTTTGAAATAAAGTAGCTTTCAAATTCCAGTAGTTGTTTATTTAAAAAAAATATTTTATAATAGAATTGCCCATCGGTATACACCTTATAGTATACCGATGGGCTCAGAATTTTTTTTTATATCGATTTAACGATGTCCATCTGTCCGTCCGTCCGTCTGTCTGTCTGTCCATGCATTCTTGTGTGCACCCTACAGGTCGCAAATATTAAGATATTTTGATGAAACTTGGTACACCGACCTATGGCAGCCCAAGGACGAAGCCTATTGATTTTGGTGAACATCGGGCCATGTTTAGACCTATTGCCTATATAAGGGTCCCCCCAAAATTGGCTTGGTTACAAACTGCAGGTCTCAAATATTAAGATATTTTAATGAAATTTGGTTCGCTGACTCACATTATAGAAAATTTTGACACAAGTCCCATTTTAACCCATTCGAATTTCGGATCCAAACATTAGTTGGCTTTAAGGCAGACTGGTGTAGGGTATTGTATAGTCGGCATGTCCGGCTTTAACTTTTTTTAACGTTTTTTAATAAGAGTATTTATAATTAACTTTTTTAATTATCCATGTGATAATCGAAATATATATGAATAAATATGATCATACATTGACTTTTAAATGATCATGCATGCGCATACATAGTCATATACGTCCATGTGTAGGTCGATTTATGACCATACATGATCTCATATATTTTCACATATCTTCGGATCCGAATTTTGAGGATATATGATCCACATATGCCCATATATGATCATATATGGGCATATATGTACCTCCATATACCCTCAAATTTCGGATCCAAAAATATATGAGTTCATTTATGGTCATACATTGAACTATACATTGACTTATATGACTATGTGTGCCCATGCATGATCACTTACGAGCCAATGTATGATCATGCATGTTCATATGTATTTCGTTTTTCACATGTGGAAAGTGGGAGAAAATGTCAATATTTAACTCATTAGAGTTTCTGTTAAAAAAGAAGTACATCTAGATCATTAATTGTAGTACTTTTTCTACTGACTTTTCATCTCTTTTTTTGCTTGAGACATACTAATAATATCCCCTAATAAGTACTAATTAAAAAATTAAAAAATAGCACAAAAGTTGCCATATACAGTTTAAAAATAAACTGACTTATGCCACTTTTAAAATAAACCCTTTATATTTATATTCTTTATATATCTTTTACATTTAGCAATCTATTAAATAATTCAATAAATATATTTATATATAAATTATATGCGTAATATCCTCTTTAAAATAATAAATAGTACTAAGCAAATATCTCTTGCATATTTATGTGTTAAATTCAATACAAATATAAATGTGTCATTTTAGTTTAAAGTATAAATACAAATTTATTTGAAAAATAAATACATTTTCATTTAGATACGTTTGCCATATTTCAACATTCAGTCTATTATATAATTTGATTAATTATCATTGAAGCTTTTTGGAAATAATATTTTTTGTATATAAAGAGGAAATATAAACAAAAAGTAAGCCTTATGTTGCCTGCATCAATTACGGATGTTTGTAGCATTGACTGAGGAACTTTTGATACTAAATGGCAATATTAAATTCAACATGTTATAAAACATTTCTAAAGATAAATTATTTTATTAAAGCCAGACATGAATGGACGAATGAATTATGATGATAATGATAAGTGTAAGTGTAACAAAACATTTGTCTGTTTGTATTTGAATAATATTTAAATGAAATAATCGAAATATTTATATTAAATGTACATTAGAAGTGACAAAATAGCTTTATTAGAAATAGTAAATTATCTAATGGTACACTCACAATAATTTTTCCGTAAAAGTTCAACAGTTGTTTAAAAAGTAAATCGGTTAAGTTGTTTCAATTGAATAAGTAGTTAAATGGCAAAGAAATATATTTTTAAACTTTTTCTATCAGTCATTCAATAAACAAAATACACAAAATACGGACATTCAGTAGAAGTTAAAATATTCAATAAAAATTTTCTGTTAAAAATAATCAGTAGTTATACAGGGTCCGCCAAATAACTTTTTTTTTTGAAAAAGCTATAAAAAAAAACTACTGAATATTTTCTCAAATTTCTTTTTTATATGAAAGTAAAATCCTTCCGGTTAATAATGGAAAATAATTTCATTCATATGGTTGCTTTGGCTGGTCTAATTTTTAAGCACATTATCGATTGTGTGCAGCTGTATTTCACCAATGGCTTCACGAATATTGTCCTTTAAAGCGTCAATTGTCTCTGGCTTGTCGGCGTAACACTTATCTTTGACGGCACCCCACAAATAAAAGTCCAACGGTGTCAAATCGCAGCTCCGAGGTGGCCAAACGACATCAGCTCTGCGGCTGATAATGCGATCTTCAAAAACAGGGCGCAAAACATCGAGTGTAGCTTCGGCTGTGTGGCACGTAGCGCCGTCCTGTTGAAACCAAATGTTGCCAATATCCTCCTCTTCAATTTTTGTGAACAAAAATTCGTTCAACATGGCCCGATAACGATCGCCATTGACTTCGCACACATTCTGCAACATTACCACGATTTTCAAAGTAATGTCGCAATATTTCCCAGCGTTTTTTCAAGCGTATACACAACCATATTCGTTCAGCGGAAGGATAAAACTAATTATCTGTCAAATCAGACATGAGCTAAGTGTTACCATTCACGAAATAAGCACTAGTTGAAAAAAAAGTTAGATGGCGGACCCTATAATACGATTAATTTTCAAATAAACGAGAAATCTATTATTTTTACCGACTTTGCCAGTTAATTAATTAACAATTAAAAATAAACGACAAAATACTATTGTTTTAAACGAAAAGTGGCTAGTCCTTTTTTTAACTAATTTTCAATTGTTGTAATGTACATATTCGGTTGATTTTAAGGAAAAAATATTGTGAGTGTATTAAATATATATACACTCAGAAAACAGATTCGTGCTAACACTAAAATTAGTTGCCAATCGAAGTGTTTAGTTGCAGATATGTGGCTACCGAGATTGTTATATCGTAATCAAACTTCTCTTGCCTCGTTTGGATATCTGTTCTCGCAGCCGAAAATATCGGTTATCACAACCAAATTATTCGTTTCACTACAGTTGTCAGTACGAATCAATTTTCTCTGCGTACTTAGACAATAAGATAATTTAATTAAACTAATTATTTCTTTGCTCTTGGCTTTCAACAACGTATCGATTGTCACAAGTTGATAACTTGTAACTAATAACGGAATTATAAATTGAGATCAGGATGAAAAATGACTTTGTTATGGTGGATAAATTATATTGAATGTTTAATTCATAGTCATCCATATCTTAGAGATTTAATATTAATAAAAAATCTTGTTATTGGAACGTGTTGTTACAAATAACGTACTTATTTACAAACCCATTTTAACTAGTCTTGCCTATACCCCATAATCCATTTACAGATGGTTTTATTGTTAATCTAATTCTTGCTAAGTTAATAAAACTTAATACACATAGAAGAAAAGTTTGATAGGCCGAGGAGACTTCGAATGCACTTATTTGCAGATCAAATAACATCGAAACTCGAATAGTATTATTTTATATTCCCAGTGAAAAATGCTCGTATACGCTCAAACATGTTCATATATGGTTTATGTATGGACAGATATGAACAAATATGGATTTTTTATGAACATATATGAATTTTATATGAACATATATGAAAGTATATGTGATTCCATATATGGAAAAAATTTCATATACAGACATATATGGAAGCATCTGTTATTTCATATATGGAAATGGCACTCATATATGGACAAATATGAAAGTATATATTATTCAATTTATGCAAAAGGGACTTGTATATGAACATATTTCGAAGAATACATTTTTCCATATATGTAAAAGGAACTCATATTTGGATAAATATGGAATTAAATTTAATGCCATGAATTAAAAAAAGGAACATATGTAGCGCCTAATTTGAATGTCATACATAAATTTATATCTATCGTACAACCTTATAATAAAGGACAGCAACGTTCGCATGTATTCGCATATATTTAATAAATGTATATGTTCATATATGTCCATATATGAACATATACTTAGGTGTTACCTCATTTTTCGGATCCATACATATATGGTTGAACCATAAATGTTCATATATGGACATTTTTCACCGGGTTAGTATTTTATATTACCTCAAAGTTATAAGACCGTTGCCGAATCTGGACAACTGAGTTAATACCTGACATTAGTAATAACACGTTTACTTAATACAGTTCATACATAGGACTAATTAATTAGGTGGACTAATTAATTGATGATTTCATTACCATTGCATTGATATCAATTGTAATGAAATTATTTTCATTACCATTTTTTAATTAATGGTAATGATTTTAAAATTTAATTTTATTGATTAATGACAATGATTTTAAATTTCATTACCATTGATAATGAGTAAATTAAAAAAAAATAATTGCCATTGACAGAAAAATGTAAAAAAGGAGTAAAACTCGCTGAAATGGAAGATGGAATATGCTTATTCCGGCTCATGCTCATTTGAAATTAAATATTACTTTCCATTCCATTGTTATTTGTATCCAGGTAAAGTTTAACGGAATTAAATGGATCTTCCCTAAAAAATTATGATTTATAACTTCCCCGGCCAAACCCGTTGTTCGTTTTCGTTAGTCTGAATTTTTTTGTAAACAAATGGTTTTTAATCAATTGTAATTAGTTTTTTTATACATTAGTGTCATTTCATTACCATTAGTAATGAAATTTGTAATGAAAAATATTTCATTACCATTAAATGGCAATGAAATTTTTTTCATTGTCATTAGTATGAACCATAGCTGCTATCTTCAATTACTTTTATTTGAATTTTAAGGAAAAAATTAAATAATTTTTAGTTTTTATTTGTTTCCAAAAAATTACAATTATTTTTAAATTAATTGAACGTTTTCAAATAAAAATATTAATAACCTTAATATTTATTTGGTATGAGTTAGAAATAAATATTTTTTTAATTGTTATTTTTATTTGAGCACAACTCAAATACTTTTTTTTAATTGAAACATCTTTTTATAAAATTTCAATTAAAATTTATTTCTTTAAAAATTTCATTATTAAATTAAAATATTTTAATTTGTAAAAATATAAAAAAAAATTTTCTAATAAATATTTCATTTGCCTTCAAACAAAATAAAAATATATTTTTTTCAAATCTAATTCGAATAAAATATTTTGAAATTTTATTTGCACCAAAATCTAATAAAATAAAAAAAATATTTTCCTCAAATTTTGTTCAAATAAAATTTTATTTTGCTAACGAAATGTATCAAATAAAAATTTATTTCAACATAAAATGTATCAATTAAAAATTTTGCTCAACTTTTTTTAAAATAGAAATGTTTCAATTAGATCTGTTGTTAGGTTTTTTTATTCTTTTTAAAAAGTATAGCTTCTTTATGTAATGTACATGTGGGAAAATATACGGAACCGTACGATTCCGTGTAACTAAGGATTTAAACCATTTAAATAACAATATATGTGACCTTCTCCGAGAAAAGGGACCTAGTGTGTCAAAAAACGGGTTTCGATAAAAATGAGAAAAACATTAAGATTTTATTTTTAATTTAACTTTAAATGCGTTCCTCTCAAAACTCTATTTTCACACACTAGGTCCCTTTTCTCGGAGAAGGTCACATATAATATTTTTGATGGTATCAGCATTTTCGGGGCAACGAATTTAATCAGGCGAACATCTTAAATTTTAATATTTTGTGCTCTACTCAATTAAAAACTTCCCTAATTTGCCCTAATTTTGCTTGTAACTTTTAAAAGTTTTTCAACTCTCTTGGGTATAACTTTTTCAGCACAAAAGGAAATCGCCTAAAACCTTTAGCGGATAATAACTATGATGTTAGAAAATCTAACACTTGTGGAAAAAAATAGGTGCCATCAATTAGGAACAAATGGTAGGTCTCTAAAATATGTAACTATGTTTTTTGAATAATGAGCAATTTCAGAGATTTTTAATTTTTGCGCTTTCAGCATCAATGTAATTGAAAAAAAGCATCAATGTAAATAAAAAAAAACGAGGTCAAATTGATTAGTGTGCCTTCAGTAATAAAGAAGATTTTACAATAATAATCTCTTCATGTCTATGCGTGAAGAACTTAAAATTTCATATTTTTTGAAGGGCACATCCGCAGTTCGAGAAATAATTAGTTGCAGTCCTGCGTAATCAGTATATATCAGTAATAATATTATTGTGTGTAAGTGCTAAATGGATCGTGCTATTATTTTGATATCCAGAGCCATTTTAGGTTAAATTTTTTAGCTTTTCATAGATTTTTGTAGCTAAAACGGATGTAGGCACGAAACGGATAATCCGATCATTTTATTACTTACACGTAACAATATTAGTGGCGATATACATACATATATGTATCATATAACACTAGATTTACACGTTCAAGATTTTGTTTTCAAGTTGATCACACATACTGCTTGTCAAATTTAGTTGAACTTGAGTCTGTGACGTACACTTTCTTTTTACAAATATTGCGGCACAATATTTGTAAAAAGAAAAACAAATTTATTTATAAGAAATTTTATCAGCTGACCGTCAAGTTTTCTCCCGACTTCAAAGAAAAATTGATATCAAGTTGCAGTTCAATTTTTAAAAATGTGAGTGTGTTAGTAAAAAAGTGTGAGCGTATTGAAACTTAAAAGGCAAAATTTTCGGAAAAATATCACTTTGAATGAATAAAAAAAAAATTTCCACTTGATAAAAATAATTATTTTGAGTAACTTGATCCACATAGGGTTAATGTTATCACCTTTCAAAAAAAAGACCCACTAGCAAATTTACAGAATAACATTTATCAGATTTTTACTAAATTGGGATATGCGAAAGGTGTTATTCTGTAAATTTCCTAGTGGGGCGTTTTTGGCCAAAAGTATAAAAATTAATCCCATATGGATCACGTTACACAAAATAATTATTTTTATCAAGTTGAGATTTTTTTTATAAATTTAATGGCTTTACAATCTCGTAGTCATAATTAATATTAAGTTCCATGGGGCTTTTCTGACCCCAGGCCACTAAGGGTTAAATTTTTTTTAAAGAAATGAAAAGATAATTATAATTTAACCAAATTTGAGTGCTGTTTTTCCGAAAACCGTGTAAAATTTGATGAAAACATTAAAATTTTTAAAATTTTTGACAAAATGAGCAATTTTTGTAAAATGTCCTGAAAAGAACAAACTCGATTTATCATTTTTCCAATTTATTTTTTTTCTTTAATATCAACTATTATGTGGTACAAAAAAAAAATTTTTTTAAATTAATTTAAAAAAAAATACGTTTTTGCATTTTTATCAAATTCGTGGGTGATTTTGGATTCCAGGCTAAAGTGGGTTAATGATATCCGATGAAGTCAAAATTCCATGTATGAATCATTTTGACTATATTAAATAAATAAGTGGAATAAAAAATATTTTTTTTCGAAATTTCAAATTTTGGTAATTTTTAATAGTAATACACTTTTTTTCCAAAAGGGGCCATTTTCGTCCAACTTTCGGCACGGCTTAACGTTTTCCAGAAAAAAAAATCGATTTCTTCCATTTGGGACCATTTTCAATACAAATGGGGGGTGTAATGAACGAAAATCGACAAATCGCTATACATATATGTATATCCAATCCGTACCTTTAAGAACATTTTAAAACGCCATCTTATTTTTTCTTATTACTCACTTTGAAAAAGATGTTATATAATCATATATTACCATATATAAACCCATATATATGTTCATATCTAATTTGATCCGAATATTGGAATATATAATTATATCAAACGAGATAAGCATGTTATCTAACCTGATACAATTTGATCCGAAAAATGGGTCTATTTAATTGCATTAAATTATATATAAATACATATAATTTTATAAAAATTTTCAAATGAAATTTTAGTAAATATTGTTGAGATCACTTATTTTCATTCACATTAAATACTAATGGCCGACAGAACAGTTTGGCTAACAAAGTCGGTATTGGTCGATCTTTGGTATTGATGGAAACGAGGATTGAATGCGATTTAGGACGCAAATTGTCCATAAACTTAGAACAACGCAGTTTGTAACTGAATTTCAATAAAAAGCTAAATTCAAAACGAGAAAAAGTTGTTAAGAAAAATTTATGCTAATAAACTTGGAAATAGCTGACATAGTAAATTTTCGGTTTAAATCAACTTTCCAAAAATTTGTCGGAACAACTTTTTTTAGTTTAGAGTTTTGGTCTTTCTTATAAAATGTGTCTTTCTTATAAAATAAAAAAAACTCTTTCTAAGTTTGTGTTCTTCATTTTAATTAGATATAATGTCATGTTATATATTTTGATATAAGATTGTTTATAGAAGCTTATACGCCATTATATATAATTATATATAAAATATATCGCAGATCTCTTAATATATGTATGGAGACCAAATCGCGTATGATTATATATAACGTCATATCAAACATATTTATAAAACCAAAGTGTTAATATAAATCTATATGGTTATATAAAGCGACGCATATAAACATTTATAATAATATCAAATCATATAAGATTATATGAAAACTTTTTTAGTCGGGTACCTATAAAAATATAAAGCCAAGAAATTAACAAAAATTGTAAATTTTCTGGTTAAATTAAAAAAAATAATTGAAACATTTTGTATCAATTAAATCCTAGCAACAAAAGTAGTTGAATCATTTTTGTATCAATTAAAACATACATTCTAAATATTTCCGATTCAAATAAAACACAGCAACAAATCTATTTCATGTTTTTCTAGTTCAAATAAAAATATGAAAAAAATTTATTAGAAATTTTCAGGTACAAATAAAAATTTTAGAAAAAAAATTTTATTTTTAGGAAACTCAAATAAATAATTTAATTTATTATTTTATTTGCCGAATATTATTTTTATTAAAATTATTAAATTTTTATGAAACTAGAATAAAAAATTTTAGAATTTTATTTGAAAATAAAAAAATAAAATAAAAATAAAAAATATTTAATTTGTATTCGAACTATGTCAATTAAAATTATTATTTTTTTTATTTAAAAAAGATAAATTTAAAATAACAATAAAAATTTTCCGTTACATAATTATTTTTTTAAGGAACAGAATTTAATTGAAATTTCTTTTTATAAATATAAAATAGTTTAAATCTAATTAATATTTAACGAAAAAAAATACAATTACAAAAAAATTAATTTTTAATTGATACTTTTATTTCAAATAAACAGCTATGGTATGAACTAATAGTAATGAAATTTCAATGGTAATGAAAAATTCCCATGTATGATACAGTTCATACATTTTATTACAGCTCGAAAATTTTAATACTAAAATGTTTGTTTTTGTCCTGCCGTGATTTGAAAGCAGGCCGTCATATTGGCAGACCACAGCTCTACCCGCTGAGCTCACAAAACCTATAATATTTGGTTGCTAAGAACATAAATGAATGACAAGAGCTGGTCAACTATTGGTTGCGCTAAAATGCTATGGTTGGAAAAAAGTTTGTGGCAACTATTTAAAATGCCAGCGTTTGGCAAAAAAAGAAGGTATTAAAGGAGCTTATCCACAAACAAAAAACTCGATTTCATAAAACAAAAAAAATTTCTAAATTAAAAAAAAAGTAAAAAAAAATTCTTGCCTGTAACTTGACTTCAACTCGCAGTCTTCCGCTTACAAACCTTTTTTAACGAAGAGTCATAATTTTTATAAAATCATTGCTCTGCCCGTGAATTTATTTTTATACCTAATCTAATCCTTTGGCAGTGGCTTCTTTTTATAAACCCCTGAACTTTTTGTAAACCAAATACTGGCAAATTGCTTATTGCAAACGCTATCAAAGCTTGCCAAATGTGTGTGATTCTGCCAATCATTTATTTTTAACACCGCGGCTACTCAGTGTTCTGCTGGATTTTTTGCATCACTGTCAATTTCGGACAGGGTGGTTACTATATTGTTACGAAATTTGATTGATCTAGCTCTGGTAATTTGGAATAAAAATATCCCGAGAAACAGGATTTACTAAACCTGTCAATCGGCAACGCTATATTTGAGTATCCCACATTATGCTACAATGTGGTATAAAGTATTATACTGTAAATTGGTTTGTGTCTTGGCTAAGAATAAAGTGGTTTGTGTCTTGGCTACGCATACATTGGTTGGTGTCTCGGCTAAAAACCAAGAGGTTGGTGTCTACGCTATGAATACTCTGGCTGCTTCCGGAGCCTTCTAGTTTGTTCTACAACCATGACTAACAATCTAGGTGCCTCTGTAACCTTCTAGAATGTTCTACAAACAATCTCGGTATCTCTGGAACATTTGAGATCATTCTACAATCGCAGACATTACACTATAAACGGGCTGCAGCTTAGGTTTGGACAGTCAGTCACGCTGTAGTGTTTTTACAGTTCAGTTGAGCTCTAGTAAATCATTGTGAAATTGTTTTTAAAGTAATAAAGTGTTAAAGAAATAAATAATAATAAGTAAACAACAAGTGTGTACGAGTTTTAGTTATTTTTAATTGCACCAGCCAGGTTTATTTAAAGGAAATAAATGTACATTTTTCAAGGTAAAACGTAACAATTGGTGTCTGAATTTAGGTTGGTTATTTTGATTGCAATAGAAAAGAATCCGGTTTATCTAAAGGAGATAAACCAACGTCTTTAAAAGGTAAAACTGTAATAATATTTATTACACTTCTTATTAGATTCGTGTACGCCAGCACACGAAAATCAAGAAATACATCACTACTTTTATACTTACCAATATGGACAAAAATAATGAGACTAAAATAGATTTAAACAAAAAATAAGTTAAAAAAATATTTTTTCTATTTCTTCTATGATTTTTGTTTCAAATTCTAACAAAAATAAACTCTTCTATAGTCCCAAAGTGGAATCGGTTGCCCTAGAATCAGTTCTGAAACCAGTTCTAGCACTGATTCTCCGTCAGTTGCACCTTGCATATTAGCTCCGCGGAACTTGTTCCGGAAGGGTTCGTTTGATTTTTTCTTTTCAATTTCAGATTCAGTGTACCATAGTTAGTCATTAATTATATACTTTCAAAAAAACTTAAAATTGTTGCATAGTGTAATATTTAAAAAATCTTATTAACTATCTTTTACTTTTTTCCATTATGTTTTTCTTTTTCCAACAACTGTCAAATCATCATATGTCATAATATAACTGACAACTACAAATAAATGATATGCATGTTGTGTCACCCACACGCACACAAAACCGTATATCCTTTCTCACTTATGTTATATGCACACAAATACAATTATTCCTTTTGCAAACATTCTAAAACAGCAAAAGTAAATTTATATTTTTGTTGATAAAACCACGTAAAATATCGTTTGCGTGAGTTTATAACCCAACATTCTTCATCGAATACTATTCTACAAATATGTTAAATATTTTTCTGAGAATGCTAGATGGATGTCTTTTCTTTTTTACTTTTCTGGAATAACTCGCCTTTTTACTACAATACAAAATCGTAAGTATGTTTCCTATTTCTTATGTGTTTTTTTTTAAGTATATGGTTTTTGCTTACAAATAAGTAAGTGCATTATTATCATAAGTTTTAAGCCGCAGTAGAAAGAAAGAATAGAGCAAAAAAAAAAAAAGTGGAAGCAAAGAATATGCTGTAAGTTTGATTTTTTTGGGTTTCTGGAAGACAAGTAAGTAATGCATAAGCTTTGGAAGATGTGTACAAGAAAATACTTGTCATAGTCATCATATTTTTTGTGAGGAATCCTTAAAAGAATGTTTTGCACATTACGACATACAAAGTTATTAAAAAGTAGATGGTTTGTAGGTATTTCAGTTTTTTCAATCGCTTGTGGTAAAATTTAAATAAAATGATAAATATTTGCAACGAACTAAAACTACAATAAAAAAATATTTAACTTTATAAACACAACTGTACACAACATTTGTTAGCGACTACTAATTTTTTCTACTAATTTTGTTGTAAATACTACAGATCAACAGACATGTGTTGCTAAAACTAGCAAAAAATACCGGTGGGCTCAAAATAGTTAAATTTCCCGTAATAACAGCAAAATTTTCAGTAGCCATTATAGACTTTTTTGGTTGAGTGTAGTCGACATACTGCTTAAAAATATTGTTGCAGCGTTTCGTCCCAAAAGTGTGTGTGTGTGCCTAAAAAATACAAATACGTACACTCAAAAAAATAAGTTAGTAGAAAAATTAGTAAAACGTCTTGTATATCAAGTGTACTAGTTTTCAGCAATTTTTTTGCTGAAATTCCGTTTTTAGCAAAAATTAAGTTATATTTTTTTAGCACTAAACTAATTTTGAACCAATGTTTTACTAATTTATTTTGCTACCAAAATTGTGCTGATAACCGCATGTATAGCGTGGACGACAAACAGATAGACAAGATGTAGATGTCGCAGCTTGTCTGGAAACGGAAATGACAAAAAAAGAAAAACAACTCTACACATATTCTATATTTAAATTTTCAGCAAATAAGTTAACTAAAGTAAAATTTCGCTACAAGTTTTTTGAGTTTTTTTCAGTCTACTAATATACAGCAAAAAGTTTAGTGATTTTAGCAAGGATTTTTTTCATTTGCAATCGACTAAGTGTTAGCAAAACTTTTGCTGAAGATTACTATTTTTTTGGTAAAAATCAGGTCGCTGATTTTCAGCAAACCTCTTGCTGAAATTACCAACTTTTTTGCAAGCACGCTCCTGACTAAAAATTTGCTGACACAGCAAAATTTTTTGCTGACTTTACTGACTTTTTTTTTGAGTGTGGAAATTGCTACACTAAAATGGTTAGAAATGCTTTTATCTGCGCTTTTGGTTAAAACTACGGTTTCTAAAGAAAACCACCACAAAATTCTTTTAATAGTTTGATGTAGCTTACGCACTTATTTATTTAACACTGTATTACTTTAAATACAACCATATAACACACACAAACTCTATGCGCAACTCACTATACACAGTCAAAAGCGCTATTAATTATACCAAGTCAAATACGCAACTTAGGTCGGCTAACTTATCTATAAAGAAGGCTTATTTTAACACTATTTAGTAGTACTGGTCAAAATATGAGTAGTGGGTATCGAGTATTTGTCTCTTTTTTTGGGTACTCGACACTCAAAACTACTACTCGATATTTTCAGTGTTGCATTTTGGACAGACAAAATATATAAAAATGTGACTCCGATAAAATATTTACCACAAAAATGTGACTCTGCTAAAATATTTTTTACAAAACTACAGCTAAAAGAAAAATTCAGAAGTAAAATATTTAAAATTATATGTTAAAAAACTATGAAAAAAGCAAAGTTGGTGAAAAAGTTTAAAAATATGTTTACAAATTTAAATATTGAATTACCGTAAACGTTTTCAAAGAATTTTACTAAAAAATTTCAAATTTAAAAACCGTAAAAAGTATTGAGTAGTATCGGGTATTGAAAAGTAACCGAATTTACCAGCACTACTATTTAGAGGAGAGGAGAACTTTACTCTTGGTTAAGGTAGTGAAGTGTGTCTTTAACCTTAACCACGTATAAAATTTACATTAAAATTAGTTTGGATAGTCTTAAATTGAGCGTACTTTTAGATAAGTTAGCCGACCTTAACACCACAAATATAAAAGTACAACTTCACTCCACAAAGGTTAATGCGCAATTTCCACTCTTTCGTACCTTTAGGTCTTTTATAGTTTATCGGTCGTGAATGTAGAATATAGTAGAAAACTCCAGTGCTTCTCAAATTATGTTGTTCATAACACCCAGCTGCTTAGCATTATACTGATTATATTTGCTGGCAGCACTGTAGCCGGTTTGAACGGTTATATTTTTCTATGATATTTTTCTTCCAAAATTCCAGAACCTTCCATACTAGGATAATCCAATTTCCTAACAGTATATGTGACAGCGCATAGAGAAAGGGACCTAAGGGTAAAAAAATAATTTTTTTTTGTGGACAACATCTGAGCATCGAATGAGACCGATCCCATGCTCTCCTGACATTAGGTCCCTTTCTATCCTTAGGTCCCTTTCTATTTTGCGCGTCACATATACAGAAATTAATCATTTATTATTTAGCGTTCAGTATTTAATAGGATAAATAGGAATTTTGGATATATCGGAAAAAGTGGGCGTATAAGTGAGTCGACGATTGTCCTTTCCCTAAAAGCCTTATTGGAACTATTACGAATATTAAAAAAATTAGCTAAATCGGTCCAATCGTTCCCAAGTGATGCGCTTAAAAACGAACATTATTTAATTTTTATTTACAGAGATAATAATATTAATAGCTAAGAAAATAAGATATAAGATAAGAAGATAAAAGTGTTACAATATTTCATTTATTTAGCTTTTGAAATTTGATTTTGTAAAAAACCGAGCTGGTTTTTGCGCAGTCTAAATTCGGTATAATACATTTTTCTTTTTAATTTACTAGAAAGCCCTTAAAAATAAATAGTTCAAAGTAAATATATTTTTATTGCAAAAATATATATAATGATTAATATCCAAAGAAATTGGCAACAATATTGAAGTTAAAAAAATAACAGCCTAACATTAACATTAAACAAAATTATTTCCTTTCATAATTTGCCAGAGCACTCCTATCTACAAATAAAATCACTGGCTTAACATAAAAATAAACTGACATAAAGTCATAATACGTATGTGTGTTAAAAAGTCAGGTGTTTTTTGTGTGTGCTTAACTTACCAACAGACGCACACTCACACCAATATCGTTTTACACCCGCCCCTCCACACAAGTCACAATAATAATGTGGTAAATTATGAGAATTTATGCAATAAAATTTCAAATTTATGCTTAACAGTGGCAAAATGTTGAAGAAACTTCTTTGTGCAAATATGATTACACAAGAGTCTGAATGTGTATGTCTGTAGGTGTATGTGTGTGTGTGTGTGTATGTATTGGTATAAACCATATTAAGCAAAAATACTGCAGAAATGTTAAGAGTATTTTGAAGATTACCAAAACAGAAATTTAGTCTAAGAAGTAAGTAGTTGTAAAATATGCGATGGTAATGGTAACAAAAATCATTTTCGGTAAGAGCTACAATTTGGTTTTGTGTAAATCTTAAAAAAGAAAGAAAAAAAAAGAAACGACAAAACGAAAATGTTACCAAAGTGTGTGTGCAAGTGACTTGTCAGTAGATTAAATATTTTACCATTTTTTTATGTTTTTAGTAACAATTTATGCAATAAATAAGCATGTATTTGCCAGAAGGCAGGCTCAATTTAATAAGGTTCATTCTAATATGAATGTGATGTGATGAAAATGTAATAACAACACGAGTCAAGATATTATATACAAAAAAAAAAATTGATTGCACAATGCTCACATTTAAGGTGCTAAAATTATACAAACCCAACAGTAATTGTATGTAAAAACAAGATTATAATGTATTTACTAAACGAATGAATTTAAAAATGCCAAAGGTTAAATGTATTTATTAACATAAACCCAAATTGAACAACTTAAATATTTTGCTTTTCATTTAAACAAATAAATAGTTTTGGGGATTACAAAACAAAAAGAAAACGAAAAATTGTATTTTAGTATTTACTTCAAAGTACATATTACTTCTTTACACTTAAAATAACTTTAAACCTTAGAGTAGTCTTATTGCTGCACTCAAATAGCCAAATGCATAGATATATTGTTGATGTTTCTAACAGCATTGTAAATCAAATTTGTTGTTATTTTATATATTAATTTGTTATATAAGACTGTTATTAAAATCAACAAAATATCTGTGCATATGGCTGTAAAATTTTAGTTTGCTTTATTATTCGAGTTGGTACTTTGTTCATTCTTTTATAGCATATAGATTTAGTATTATCATAGTACCAATGGTACTGTATATAAATATGCGTAACATCTGCATTGCAGTTTCCTCAAAATAGATAAGGAACAAGTAGAAATATTAAAGCATAATGGCTATATGATACCCTTCATTATAGTTTGATTCCGAGAAGAGGATCAAACCCTGCTTCCCAATTTATTGTGGAATAAATATAGTGAAATATATTAGGAGTTGATTTATTTTTTGTTGTGACAAATATCAGCACAAAACCATAAATTTCCATTACCATTGAAATTTTATTACCATTAGTTGGCATTAGTGACAATGAAAATAATGTCATTATCATTTAATGGTAATGAAATATTTTGCATTAGAAAAAAACATTAATAATGGTAAATCAGACTAATGTTAAATAAAACTAAGTAAGCACAATTGATCAAGTTGATTAGCGAAATGACACCTAAATAATTACCGTTTTAACAATGACCCTGAAACAACTAAAATCTTATCCCACACATTGTTAGAGTTAATTCTGATCACCGTTGCCAATTTAGCCATTTTATGGCTAGATTTAGCCATTTTTGAACACGTTTAGCCAGAAAAAAATTGATTTAGCCATTATTTTCGCCATTTTTAGAAAATGTTTAGCCATTCTTTTAGCCATTTTTCGATTAATTAAAAACTTAAGAATTTTGTGAAAAATAATCTGTTGAAGGCATGTCCATATCCAGATTTAATTCATTCAGATAAAATTGAACACATAATAAGTATTGATACAAATTTCAAACACCTACTTTGTTTTAAAAAACTACGGCACAAAAATAAATTTCTACACTTTATAAAAGTTCATTTAAAGAAAAAATTTTTAAAAGAATTAAAAATTTGTATTTAATTGCGTTAAAAATATCAGGATTTATTTATAAAACATACTTAAAGTCAACCGACTACACTTAAAATAATACGCCAGTAAAAAAATCTGCAAACGTGTTTCAAAATGATTTGACTAATTTTTCACAAATTTTTAGATGAAACACTGATTTAAACAAAGATTTAAGTTATCCCCATTTAACACAATACTAAAAATCCTCAATAGGTACTATAACTTATAGAAATAGAGCAAAACGGCCAAAATGAAAACATAATATTCCGTGGTAGAAATCATAAAAATTCTTCGCTATTGAGAGGTTTAAAATCCTTCAAAACTAAAAAAAGTGCGTTTTTAAGTGTCCGAGTTTGACTAAGAGATAATTCCTACTCAAAATGTTGGGTTTTAATTTTTATTAAAAAAAAAATAAAAATTGTTTTTTCGACCTTTTTATTAATTAATTAGAAATTTATTAATTCAGTTCGAGGTCAATTTCCTTATTATGAATTAACATATTATAATAATATAATATAACATAAACTGCTATTTTTCTTCATCAGGATATTCTCCTAACAAATACTCTAACACTTTCAGGAATGAAAAGACCGTATTTTTACCACTTCTTAAATAAAATTTGTATTTTATTTGTACCGATGGTACGAAATACAAAAACAAAAACTTTCATAATATTTCTATTGTTGGTTATGTCTTTGCAGAGACTTCGAAAACATATTTTATTGTTTACTCCATTCTCATTTCGTTGATGTAGTAGACTACGTTTAATATGAAATTTTGATGTTTCAATTTGCATTGCACTATTGCCACCACTTTCTAAAGAAAACTGAAGAAGGGGACTTGGAAATTATGTTAATTCATAATAAGGAAATTGGCCTCGAACTGAATTAATAAATTTCTAATTAGATAATTCCTACTTTTAGGTAATTTTTTATTCCATAATTTGAGCCAATGCTTAAAAATTGTCTGTTAAATGACTGTTGGAATGAATATTGTGTTTACTAAAATTTTAAACAAAATCGTGAGATTCATCATCAATTTGTTCAGCCATTTTTTAGCTTTATTTTAGCCATTTTCCCCAGAAATTTAGCCATTTTTGGTAACCAAGTTCTGGCAACGCTGATTTCATTATTGATATTATTATATAAAAAACATTAAATATTCTCCACACATTCTGCAGAATTTTGTCAACATTTGGGAGAAATAGAAATAGAATGACTGATTTAATGTTTGACATAATGAGCAAGATTATTTAAGAAAATTTTCAAGTGTATGTACCCAGCCAAAAAATTACGAACGGCAAAGCGTTGGGCCAGTACCAGCGTTGGCCGAGCGAAAGATTTTTAAGATATAGTGCTTTGCCAATCTCAAAATGATAAAAGTAGGCAGGGCTTGGCCGTTTGTTATACCCTCCAAAATGAAGTATTTTTGCAACCAATATATAAAAAAAATTTATACTGGGTTTATCGAAAAACTTCCTTTGCAAACATTTAATGATTTTTTGCAAGCTTTAATTTTCTGACATTAGGGTAGTACATTAGGGTCATAGCAACTGAGATCTGGTGGCTAACTACTATAATGGGATACTTGAGGTCAATGGCCCTTAGAGCAAAACACTGGTCTCCTCGATAGAAAAATATCGATGTATCATACTTTAAGATCCGACTGTAAATGCCAAAGATATAACGAAAAATGTAAAATGGCGACCCCTACGTTTTAACCCTAGAAAGATAACGTACGTCAGCGAGACGTATGGATTTTGCATTTTATGCTCTCTTTCTCTCAATCGTTAACATAGAAAGTTCTCACGTTTATTTATCTCAGTCGTTAGCAGTAGCTTGATGGTGGTGGTTGTTTTTCTGCGGTAAGTTGTTTATTTTCTGAGAAATGAGCATAGCATACACCTGTATGTGGAGACCACAAGAATTTAATTTGTGATTCTTGCATATAATGCACTTTGAATTTAATTTTTGTTTATTTGTTTAGTTCAATAATTTTATTAATTTCTAATTGGAGTACAAATTTTTTATTTTTTTTTAGTTTTTAAACAAAACCAAAGTTCTTCAAAGAAGACTTTAAATGTTCTCATTATTTTTAATACATATTTTATTTTAATTTTATATTTAAGTTTTCTGTAACAATAAATAAAAATAAAATGAAATTGAATAAAAAAAATTATCTCAAAAAAAATTGTATCAATATTTGACTATTTAATGTCCTTAGAAGGATTTAAAGAAGTATACGTCTCACAGACGTATCGTTATCTTTTCAGTACAAAAAAATAACGTTATCTTTCTAGGGTTAAAAAAAAAATATTTTGCAAAAATACTTCATACTGGAGGGTGTACGGCGAACTTTTTTTTTTTGCCTGTAAGGTGGTACGCTCTACCCTACACCACTACGTGGAGAGGGTATTATAAGTTTGTGCTGATGTTTGTACACTCACAGAACAATTCCGTTGTGGCAACGGAATTTTTTTCCAACCGAATTGATTCGGTTGGTGCAACCTCGTAATTCGGTTGCAGCAACCGAATTCAGTTGTGGCAACCGAATGCATTTTTAATTCGGTTGCCACAACCGAATTAGCCGTTGCCAGAACTAAATTCGGTTGGGGCAACCGAATTACGAGGTTGCAGCAACCGACCCACTTCGGTTGGAAAAAATTCGGTTGTCACAACGGAATTGTTTTGGGAGTGTAACACCAAAAAATATTGGTCCTACACCCACCTTATAGTATACCGATCGGAGGGAATTTTCGATTTAAGGATGTCCGTCTGTCCGTCCGTCCGTCTGTATGTCTGTCTATGCATTCTTGTGCGCACTCTACAGGTCGCAAATATTAAATTATTTTAACGAAATTTGGTACACCGACTTACACCAGCCCAAGGACGACGCCTATTGATTTTGGTTGAAATCGGTCCATGTTTAGATCTAGTGCCCATATAAGGGTACCCCCCAAAATTTTCTTTTTTACACGTTGCAGCTCGCAAATACGAAGATATTTCGATGAAATTTGGCACACAGGCCTACGTTGGCCCAAGGATGACGCCTATCGATTTTGGATGGAATCGGTCCATGTTTAAACCTAGTGCCCATATAAGGGTCCCCCCCAAAATTGGCTTGGTTAAACGCTGCATGTCGCAAATACGAAGATGTTTCAATGAAATTTGGTTCCTTGACTCACATAGTCCCAAGGAAAAAGCCTATTGATTCTAGATAGGATCGGTCCATATTTGGACCTATCGCCCATATGGGCTATATTTTCGATTTTCTCTTCTTTTATTATTTTATAGAAAATTTTGACACAAGTCCGTTTTAACCCATTCAAATTTCGGATCCAAACATTAGTTGGCTTTAAGTCGAACTGGTGTAGGGTATTATATGGTCGGCATGCCCGACTTTAACCTTTTTACTCGTTTTTTAATACGTTGGCAATGTTCTGGCTAAATAATCAATAAAGTGCTTCTAAAATGTTAAAATGAGTGCTTCGCCAGTACCAAGATTATTTAAAACGCTGGCAAAGCATTGGTAAAACAATCAATAAAGTTCTTTTTCAGTGATAAAATAAGTGCTTTTCCAACCTCAAAATTCTAACACCGGGCTAGGCTTGGCCGACTGCACTTTAAGGTGTCGGCAAAGCGTTGGCTAAAAAAAATATATAGCTTTGCTGGTTCTTAAAGAAATAAATGTAAATGTGGTATAATTTAAGTGTATTCTTATTGCTATAAATAATGAAACAATTGCTATAACTATTCTCCATAAATAATTGCAATAAAATATGTTAAATAAAATTTAAGAAAATAATATTAATTTTTTATTTTATATAAGTTAGCATTCTTAAATAAACAAAGTGAATCCTTAACGAGTTTTTACAGTCAGAACTAAGAGCGAATTATTTCTTAAATTTTGCTTAAATCAAAAATTTTTTACAAAATTTCTTAAGAAATATTTAAGACAAAAAGTAATATTTAAAATCATATTTAAGAATTTTTTTAGATTATTTATGATAATAAAGGTCGAATATTAATTTAATTGAGTAGTTTTGGTCAAGTGACTAAACTTAAGAATTACTCGAACTCGAAATTAGTCGAAATAAAATGCTGGCAAAACACTTATTGCCATTGTTTGGTGAAGCATCCTCAACTAGCCCTCGGCCAGTGCATTTATTATTTTTACGGTTATAAATTTTGAATGCTTTTTTTTTAGAATACGTTTTGCCAACGTAGGGAAGCATTCTAAACGAGGGCTGTGCGAGTGCTTTTATAATTTTTATGGTTGTAAATTTTGTAAATTAAGTACTGGCAAAGCAATTTTTGCCAACGTTAGGAAAACGTTCTGAAGCAGTGCTTCTACTATTTTTAGAATTCCAAATTTTCTAAATTAAGCACTGGCAAAGCACTTTTAGCCAAGGTTGCGGAAGCATTCTAAGCCAGGGCTGTGCCAGCGCTGTTATTATTTTTACGGTTGTAAATTTTTTCAATCAAATACTGGTAAAGCATTTTGTACTAACATTGGCAGAGCGTTGTAAATCCGTGATTTTCCGGCACTTTATTTTTTATGCTATTGACAGTCAGTGCTTAATTTTTCTTACCGTCGGCAATTTCTGGCTGAGTAATTTCAACATAAGTGAGGCTGGTTTGGCAATTTGGAGTAATGATATAAGTATGTAGTTAGGTTAGGGCCAAAAGTGATAATATTTGTAAGGTGGTCAAAATTCGCCAGATTCAAAATTATTATTCTTTTCTTTAATAAAGTTAATCATTAATAATAATAATTTTAGCCAAAAATAAAGCAATTTCATTAAATTCTCTATTGTAATATATTTTCAACCGTTGTAGAAATGGTAATTACATATTATTTTTGTCATATTTTAAAACATATAATGTTAAGTTACTAATAACTAGTTGCTTGCTCCATTATTTCAAAATAAAAAATAATGTGTTACCAATAACGACTTATTTTCATTATTACTTCAAAAATAAGTATTGCTATAGATTTTTTGAAAATTTTTTTAAAATCTATTTTTAGACTCAATATTTTTCCAACACTGGTAAGGATGTATGTAACCATATATTTTTTGATTTTTTGTATGTAGGCTGACTTGTGCGCGGCAGGTCTGGCGATTTTCTTAGGCAAGAAGGAAATCCGGATGGGAACATGCCTTCAAAAGATAATTTTTAGCAATTTGTCAAATAAGTTTTGGGATTTCAGAACATTTAATTTTTTTAATGCAAATTAATGTATTTTGCGATAAAAATAAATTTAAAAAACCAATTAAGTTTTTATTAAAATCATTACCAGATATGTGGTTATGTAACTACATACTTGGTAATGATAACTAGTTACTTTTATTATTACATTTCTTATTGGAATCACCAGAGGAAGACCAGCTCACACGTGGAGGAGACAATTGCATTCAACATATAGCAATCGTACATACACAACGAAAATCTATTCAAAACTGATTTTTGTTATGTATTTACATTTTCTTTATTTTCAATACATAAGAATGAAACAAAGAATGCAGCACATCTTCTGTTCTTATTTAGCTCATTAATTTTGCTACGCAGAGCAAGCAGACGTTTACGTCTGGGTAACCCAGGCTTTAGTTCTGACTATAAAACTGGCCCTAAGTAGTATTCATTTGTAGGCTTAATTGACATTTCAAAAATTTTAAAATAAACACAAAACCCTTCCGATAAGCTTAAGGTAGATTTCTTTTGTTTTTCTTATTAGTTTTATACTAATCAGAAATAAGTAGTTTGTGATAAAAGTTCACAAATTAGCACTCTATTAAATTATTCAAGCAGCCCCAAAACAACAAAAACAACAACAACAACACACGCATATACAACTAACACAATTGAAAGTTAAAACTTACTAACATGAAGGTCTAACGATTTAGTATTTGAAATTTTATATTCATGTATCTGTATGTATTGTACATTGATTTAATGCTAAAATGTGTACCCAAAGGATAACTTGACTTAATTTAGTTGTAAAAGTTAAAGAAGTAGGAAAAAACAACAGTAAAGTACTCGTAATAACGAGCCACATTTAAGACACACACACACACACACATTTGAGAACATTTCAAACCAGTAAAGGCAAACAACTGCCCAGGTGTGATATGTGTATGTGTTCGTGTATGTCTAATATGCCCCCTACTAAAGGTGAATTTTATTATTCTTGATGTTGCTGCCGATATTGCCTGAAAAACCAAGTTAAGGAAAAACTAAAGATTAATGGAGTACAAAGGCAAACATAAGCAAAATATTTACTGATTAAGTACTTACTACCCAAAGGATTTTTAAGGTCACAATTGGAAAGATAAAAATACATATACATGTCGTTCTACAGATGAGTTAAGGAAAATGGTAATAAGACTGTATTTTACTAAATAGTTAAAAAAAAAAATATGAGTTGGGAAGAATAACTTCATTAGGCAAATTATAAAGTTTACTGTTCTATTGTGCTAGTTTAGAAAAGTGGAGGTTGATAAATAAAATCTGTATAATATATAGAATTTATCCAGATTATTTTTCATTCCCGCTTCCCCGGGATTTTTTTGTTTTTGATTTTATTATTCTAGCTTTTATGAAAGATTTTAATTTATTTGTTTTTACCAAAAGACTATTTTTCTTGGAAAAACGTAATATTTTGTATTTATTGCGATTATGTCTTTGTTGTAATATTAAATAATTGTTCACTTTTATAATCTAAATTGTAATTTTAGGCCTTTAAAGTTAGAGTGAAATTTTTCCACATGGAAAGCAACGGTGCTTCAAATAAAAATATTGCAATTTAACACGACTTCTATAATTTTTAATAGCTTTTCAAATGTTGTGTGTAATAGATAAAATTATTTTAATAAAAAATCCAATAACTAAAGTACGAGTAAATCCATGTTGGATTTAATAGCTTTCATATCAGGTAGAAAATAATCACGCTCTCCCCGGAAATAAAAAAAGGCCGGGAAAAGAAAAACCCTCAAATATATCATATTTATAATATAAAGAAAAATAAATTTCAGTGATAAAATCTTCCCAAGTTTTGTTTTTCTTACACGACCAAAAATTATTTCCCATATGACTTAATTTATTTTCTAATTTTGTAGTATAAGTATATGTATATGGTACATTTTTTTAATTCTAAGCATTGCTTTAAAATATTTAAGCAAATGTAGGAAATTCACACTGTAAATACAAAATAAATGAAAATCGATTCATTATACCTTTCTAACATTTCTTTTGGTTGTGTTGGTTTAATACATTTCTACACACATATACACACAATACAATTTATTTCTTTGCTATAAATTACATTTTTGTAAATACAAATTCTGTATGTTTTTGTAAAGGTAGTTTTTTTTTTCTAAAAGTGAAAAAAAAGTATATGTAGCAATAAAACTGATTGAAAAATAATTGAGTATTGACACAAAATCCTCCAATAAAATGAAACGAAAAATGAGAATGATTTCCTAGTTAACAAATCAAATATCATACGCGTATTTGTATACCTTATTTACAGCTAGCCATACGATACTTTCGAAAAGAGGCAAATAAAAATCTACACACAAAGAAAATTAAAAAATATACTCAGTGTTACCATATATTTTTTTAGAAAAACTGTAAAAAAAACTGTTTTTGTATAGAAAAACTGTTTTTCGAAAAAAATTTAAAAATCAGAAGAAATTCTGGGATCTCGAAGTATCCTGAGACTAAAATATTATCCCAGGGTATCAATTTTCTAAATATCGAGATTTGAATAATTTAATTGCGTTTGGTATTTATAGTAAACGACTTTTTGCACAGCCTTCTAATAAAAAATTTTTTTTTAAGAATTTTGGTCTCCTAGGCCCGAATCTGAAGTCAAAAAGTTCATCGAATCACCCTTCCGAGATGTCAAACTTTTCCTATTAAACCCTGACTTAGGATAGAATACTTTACTCGCCAATGTTGTACTTCAAAATAATCTTTATGGATTTGCATTTCACATAAAATTACCTTTCATTAGATTGAGTATTGTTATGTCGGGAATTGTTTGACGGTGTGTAAAAACCCCGTAAAAAATTACGTTTTTTAGAATTGTCCTTTATCATAATTGAAAAAATAGTAGTAAATTGTTATCCCGAATTAGCAAATATTTACTTAAAAAATAAAAAATCAATTTCGGCCTTTGTTGATGAGACATTGTTTTTAAAAACATATAAATTTCTAAATTATCCTTCATTTAGATATGATCTGAAAAGTTCGGCTAACAAATGTCCGTCGGATCTATGACATGTCAGATATGGTTTAGCCAATTTTATTCCATGCTAATTTTTGATGAAATTTGTTATAAAAATGTTTCGTTTTTCCAGTAAGCATATTTAGTAGTATTATATTGCCAATTTAAAATTTATTTATGTTTCGATTTGTACCTAATTTTTTACAATATTTAAAGTTTTATTTTAAATTTTGTGTCATATGCATAATCACTTTCTAAGTTTATAAATGGCTTATAAAACAAATATTTTATACAAACTTCATTTTATAAACGTGTTATAAGGTTTTCAAATTATTTTGCATAAGCATAATTCTTAAATATTAGTTAAAAAAAATAAAAAAAAAATTGTAAATGAAACAAATGTGCCGATTTAATATGAAAAAACTGTAAAAAAATGCATGATTTTATAAAAACTGTTTTTTACAAGAAAAAACTGGAAACCTGTTAGGCATTCCAAAAAACTGTTAAAAACAGTTAAAACTGGCTATATGGCAACACTGCATATACTACTAGTATACTCAACAATTCGGTTGTGGCAAGCGAATTTGTAACAACCGTATTGAGTCAGCTGCTAAACTTAGTGAATTCCGAGATTGGTTGTGACAACCAAAAAGAAAATTATATAATTGAATATAATGACACTGTGGTTCACTTTTATTTGAAAAATTTAGTTTTTGGGATCACACATATGTATATCATTCCATATGGCAATAATCTGCTAACAAAATGCATTATTATACCCTACACCACTATGTGGTCAGTGTATTATAAGTTTGTGCTGATGTTTGTAACACCAAAAAATATTGGTCCTAGACCCACCTTATAGTATACCGATCGGCTTAGAATTTTTTTTATTTCGATTTAACGATGTCCGTCTGTCCGTCCGTCCGTCTGTCTGTCTGTCCATGCATTCTTGTGCGCACTCTACAGGTCGCAAATATTAAGATGAAACTTGGTACACCGACTTATGTCGGCCCAAGGACGACGCCTATTGATTTTGGTGAACATCGGTCCATGTTTAGACCTAGTGCCCATATAAGGGTCCCCCCAAAATTATATTGTTTATACGCTGCAGGTCGCAAATATTAAGACATTCTGATGAAATTTGGTACACTGACCTATTTTGGCCCAAGAACGAAGCCTATTGATTTTGGTGAACATCGGTCCATGTTTAGACCTAGTGCCCATAGGGTCCCCCCAAAATTTGCTTGGTTACAAACTGCAGATGGCAAATATTAAGATATTTTAATGAAATTTGGTGCGCTAACACACATTATAGAAAATTTTGACACAAGCCCCAAACATTAGTTAGTTGGCTTTTACCCAGACTGGTGTAGGGTATTGTATAGTCGGCATGCCCGACTTTAACCTTTTTACTCGTTTTGTATAATTAAATGCGAACACCAATTTGGACAAAACTTATATATGTGTATTATACATATAAGACAAAAATATAAGGCTGACCTGACCGAAGGACCCAGTTTAGGAGATTTGTGAGAGCTGGTTGAACAAAATATGGGCAGTATGCAGATCAAACTTCATATTTTTAAGAGTACATTAAATTAATGTACATCTAGGTTTACATATTGTAAATCTGAGACATGTTCCCATACAAAAAGTATCAAAAAAATCGATTTCCTGCGATGTATACCGGCCAAATTACACAAAATTATTGAAAAATTTCAAATATTTTTAGTTTCATATACAATTGTTATACAAAAGTATTCCATATCGTAAGTACACACAATATGAAGTACACGAAATCGATTACATTGTATGTACTTACACGTTTTTCTAAAGGGTGCTGCATTTTAAGACATTTTTTTAATGAAAATTTAAAAAAAAATCGTCAAAATGATTTTTTTTTTTTCAAAAATGGCATTTAAAGGCATACGCCAAAAAAAACTTGCCCTAGTTATGACTGTTAAACTAAAAGCAATTTGCTACTACCATATGCATCAACAATAATTACCAAAAACAATTTCATTTTTATGTTGATATTTCCAAATAAAACTATGTTCATGGGAATGTAGTAATTCACAAAAAATAACCGAATTTAGCTTTTTTTTCATTTTTAGAAATTTGTTAGTTTTTTTCAATTTAAAAATGTCAGAATATTTAGTACTATTATAAGGTAGAGTAAAATGTTTACTATATTATTCAAATCGAGTAAACCGCATTAACCGTAAATTTCTTTTAACTTCATTAAAGGAATTAAATATCGCAAACGTATTTAACAAATTGTGAAAAATAATCCGTTGTAGGCATGTCCCTATCCGGATTACATTCTTGCCTAAGGAAATCGTCAGGGGACGACGTTAGAAATAACAATAGAAAACAATGTTTTCTAAAGTGTCAGTAACATTTAAATTTGCACAAGCACTTACATATTAATTTTTTTTAATTTTGTTTTATCGGGCTAACATAGGTCTGTGTACCAAATTTCATCAAAATATCTTAATATTTACGACCTGCAGCGTATAAACAATATAATTTTGGTAGGACCCTTATATGGGCACTAGGTCTAAACATGGACGGATTGTAACCAAAATCAATAGGCGTCCTCCTTGGGCCGACATAAGTCGGTGTACCCAGTTTCATCAAAATATCTTAATATTTGCGACCTGTAGAGTGCGCACAAAAATGCATGGACAGACAGACGGACGGACGGACGGACAGACAGACGGACATCGTTAAATGGAAATAAAAAAAAATTCTGAGCCGATCTGTATACTATAAGGTGGGTCTAGGACCAATATTTTTTGGTGTTACAAACATCAGCACAAACTTATAATACCCTGACGACATAGTGGTTTAGGGAATAAATAGTTTAACAAAAGAATACTAACTTTAGGCATAATGAGTTTAATTGTAATGTCTAAAAAACTTTTTGTGTGTACTATTGTGTATGGAAGTGTGTACAAAAAATTTTACGCATTTTTGTTTATATTTTCGTAAAATTAAACAAAACTTTAGCCATTTTATAGTAGTAAAATTACAAAGATTTTTTGGAGTGTACTAACCAAATCCAATCACCACTAAATTTCTTAACAGTAATTTTTATTTGCAAATGAAAATAATTAGCCCAATGGGAACTCCATTTTGAAAATTTTCTCTTTAAATTTCATACTAAAAAAATGTGATTGAACAGCACTAATATATCAGTTCATGGCTTAGGATCTCAAATTTTAAGCTTATTTGTTATTTAGGCTGTGACCAAGGAATCATCACACCATCAACTAAATACAACAAACAAAAAAAAATTTTGTTGATAGATAAGCGAAAGCTCATATAAAAATTACATATGACCCGATTATCAGCAGACACAACAAATCATAATAGAGCTTCTCAAAAATTAATGGCGTTTTCTTTTCTGGAAAATACAAAATAAAAATGTTGCCCTCACCCCATTAAAATGTTACATTTTTCCAATCAGAATAGAACACAATAAAATCACTGTTGCATTTTCTAAACATATGTATGTGTATTGTATACTCGTATGCAATATTGTTTACGCAAACTATTACTAATTGTAGCCTAGTGGTTGTGATGCCTGCCTTTGACATGGGCTGGACGGGTTCAAATTCCAGCCAAAGTAAAAAATAAATTTTTTTATGTATTTTCTTTTTTCAATTAAAAATTAGTTTTTTCATATTTAAAACAAATTGTATAATTTTTTATTTATTTTTAGCCTAAAAAATTGTTAAATACTAAATAACAGCAAAACTATAAAAATCTAATTAAAATTTTATAAAAACAAAAAAAAAACGAAAAAAAATATTGTGCTCCAACCGGGGTTTGAAACTACGACCTACTGCATCAGAAGCCATGATAGTACCCCCTAGGCCACCGAGTTGCGAGTTAGTTAGCAAAAAACATTACAGTATATACACATGGCGTTGACATAAAGAAAAAAACAGGGCAACACTCTACCCCGTACATTTTTTTAAGGGCGAAAAATGTTGCACTTTTGCCCTTTATTTAGGCAACATTTTTAGAAAAGAACACCTAGCCCTCTTAGAATGTTACCCCTAAGTTAGAAAAGAACACAAAAAGGCAAAAGTGCAAAAAAAGACAACATTTTTTTCAGAAAAGAAAACGCCATTAAACAAAGCTCAATGATGAAAATAATGAAGATAAATTTCAAAATTTTGATAAAAATGATAAACAAGGCAGTTTTTTTCTTACATAAAATAATTGTTCCGACTTTAGGGCGGATGCTCCACGCCTTTCCTATATTCGATTATCCTCAACACGTTTTGATATACAATGGTGGAGCGATAAACGAAATTAGCAAGTTGAAAAATAGAGACCACCCTGTTTTACACGTAACATGGCAAACTTGCAAATGAGATTACCAAGATAAAATTTTATGAATATGATAACAACACATTATCTTGTTTCTTATTTTGTATTTTCTTTTACGGAAAGAAATCTTTGTATTACAAAATATATTTAAAACTTTATTCGTAACTTAAGAATAATTTAACTTTAGATATCAAGTCAATAGCCTTAAATTTCTTCAAGATATATGTACAATAATTTTGTTTTATTTTCCCCATCAACAACGAAATATTTCTAATTAAGATTCCAAACTGGTTCGTTAATTTGTTTGTGAACAAACTAATAATGTTTAAGCTCTTTTTTAATTTGTATGTAAATTAATGAACATAAATTGTTTTTTTTTTGTCTTTTTTCTGTCATTGTGGACAAATTTGCTGTCCATGTATTTTTAAACAAATTACTTTTCTTTTCTTTCCTTTTTATTTGAAATTTATATATACATTTCAAATTTAAAATAATTTTTACTTTTAAACACGTTTTATAAATTTGTATCCAATACCTTTTTTTTCTGCAAAAGAAATTATGAACGTGACTTCATTGCAGTTTAATGTATATACGTACTTCTCTATTTTTTTATAAATTTGTTGTTTAAATACCTCATTTGCTGCTCTTACTCGAGGAAAGAAATTACCTTTATCGTTATTTATGATGGCATTAAATAAAAAAGGTCCCCTATTTTCAATAATATCGATATTGTATGTATGAAGTATAGCTGTATTAATACGAATATTTTTTATATACACAAATTTATAACCCTTTTTGATTAGCTTTATTTCTTATTTATTTGGTTTTATTATTGACATCTTGTCATGCATTTTTAATGATCAACCATTAAGAAATAAAGGAAAAGCGAATCGCAAACGCAAACGCAAAAAAATGGTAGGAATCCCGCCCAGCTTAGAATACATAAAATATATAGGTAAGGTAATAAAATATTTCAGTTTACGATGTCATAAAAAAATACAACAAATTTTTTTAAGTGGTATTAATGTTTTTCTAAATAAAAAGAAAAAAATACTTCATATTAGAGTTTGGGAAATAAAAAAAGGAATTATAAACTTATCTTAATAATTTTACATTAATATTCGTATTGTTGCAAATTTAACAAAATTTTATTTAAAAGTATTAAATTTATTTGAACAAAAGTAGATATAAAAATATTTATCACATCCCATAAAGTCAACAATTCTAGATGATATTAAAATTATTGTTGTTAAAAATATAAATCACATAAATCATTATTCTTTGACTATAACGGACATGTGCCACATGTTGTGTATTGCAGAAATAAATTACAAAAACCAAAAAAAAAAAAAATATTAATTGGTTAATTTTATAAACTGAAATTAGTGTTCTCCAAAAAGTTTGTCGGTAGAAATGACTATAAAAAATATATTTAAAGAGAATCTCCTAGACGAGAACAAGAAATTCACATTGAATAACACATACAAATTTATTGTCATTAAAATTTCAATTAAAATTTTTTTGATTTCAAATTAATTTTCAATTAAAAGATTAATCATGTAAATTAAAATTTTAATTGAAAATGAGTATGGTGTCGAAAAAATTTTTAGTTTCCCATAAGTACTATTGACAACATATTAAAAAAAACTCTTAGGTCCGCTTAATGAGTGTCCAGTTAGCTACTAACTAGGACTTTAACTGCCGGATAAATTGTAACTGGACATTCAGTAATCTTAATATACGTTGCGTAAAATCATATTTTTTGTATTATTGATAGAAAGAATAATGTAAATGTATTCTTTCAGCAGCCCAATAGAGTAACAAAAAATTTCAACCGTCATTGATAACAAGAACTACTGTGTGGGTACTAAAGGGCTGCAGAAAACCTTTTAAATGACGTTCAAGACAACATATTAGCCTATACATGATAGCTGACTTTCAGCAGTCTTGTTCAGTAAAAAGTTGTTATCTTCATTTCTTATTAACAAAAATATACAACATATTGCAAAAATATATGAAGTTGGTTTTAAAATAGTGTTATTTTTTTTAAAATTTTATTTTTATCGGGATATTCATTAATTGCATTAAAGGAATTAAATATGCTAAAATCCCAAACGTATTTAACAAATTGTGAAAAATAATCCGTTGTAGGCATGTCCCTATCCGGATTTCATTCTTGCCTAAGGAAATCGTCAGGGGACGACGTTTTTAGAATTTCTGGAAATATTTGTTAAGTTAAATTACAAACTCAATGAGAATTTCTATTAATGTTTATACATGAATGGATGTCACTACATTGCTAGATCTGTCAAAACAACAGAGTAGTACATTGGAAGATGACAAAGCAAATTGTGGATACTTTTTTGTTGTTTTTGTTTTTTCTTTGATATTTTAAATATTAAATAACGCTCCCAGACGAGAACAAGTAATTCTCCTTTAGTTTGGAATTTAACTTAACAAATATTTCTAGAAATTCTAAGAACGTCATCCCCTGACAATTTCCTTAAGTAAGAATGAAATCCGGATAGGGACATGCCTTCAACAGATTGTTTTTCACAATTTGCCAAATAAGTTTTGAGATTTTTACACATTTAATTCTTTTAATGCAAAACTACTTTCAACTAAAATTCTTTCGAATCTCATTTTCCTGAGTGTTCGCTTTGAAATTTTAGCATGATATTTTTGCGGAAAAGTATAATTGATTTATATAAATTTGCTTCATATTTTAAAGGCATTAAATTAAGCTGTCCCTTAACAGCATAGATTACATAGATCTGTTACTCTTTGACATTTGCTGTCAGTGCACGTATCTCATGAGAGTGTGTTGGACATACGTTCTATATCTATACAAAAAATATTTGAATGTGTGTGAAAAAATGTGTTTGTTGACAAAAGAAAAAGAAGAAGAAGAGTAAGATATCTATGTAGTCTATGCTTAACAGAATAATGTTTTATGTTTTATATTATGTGTGACATTTAATATTAGAATTTGAATTTGAGAGCGATGGTCACTTATGAAAATTTATTTAGCATTTTTAAAAAATAGTAAAGTACAAAATTAAACATGATGGGAAGACTTTTGGAACATTGAGTTATGCTAGTTTTAAACCATACCTACATTTCAAATCATATAAATTTATAAATTTTTATTAAATCCAATTTATTTGTATAATAATTTTTTTTATTTTTTTATTTATTTATTACCAAAATATATTTTTTAGTTACTAACTACCTACATACATAAAATATCTAAGCCTGTTATTTATATAGTTAACCAACCAAATATATCCCTGTTTGTAGATATGGTAAAAAAATAACAATGAGAAATAAAGTTAATTTAAAATCTATAGAAAATTTATTTGAAAATATTTTTTTTAATTTTGCTCACAATATTTATATTTATTTTATTGCTTTGGCTATTTTGATGGCTATAATAAATATCGGTATGATAAAAAAGCGTAGGGGAATTTGAAAATCTTGTAGTTTGTGGTTATGTTCAGAATTTCTGGAGTTTAAACAGCTGGAAATCTATTTATAAAATGTTAAAATATTTGTATTGTTATCACTATGATAATACTTGAAAAAATTGTACTAACATTACCCAAAAGAATATTTCAATTTATATTAGTTCTATTCTAAATTAAATACAAACTTTGTATAGTGACCCGTTTCGTTAAATTTTTATACTTTCTGATACTTTTAAAATAACCAAATTTTTAAAAATTCTATTTTAATCAGGGACGTAACAGTTATAACTTTTATTCAAAAAAGTGATTGTTTTACAATTATTTCTTGTTTGAATATTTTTAATTTTCTGTTTATTTGCTCTGTTTGATTTTTATTTTAATTCAAACAAAAACAATCCAAACACGATTTTTATTTTTTCAAAAATAATAAAAGTTATTTTGTGATTTTTTTTCTTTATCAAAAAATAACAATTAAGAATATAAATCAAAATAATACCCTGACCACATAGTGGTGTAGGGTATAACAATAGAACCAATGACTTCAACAATTTTAATATCCTGATGATGTCAACTAGTGTTAATTAAAGATTGAATAGTGATTTAAAGTGAGTAAATATGTATATTCCATCACCTTCCGGCATTCAATTTAGGTCAATTTTTAATTTTTATTTTATTATCAAATAAAAAAGTTACTGCTTAATTTTTTCAAAAAATCATTCTGTAACTTTTGTACAAAGTTTTAAAATAAAAATCAAAAAACAACAAAAATTTATAGAGTAAAATATAAAAATTGAAAAAATTAAAATCTTTGCCAAACTTTGTGATTTTTTTGTGCAATATGATTTATAAAATATAGTGCATTATTGAAATATTATAAATAAATAAATTTGGTTGGTGACTTTTTAAGAAATATAACAGTTATTTTGGGTCTCTGATTTTAATAAATATTTTCTTTGAATGCCAGAATATAGTAAATCTTACTTAATCATGCAAATAATTCAATAAATTAGGCTTTAAATATCGTTAAATTGCTTAACTTTTTTAAAAGAGTATTGTTTTGTCCCAAAATTAAAAAAGCAAGTTTTTATGAGCGATATTGCCTTTTATCTTGGTTTCCCTTCTCCTTTTTTTTAATATATATTTTTTTGTTCAAGTGGCAAACACTTAAATAAAATACAAAAAAATTCTGAGGAAAACAATATAACTTTTAGATAAAGAAGGTCAAATATACAAGAAAAATAAAAAAAAATCAACAAAGAAGATATATGTATGTATATTGTGATTTGTTTAGGATTTTATGACATTGAAAGGAAACTCCAAAAAACAATAAAATAGCGTTTACTTGTTTATTTTCTTTTTGGTAAAAGAAAAAAAAATCCTTTTGACCTTAGAATTTATCAAAACAAAAATATACAAAGCTAATCGTTAAAAAAGGGGCCTTGATAAAGTAAAGAAAACATCATATAAAAAGTAACGAAAAGTGGATGAGAAATATAAACAGAAATTTTCACTTGTAAACAACTAAATCTTGATATTTAAATCAACAGTATATAAAGAAAATTTTGCAGCGTTACAAGTATTTCATGAAGTTGTTTATAATTCGCAGCAAAGACACTCACAGTCCATAAATATGTATTTTGAAATATAAAAATTAGGAATACAAAAATTTCTTCAACTCTTCGGGAACTAATTTTAAAATTTAGTAGTAACAAGGAAAATAATTATAACATTCAAGAAGTTTTTGACAAATCGATCTATCTTATTAAAATAAATTGTCGCCTAAACAAGGCTTACAAATTGCGCAGTTCAGAGATATTCTTATTCGTTAAATGCATCTTGAATTCTACTCATTAGGTTGGACCTAAATTCAAAAATATTCGAATTGCCTGAGATTTCCATATTATGGAAAAAATACGACATTTTTTTCGATTGTACTTATAGTTTACTACCCGCGTTCGAAGCTGGCCTGCTCAGTATATATTTTTGAAAAAATATTCTCGAAGTTTCGGAAAAAATAGGTGAAGAAAAAAATTTAACCCATATTATCCTAGCGTCGTCATATGACGACATGAAAAGGCCTCTTTTTGAATGTGCATAATACCGTTACTTTAAACATGGAAGGACTTCTGTCAAGAGTTTTGTAATAAAAAAATGTCAAATTTTCATTCTAGGTTTATTTTATCCACTTTGGTTATTGTTTCTGGACACAGTGAATGACCGAAAATCACAAAAATTTCAAAACTGCAATAATTATAATATCTTTGAATAAAGAAGGAAAGCCAACTAAATTTGCTGCATATTGGTAAAACTAAAATGTTCTAATCGCAATTTGGAAAAATTATATAATTTAATGAATTTGGGTGTCGTCATATGACGACGCTAGGAGAATATGTGTACAAAATGTACAAAATTTTTATTTGCTTTTTTTTTAATATAGTAATTTTGGGCTGTCTTTGACAAGGTTTGGAGCTTCGTACCTTACCTCAGTATGGAATCTACCAAGATCGACAGGAAAATAGCCTTAAACTTCCCGTAGTAGATACTTTACGTTATGGTCGAATAGAACACTTCCTAAAAAGAAGCCACAATGGTAAACAAAGACAATGCAACTTACGAGAGTTATAATTTTTATTTTCTCTCACTATTCAATGAAGTAATGTTAGTTTATTTATGAAATTGAACTATATTTGAATTTATTTTGAATAATAATGCTAATTTTCTATACCTTTAATGGAAAAATGTAGTTTTTAATAAATATTTCTCTTTTTCTTAAAAAACTTTTTGATTTTTTTTTGTAACAATTGTACACATATTCTCCTAGCGTCGTCATATGACGACAGGCAATAACTACGGATCTGTAATATAAGACAAAATAATTTCAACTTCAGTTTCGTGTTCCTAGGGCCCTCAGTAGCAAATCATGTAAGTTTTAAACAAGTGGCACAATTATTTCTTAATTCAGGAGAATATTCTTAATTAGGGTTGAACATCGATGAACCTTAGTAAAAAATTTATTTATTAACATAACTTTTGGAAATGGAAACTGTTTTGCTTGAAATTTTGCAACAACAGTTTTTAGAGGTGACCCCACATTATACTAAAAGTTGGATTTTGAGGACATCTTGGAACGCTATGCTGCCATACAAAATTTTTGAAAAATCGCGATTTTAACGTATAGGCCGCTACAGATGAATACATATTTTTTGTTGAAATATTTTCCTTTTAATTTCTTCCTTACTAAGGCATTACATTTATTGAGGTCGACTGTACATTCGGCGACTAAAGCCGCTGAAATAGCAAAAAAGCATAAAAACCTATATAAAACGCTAAGTAGTGGTTTAAATATCAAGATTAGCACATCGCATTTATATCGTAAATATGGCAACAGGTCCTGTGCTTACATTTTAACACAAAAAAATTCATATTAATTGAATTTGAAAAATTTTTTATATAAAAAACTATATGTACAACCGCCAAACTTTAAAGACATTTAGCGAAAAATCTATACCATTGATCGAAAAATAAAGTACGCCATTGTAATCAGCAGGGGAAGGACTTTCATGTACTAAAAAATCGAAAATATGCGCTTAAAATATGCACTATAAAATGGAAAATATGCACTTAAATATGCATTTATAAAGAAATATGCACTAAAAAGCAAAAAATATGCTATAAGAAATAAATTATATTTATTAAAAACTAAGATAAACATAAAAATTCAAGTATAGGTTACAATAAGCTTGTTCGTTTACCTACTATTAGTTACTATATTTACTACAGCTGGAAAAATTCAATACAAAAAGTAAACAAAACTTCGCAATTGTAGTAAAAGTAGTAAGAAATTCGAGTAACAAACACACTGAATATGTCTTCAAATACACATCCCAGCAAAACCACACATTACCAAATAATGTGTAAAGTAATGTGTTGCCATAGCGGCCGATGCATTACTTTATACCTTACTTCACTGATGAATTTTACAGGCGATGAGCCCCGAAGTAATGTATAAGTAAGAAGTGATAAAATAATATGTTACTTATGAGGTTACGAGGATGCGAAAAGTAATGGGTCTAAAAATAGATTTTCGTAAAAAAAAATTTTATTTAAAAAAAATTTATTACAAATATTTTTTTTAATAAATATATAAATGTGGTCACGCTGGGATTCGAACCTGCATGTTAGCCGAGAACTCTACCACCTGAGCTATGGACACACATAACATTTGATTGCTTAAAAAAACAGTGTAGAAAATCATTACCAGATATGTGGTTATGTAACTACATACTTGGTAATGGTAACTAGTTACTTTTGTTATTACATTTCTTATTACCTTTATATGGCGATGTCGCGAAAAATAATGAGTTATGGTTATAAACCAGCATACGAAAAATCAACAAATATGTCGTTACCTATGTGCTTACCAGTACTGACAAAAATAATGAGTCTAAAAATAGATTTTCAAAAATATAAATTATATAAAAAAAAATATTTTTTATTGTATTTTTTTTTTAATAAAATTTGCTGGTGCGGGAATCGAACCTGGGTCTACAGATTGCCAGTCAATAGCTCTACCATCTGAGCTATATCGACATATAATATTTAATAGATAAAAATATTGACCTGCGGCACACAAGTAAGCTTACTCGCCAACATACAAAAAATCAAAAAATATGTGGTTACTTATATCCTTACCAGTGTTTAAAAAATATTGAGTCTAAAAATAGATTTCAAAAAATTTTCAAAAAAATCTAGAAAATTATTTTCTATTTGAAATATTGATGAAAATAAGTCATTATCAGTAACTCATTATTATATGTTTTAAAATAATGCAGAAGGTAAGTGGGTGTCATTACTGGTAGTCCAAAAAATAATGATATGTCATTACCGTTTCTACACTGGGAAATAAATGAATTGTTGTGCTCCGCATTTTCATTTGTAATGTCGAAAAATATATACCTTACACCCATGCTTACAAAAAAACACAAAGTAATGTGTCTAAAAATAGATTTTCAAAAATATTCTAAGCATTACTTTCCATTTATAAATCATGCATTACGTAATCAGTGATTGGTAAGTCATTGCTTTTTGGTCCGAAGTAATGCAGAAGGTAACGAGGTATCATTATAAGGTAATGCGTGAGTATATCGCACCCTTTACCAAAGTTTTGCTGGGATGGTTAAATATATTTTTGTGTGTGGCATTTTACCTGAAAAAAAACTTTATTATAAAATAGAACTTAAATATGTGTACTATAAAATAGTACTCACTTTCGTAACTCAGAGAAAAAAGTGGCAGAAATTAATGCTCGGGGACAAGTTTCCTTTAAATAATTTTTATAAAATTTTTCAGCTTTCTGTTTGTGAGCAATAATACTCGAAAACGTTAATTTAAAATTACATCTATAAAAAATGTGTTAGTGGATGTCAACATATTGTATACTATGTGTTTCTCTTTCTAGTGTAGTGTAATATTACCAACAGAGCTTCCAAATAATTAATTCTTTGGATTTTTTTTTTAATTTTAAAGTATGAATTCTTAAATCGAATTTAATATTTAAAAATATTAAAAATATGCAATAATGTGCAAAATATGCAATAAAAGTCATAAAATATGCACTTAAAAGCAAAATATGCAAAAATATGCAACAACAAATCGATGCCATTTTTTTCAAATTCTTTGATTCGGAAAAGTATTTGGTCAAAATCATTTTTGGGCCACTGACTACAAACATGCATTTGCATGAAAGTCCTTGCCCTGGTAATCAGCATATAGAACTGATGGTCAGATCTCCATTAATTTTTTGAGTGTCATGCAGTGTTATTTCCGATTTATTCATTTTCAATTTTTTAATAAAAATTTCGTTTTAACCGTATCGCCATTAATTTAGTTTTGTGAGTTTGTAGCTCTTTAATTAGAAATTTATAAATTGGAATTATATCTTAAAATCATTTTTTATAAACTACAACAATATGCTAGCTAATAACATTATATTTTCCATTCTACTACTAAGATATACAAATTAATTTTATATATAAAAAAGATTTATTTTAAATTCCAATTAAGTTTTTTCTCTCTCTTGCTTTCTGGTTTTCTTTACTACTTTTCAAACACGAAAAAATTCCATTTTTCATGTGTGTGGCTATGTGTGTGTGTGTGTGTGTTAAACAAAGAAACTAGAATTAATTAGTTCAATAAAAAGAGACTAATTGTGGTGTAACTGTAAAATCCCATTCATATTTGTCACCTACACAATCGCTTTAAATCCTTACACCATGGCAGTAAGTAGCAGAAAAAGTAGTCAAAGTATCACAGTTGCAATAGCAGCAACGTAAGCAGTGTGACATACTATTTCAATATGCAAAACCAATACATTTGCAGCCGAACTATTGCCATGCAACGACGAACAAAACTAATGGCGCCAACTGTGTGTTAGTGGCATATACATCCATATACTCATACAAACATCATTTTAGTTTCTATTGTGCATATTTTTTCTTCTACTTTTGAAATACTTGCCACCAACAACACTATTTGAAGAATATATTACTTTGACTGGCATTTGTGGTAAACCCCGAGTGTACTTGATTTTTATGGTTGTAAAAGATTTCTCTACATCTTTTTTTTTTTTTTTTTGTTTTTACTTCATACTTCATTGAGATTGTCTTTTTTTCTCAGTGTGTGTACGAATATAGCTGGTGGTTCATTCATTTTTACTGTTTTTCGTTTCCTATAGCTATGAAAATATATTGAAATTGTTTTAAACCGCGTAAACCTACACAACCATAACCATGACTGGTACCACCACCACCATCACATCTACCACTACTTCGTATTTTCTCAAACTCTCGCCCACATTTTCTTTTTGAAGCTTTGTTAAAGTTGCTGATGTTATGGAAAAACAGTTATATAAAAATTTGCAGTGATTGTTTCCGTTTTTACCCCAAGAGCCATTAGTGGTATGAAAGTCTAACAAAAAAGCAATTTATATATAAAACACTTATTGCTATGGTACGTATTTATATAAAGATTGTCCATTAAACAAAATTCGTGTATTAATTGGTTATCATAATATAAATACTGTATATAGTTACAGCACAAAATTGCGAAAATTTGTCTTTGTCACAAGCAAGGCAAGTTTTCGTCATGAAAACTTTCTAACACATGTCCGATATAGCGAAGCAAATAAAATTATGGCTTTTTTGGAATACATTCTATAGATACCCCTTTATATGAAATAGACTGGTCACTTTTACATGGCGTTGTCATAGGAGGGGGAAATTGACCAGTCTATTTCATATAAAGGGGCCAGTTCGGTGACAGTTTGTTTAAATTTCCTGTAGGGTAGCTATGAACTAGGTCCTTGTTGCATATTTACAGCCTTTAGAAAAATTCACACATTATTCTGAACAGTGTCGGCCATTAATTTAAATTTTATTCATAAAATTTTCTAATATTTATATATATGAGGCTTTTCATACAAACTGCCGAGCTAAGGAAAAAGCAAGAAGGGTATATTATAAGACTAGGAGTCCCAATCGTAATTGGATCGCACACCGGACCGGGAAGCAGACCGGACTTCGGACAAAACAATTCGGTAATTAACGATATGATGGCATAGTGGTATAAGGAAATTTTTGCAGAAAAAAATTAAAAATATGAATATAGAGGCGAAAAAATCTGTATATTAAGAGAAAAAATAAGAAAAATATTGATAATGTCAGAATTAGAACAGTGCAAAAACTTATGAAAAATGAAAAATTTTAAATTTTTGGGAATGAAACTTGTACATTAGACCGACTCACCTTATATGGACAGAAAAAAAGGAAAAAAAGTGCCGCCCTCAAAATAAACCTTGGTTTGTTTTATGATGATTCCCAAAATATTTCGGGTCTAGGTATGAGATCTCACGAGCTGAACCGTTTTAAAAAAGGTATTTTTTTTAGTTTTTGGCGGAATTTTGGTATTTAGCTAAAGACTATATACACAATATTAGTATCATATGAAAGGAGGCGTGTCCAGCGGTATATATAACATATTCAATCGTTCCTAGAAATGTCCTGTTTGCAAGAATAGTCTACAAAAAAAAAACAAGTTTTTGACTATTTTGTATGAAGAATTTTGTGATTTAAATGTCAATCTTACATATCTTAATCTCTAGTCGATTTAAGTGAACACGTGTTTCAAGTTTTTTTGAAATTCGCGATTGTTCGCGTTTTATCAGAAATTCAATATGGTGGAGGAAATATGTTTAAAATTGGGCAATATGGATATAAAAACTTTCCTTTTGATAAGTAAATAATCGCTAAGTAGATAAAGTTCAGAATTTTGCTAATTTAATACATTTTTCACGGTGCTGTGGACCAAATTTTGATATAATTTGGAATAAAAAAATTTTATGAAATTTTTTGTAGGTTTATTATTAAATAAAATATTTTATTAAAATACGCGTGTCTGTAATTTTTTTAATAACCATCTAAATGTATGCTGACCCTAAATAAAATTTTATAATAATGAATGGGGAAATGTTTTTAGTTGATCTGTTATTTAAGTAAATGAATGTTATTTTAGTTTGACTCAAGATCATAAATTAATATCACTTTCTGATATTATTTTGAATTATTATCAAATCAAAGAAAGATGATACAATTTTTACAAGTAAATTACAAAGAATAAAAATTATTGAAAAAATTCGATAATACCAGCAAGGCAGAATGCGCATTTTCGGCTTTCGCTACAAAGCCATCATCAGTGCCTTTCGCCTTTGAGTGGGTTAATATTTCTTTGATTTGAAAATAATTTAAACAGAAAGTGATATTAATTTATGATCTTGAGTCAAACTAAAATAACATTCATTTATTTTATAATAATTTTTTTTCGCGAAAAAAAGATATTCCGCCAAAAAAAAGCGCGTGTTTGGTGTTTTTCTGTTAAGTTGCATTTTTATCCTTACATCTACTAGAAACTGAATTAAAATTATTATTAAAATTTTATAAACACTTTTTTCGGGAAAATAGATATTTCGCCAAAACAAGCCCGTACTGGATTTTTTTCTATTAAGTTGCATTTTTATCTTACATCAACTAGATACTGAATTCAAATGCAGATTGCAGTAACTCGAAAATTTTAACAAAATTTGGTCCACAGCATCACGCAAAATATATCAAATTTGCAAAATTCCGAACTATATCCACTTTGCGATGATTTACTTATCAAAAGAAAAGTTTTGGTATCCATATTGCACTATTTAAAACTCATTTTTTCCTCCACATTGAATTTCTGATAAAAAAAATCGCGAATTTCAAAAAGATCTGAAACACGTGTTTACTTAAATCGACTACAGATTATGATATGCAAGTTTGACATTTCAATAACAAACATCTCCGTACAAAAGAGTAAAAAATTTGTTTTTTTATAGAATAATCCTTGAAAATAGGACATGTCTGGATACGCTTGAACATGCTATATATACGCGCCTCAAAAAACCTGTCATATGATGGGTACCATATGACAGGTTTTTTTGAGTATGTTGTCTACAGCCAAAATGCAAATTTCTAACAAAAACTAAAAAAAATATTTTTTTTAAAAATGGTTCAGCTCGTGAGATCTCGTTGCTAGACCCGAAATATTTTGGGAATCATCATAAAACAAACCAAGGTTTATTTTGAGGGAGGCAATTTGTTGGGTGAGTTGGTCTACTATATATGTAATAAAAATATAGAAATTTTGTTATAAGTTTTGAGCTCAGCAGCCCAAATATTATTAAGCACCGTACATATTTTCACTTTGAGGATTTGTAACCGACTTCCGGGGAATAAAATTGGACACTTTTAAATTTTTGAGTAAACTCTAACGTTTTAATTATTTGTAAAAAAAAAATGTGTTGATCGAAGATTTTTCTGAAAAATTCCAAACACATAATCATGAAAAACAATTCTAGATTTCACACTTTTGGGTTAAAGTTTACATTAATTTACTTTCATAGATTTAGAAACAGTTGCCCGTCCTCTTTGTGCGTTTTTAAAGTAAAAACTACTTATGAAACAGCCTTTGGGAAAACTCCACATAGATACAGCTTGCACCTCTTTTGCTTTAAACCCTTTTATTTTTTATGCAGTGATTTTTTTGTTGCCATTTTTGTTGTCATAGTCATTTTTTTTTAGCTACTTGATAAAATAATTTCCGGTTGTATTACATATTCATACTCTTTTCCCTTTCTTTTTTTTTGTCAGCTTTTATTTATTTTTCTGCCGTCTTTTTCTGGTAAGAGTCGAAGATTGAACGAGCGGGGGTTTTGTTTAAACATCATAGCAATGTTTCTTTATTTTTCAAAGAAAATTACCAAATATTTTTATTTTAACTTGCCCCATAAATATTTCTGGTACTCTACTAGTAGAATAAAAGAAAAAAAAAAAAAAAAACGGCGTATTATTTATTTATATAAAAAGAAAAGTGTTTTTAACCATACACTCTTGGCACTAGAGTAATTGAAAGTGATTTATTGTTAGATCTATATAATATATATATTGTTCGTTAAAAATTTCTAAAACATTTTTATTGTATACGGGATTAAACAAAATATTCAAAATATTTCTAATACATATAATGTATAATATTAGAAATTTTACATATGTACCAGGGTTTTCAGGGTTGTATAAATGTAATGTAAATATAACATATCAGTGAGGTCGCCAGTGAGACATATCAGTTAGGTCACACACATCATTAAAATGTTCATTTTAACTTATTCAAAATCTGTGTAGGCATTTACAATTAGATTTTAAGTTTAGAATTGACGTTCCTTTAAAATTTCATTCAAGCTACCCTTTACTCTCATATATACAATTCATATTGTATATTTATTTTTTTCTTAATCCTGACAAATAAATATTTAATTTAGTTTTTTTAATCGGTTTTGTCTATAGTTTTGGCCTATTTTCAATTCCACTTATTTTCATTATATTATGGAGTTCTCCTTTTATGAGTTAATGCATAATACATAGCGACGCTGCGCCAGCAATGCACATCATGTGTTTTTGAGAAATTTTAGAAAACATATAAATACAGTGTTGCCATTTCAGTGCTTTTCGGGTATTTTTTGGTGCTTTTTTCCTTCCCGTACCCGGTGATTTTTTACAAATACCCGTTTAAAAAAAGCGGGTATTTACAGTGTTTTTTCAAGTTCTTGGCAGTGCTTTTAGTGCGTTTTGTACAGTTTATATTTTTGGTATTTGTTCGCGTTTTTTTAATTTTTCTTCAATTTTCTGTCAAAGTTGAAAAAATAATACGAACTATACAAAAAATACATTTTTCCAGTGTTTGTAGTACAATTTTAAATAGCAACTTCGTTATATTTAAACTTAAACATTTTTAAATATTAGTTTGGTGCTTTTTTACCCCTTTTTTTAGTTATTTTTGAACCTTTTTTACACGATTTTACAAAACTAAAATGTGTTTTTAAATTCTGGACTTAAATTTTTCAAAAAATTAATATCGTGCTTTTTTACCCCATTTTTGGTAAATTTTTACCCTTTTTACCCGTTTTCACAATGCTCACGGTGCATTCCTGCCTTCAAGAGTTGGCAACACTGCATAAATATTTTCTAGATTTTCGCTATGTGCTTCTAAGCTATTTTTGATTAATAGAAAACTTGATATTTTGTTCAAATATCTATACAAAAAAAATTATATTATAGATATATCGAAAAAAGTAAAATAAAGACTTTTTGTAGATCTCTACTGAAACACATAATATATCTTGCTGTCGCAGCGTCGATAGTTGGTTGTATGATATTTTTAAAAATTTCAACAAATGATTATGATGTTTTTTTTTTTTTTGCTATAGTGTGGCATAACTTTGTTGAAACAGTCGTAATATTTACACACAAAATTCAGAGACAAAATTTTAAAAGTTTTCAAAAAAAAAAAAAAAACAAAAACTTGTACTTTTAGTGTGTGACTTTCTTGTGTTTGGCAGACAGTCAAAAATATTTTATGAACTACAAGTGTTTTAACTCTGAGATAATTTCTGTAGGATGTAGGAAGTCTATATAATTCTTTTTTTTTCCATAATTTACTGTGCAATAATTCTCTATTTAGGTTTTAACTTTTTTTGAGTTGGCAAACATATCAAAACTATATATCAAAGTAAGTATTGGTGAAGAGAGTACACAGATGATTTGTTTGCCCTCGAACATAATGCAGTATTGTATTTTAACAAAAGATCAAAAATTTACAATTTTTGTATGTATATATTTAAACAATTATAGTAAATATGTGGATTTAAAAAGGCGAAAAAGTTATTTTCTTAGAAATGAAAATTTACGGTGAATTAGTACACTCAAAATAATATGTCAGCTGGCTTAACAGAAAACTTTGTTACTTTAGCAAAATTTTAACAAATTTTTTGTTAAATTTAGCAAATTTCAGGGTCTTGGGATCTTACAAGATATGGTCCATGTCATCTAAGTCTGTTTAAGAATACTCCATGCGAGCAAACGTTTTATCTCTTTTGCTCTATGCCGCATAGCTTTCCAGATATGAACCATTTTATGAAATGCAGGATTTTTATTGAAAATTTCCTAGGGTTCAAGGCGCCAACGAGGTCCAGTTTTTGATGGACATAACCTTTTCGAAGGTAGTGTTACGTAGTTGGGTGTTGTCGAAATTTAAAACAACGAACTTTATATCCCAAAACAAAATTAATATTTTGTATGAGACCTAGACGTGGTAGGCTTTTGTTTAACAACAATTTTAATTTTTGCATTAAAAAGTGCAAAACTTGTTTTTTTGGACTTATATATTTAGTTAGAATATTCTTCTACCTCAAAATATAAATATATGAAAATATAGAAAGTCCGAAAAACAATTTTTGAAATTTTTAATTTTTAACTCTACTATTTTCTTGAGCTTAAGGTTTGGTTTTTATTTTTAAAAAGTTTTTTATTTTCGATATTTCGCTACTCCAATGTGTAGCATCTTCAGGAAATAACAATTAAATGAACAAATTATAAACAATTTTCAAGTTTGAAAAAAAAAAAAAATTTTTTAATGTAATGCAAGATCATCATGTGACATATCGTGAGATAGAGGCGTCCTTGCACATTAGTTCCACTTCAATATATTCGATTTTGCATGAACACTTACACACAGAGAAAAAATATGCCATTTTCCAACTGAAATTCGGTTACATCTACTAAAATAGGTTGGTACAACTGAGTATTGGTTATCCCAACAAAATTCGGTTTATACAACTGAATTTTCGTTGCAATACCCAAAATATTTAGGTATCACATTTCAATATGGTTTCACCAATCGAATTTGTTGGTTGTAGCACCCAAAATAGGCTTAGCAATTCGGTTGGCAATTTTTTTCCTGTGTGTAGTTGTAAAAAAATTTGCTCTCGTTGGAGGCCCCAAAATTTATCAATCGCTCAAAAAAAAGGCTCGCGTCGATTTGTGTAAGGTAATGATTAAAAAGTTCGACCGTGGTGCTTCAAAAGAAGTGCGTAAAATCGTGACAGGTGATGAAACATGGATATATGTGTATGAGCCGGAAACAAAACAGCAATCGACCGTGTGGGTATTCCAAGCCGAGCGGAATCCAACAAAATTTGTTCGTGGAAGAAGCACAGCGAAGCAAATGGTCGCCTATTTCTTCGGCCGAATGGGTCATGTGGCCACTGTTATGCTTGAGTAACGTCGGACGGTAAATTCTGAGTGGTACATGACTATTTGTTTACCGGAAGTCTTCGGAGAAATTCGTAAAACTAACCCCCAAAGACGAATGATTCTCCATCATGACAATGCGTGCTTTCACACATCTCGTCAAACAGGTAAATTTTTGAACAGTCAAAACGTCGAATTGATGACTCATCCTCCGTACAGTCCTGACTTAGCACCCAATGACTTCTTCTTGTTCCCGAATATCAAAGGTAAATTGCGTGGTCAACGATTTACGAGCGCCGAAGAAGCATTCAAAAACCATGTTTTGGAGGTGTCTCAAGAGGAATGGAAAAACTGCTATGACAAATGGTTTGAACGAATGCAAAAGTATATTGATCATCAAGGGGAATATTTTGAAAAACAATAAAGCCATTTTTATTTGAAAATGTTTGTTATTATTTGCTATTCCCGAAATATAAATAGTACCCCTCGTATAACATTACAACCTTTCCAGAAAGGTATTACTTATGAAAATCGGATAAAAAATGTGGCAAATGGAGGTAAAAGTATATAAGTAAAATTATATTCTGATCAGGAAAAATCAGGGAAAAAATAAAACTGTTAAATATACAGATTTTTAGTTATATTTGAGTTAAATTTTTGCTAATAGAAAATAACAAATTTACCTGCTGAAATCAACAAAAAATTTTGCAAAATAATCAGTAGCCCACAAAATCACGAAAAATATAGGGCAGTTTATTGGGGCCGTTATTTTTTCAATTTACTTGAATGATATTCAAAACCTTAACCTTACAGGCCAACTTTTTATGTATGCAGATGACATTTGTTTATTCTATCCCTATAAACATGAAACAGCTGTTAAAGCATATATGGAACGCGATGCTTCTTTAATATTTGAATTTGCTAGAATTAACAAATTGGTTTTAAATGCTAGTAAAACAAGTTGATAAGATTTAAGCCCTACAATAACCTGGTTAATAATTAGTATATTTGTAGATGGGGAAAGAATAATGGAAGTTAACTCAATAAAATACTTAGGAACATATATATATATGCAGAGCAACCTTACCTGGGGGCAACATATCCGTCATCTTAAAACAAAGACAGCTCAAGCTATGGGCATCTTGTATAAATTCAAGAACAAATTTAAACAGAATACAAAACTTTTAATTTATAATGCATTGATACATAGTCATTTTAATTATTTAGCAATTTTATATGGATACAAGAATGGTGTTGAACTCAAATCTCTTCAAAGAGCTCAAAATATAGCGTTAAAGGTAAGTGCAAACCTCTCACCAACATATCCAACAATATCGTTATATAACAATATATTCGAATCTATTTTGCCAGTACATGGAGTGTATAAATATCAACTTTTGTTATGTTATGTTTTCAAGTGCATAAATAATATTGGACATCACACTGTGCAGTTTGTAAGAAACCAACACGCAATTAATACACGGAACAACAGCAATCTAGCTACCGCCTGGTGTAGGCTGGAAACAACCAAACAGCGTATTGAATATATGGGTAGTCGCGAGTTCAACAAATTACCTGAAGGTTTAAAAATTATAAACCAAATTTCATCATTTAAAGTTTTATTGAAGACTTATATTTTACAAAATTTGGAAGAGCTTCTGCCGTAAAATGTATTTTCACAATTAATATCATTAATTACTTTTAATTGAAACATTGTTTCTTATTTTTTTTTTCTCTATTCTTTATTAATTATATAATTTTATATTTTTGAAGTATTTTTTCTTTAAAAAGTGTTAAATTGTAATTTATTTCGCCAACTCGCCTCTATAATGCCATAATGGCGCTGAGGCATAATATCTGTATTTTATAACTAAATATGAATAAAGTTGTTTAATAAAAAAAAAAAAATAAAATTTTAAATTTTCGAAATTTTTTTTAAATGCAAATGAAAATCGGGCCTTTTGAAAACAGCAGTTTACAATTTTTTTACCAAATATTTCTGCTAATTTACCAAGATAAGCTGCTATTGGCATTCAACTAAATTTAGCTTAAAAATAACAAACATTTTGTAGACATAACAGTTTGTTTTTGCTATATTTAGTCTACTAATTCGGTGCTAACAACCCAATTTGTTGCCAATCTAATTGCGACTAAAGAGTTATTCTCAATATAACTGAAAATCCGTTGTCGCAGAAAAATTAGTCCTGTCTTAATTGGTTTTCTATTGTCCCAACTGAAAACTCGGCTACCATAACCGAATACATTTGAAAACTTTTTAAAAACTGACAAGAATGCGATTTCTAAAAACGGTCCATTGAAAATTTTGTACCCAAACTCGAAATTAGCGTACAGTAGTTTATTAAGAAATAGGCAATACAGGAGGCAGTTTCTTAAAAAATTAAAATTTGTTGAATTGTGTTATTAGTAAAGCATTACTTTTTCTTATTAAATAACGAAACAAGATACTAGCTATTAGTAACTCATTGCTACATGTTTTGAAATAATGCTGGAAGTAATTTAGTGTCATAGCTGGTAGTCCAAAAAATAAAATTACCGTTTCTACACTAGAAATTTGTAAAACCATTTAAAGTACAAGTAACAATATAATTCATCTTCATGTATACAGTTCTTTTCTTTTCAAACATATTAAGTTATTGTCCTTTTCGTAGGCTTTATATATTGTATTTTTTTGCTTAGCTTTCAAACTATAAACACAAGTTGTAAAAAAAATCTGTGTATGCAATTATTTTTGGGAGTACTCATAAAATTTAGTACTAGGTCAGTTACAATTACAACATCCTCAAACTTAACGAACTTCATAAAAATATATAAACTGTAATAATTTCTGATAATTATTATTAGTACTTTAAATAAAAGAGATATAGAGAGACGGAGAGAAAAATGGAGAATAACATTGTAACCCATGCGCAATTGACACGAATATATGTATATATTTTAGAACAAACATTTCTAAATATATACTATAGAAATTTTTGCATTTTACGAGAGTTTAACCATACGCCATCACATGTACAGAATAAAACCTATAAACACAATATTTTCATGTTATTAAAGGTTTTAGTACATTTTAAAACGTTTATGGCTACGGTTGCTTTTATTATTTAGAATTCATGGAATTTATTTCAAAATATAAAATTTGAAGCAACTGAAAATTGTACGGTTGTTCATTTTAGCTGTTTTTTCGACTTAACTATATACGTAAACTCATACAAAAACTGAAAGTACATAAATATGCATTTAAGGGGTAAACTAACACATTACTTTTCGTATGCACGTTAATTTTCAACACGGATAATTATCAACGTTGAAAACTCAACATTTTCACATCTAGCGTAACTTATTCGCATTACTTCCTAAACACTTTGACTAAAGTACATTCGATTATAACGGAACAATTATAAACATATCCTGTTTAAAATTTTTTATACTACAATCGGTTTAACGTAATACAGCTTTTGTAATTTTATATTAAATTTTTATATAGAATTATTATTATTTTTTTTAATAGGTTTAAACTGAAGCCTTGACTTAAGTTTGGTGTTTTTTTTATTTGAGTTATAAAATGGAATATTATTCTTTTATAAATATTAAACATCAATTTTTTTCTAAATGTTTTTATAAATCGCATAATGCAATGCAATCATATTTTATATCATACTCCTTAAAGTTATTTTTCATATCGTAATACATATAACCTTGACACTTACTACAAACTTTGAGATTTTATATGCAATAAAAAACTTCTGATGTAAAAAAAAAAAAAATTGCAATAATACTTGTAAAACAAGTGAAAATACACAAATGTCAACTGAAGTATTTACGACCACATAGTAGTAGTAGTAAATGTGTACGTATGAATGTAAATGTGCATGTTTACAGTTTTTCAACTGAATACGATACCTATAAAAACCAAAAATTGTTAAAAAAAAGTAGAATATATTTTAAGCAATCGCATTTGGATAACAAAATGCTATGAATATCTTGAGCTTTTTATATTTGAATACAAAATCAGAAACCAAACAAAAACTATATACACACACATAAACAAAATACACACAAGAGTGCAGTTATGTATTTACAGTGATGAAAAAAAAAATTGTAATAGAGTTCTCATTATTCATATATGTTTTTCAGCTACTAAATTTTTAATAACAAAATTAGAATCCATATATTTAGTTTGTTCTACCTCACGTCCAGTTTCTAATAATATATTGTCATATTAGATATAACTGATTTCACCAAGTCAGACAGTTCATATTCAAAAGTACATAATTCTCGTCCCGATGAATTTTTGTACCTTATGTAATATCTCTGTTTGTGTGTTCCAATCATCATTTTCTCATAGCAGACAACTGAGGAGTTGGGGTGATGATCAACTTTTTTAAAACAACAAATAAAATCTAATATGACAATAGCTGTGTTTTCGACTTAACTATATTCGTTAACTCATAAAAACCTCAAAATGCATAAAAACGCTTTTAAGACAAAAACTAACACATTACTTTTCGTATGCACGTTAACTTTCAACACGGATAATTATCAACGTTGAAAACTCAACGTTTATACATTTTCACATCTAACGGAACTTATTCGCGTTACTTCCTAGGAACTTTTGCTGACGTACGTTCGATTATAACGGCAAAATTATAAACATAACCTGTTTAAAAAAATTTTATACTACAATCGGTTTAACGTAGATTTGCTTTAAAGACTTAACGTTGATAGGCATGAGACAAAATACAGCTAATATCATAGTAGAATATGGACTTGACGTAGAACAATATTCTAACTAAATATATGAAAATATAAATATATGAAAAATTAAACTAATTATTAAACAAAAACATACCGCGGCTAAGTCTCATGCAAAATATTTATTTTGTTTGGGATAAATATTTTGCAATATCTGTTTTTCACACACTGCTTTCCTATACTTTAATTATAATATGGAGTCTTGTTGTACAGGATATGAGAAGACAAATAAATAAATAAAATAAATAAATCTAATTTAGTAGGTTCGAGGTTAAGAAGAAGAAAAAACCTTCCTCAAAAGTTATAAACACATTAAATTTGCAATTCAGACTAGATCTAGTTTCTGCTTTTTTATGGACAGGCTTCATCAGTGATCTTCCATTATTCTTCTTCTTAACCTCGAACCTACTAAATTAGAATTAATAAAAATACATATTAATGACAATATTAATTGTATTTGGTCTATACGACGCGTTTGAAAAAACAACACTTTACTTTAAAAAACGAGTAAAAAGGTTAAAGTCGGGCATGCCGACTATACAATACCCTACACCAGTCTGGGTAAAAGCCAACTAATGTTTGGATCCGAAATTCGAATGGGTTAAAATGGGACTTGTGTCAAAATTTTCTATAATGTGAGTCAGCGCACCAAATTTCATTAAAAAATCTTAATATTTGCGACCTGCAGTTTGTAACCAAGCCAATTTTGGGGGGACCCTTATATGGGCACTAGATCTAAACATGGCCCGATGTTCACCAAAATCAATAGGCTTCGTCCTTGGGCCAACATAGGTCTGTGTACCAAATTTCATCAAAATATCTTAATATCTGCGACCTGCAGAGTATAAACAATATAATTTTGAGGGGACCCTTATATGGGCACTAGGTCTAAACATGGACCGATATTCACCAAAATCAATAGGCTTCGTCCTTGGGCCAACTGAGCTCTATGTACCAAATTTCATCAAAATATCTTAATATTTGCGATCTGCAGCATATAAACAATATAATTTTGGGGAGGACTATTATATGAGCACTAGGTTTAAACATCGACCGATTTTAACCAAAATCAATAGGCGTCGTCCTTGGGCCGACATAAGTCGGTGTACCAAGTTTCATCAAAATATCTTAATATTTGCGACCTGCAGCGTATAAACAATATAATTTTGGTAGGACCCTTATATGGGCACTAGGTCAAATATGGACCGATATTCACCAAAATCAATAGCCTTCATCCTTGGGCCAACATAGGTCTGTGTGCCAAATTTCATCAAAATATCTTAATATTTGCGACCTGTAGAGTGCGCACAAGAATGCATGGACAGACAGACAGACGGAAGGACGGACAGACGGACATCGTTAAATCGAAATAAAAAAAATTCTGAGCCGATCGGTATACTATAAGGTGGGTCTAGGACCAATATTTTTTGGTGTTACAAACATCAGCACAAACTTATAATACCCTGACCACATAGTGGTGTAGGGTATAATAAATCTCGTTGTTTTTAGAAATGTTATTGATAATGAACACACAAACATACATATAAGTTATACACCCAGAAAACCGATTCGGTGCTGACAACCCCATTTGTTGCCAATCGAATGGTTCAGTTGCATCAAATGAATTTTTAGTTTGCGGCTACCGAATTATTCTTCATAAAACTGAAATTATGTTGTCATAGTCAAATTAGTCTTGTCTCAATTGATTTTCTGTTGCCACAACTGAAAAATTCGGCTACCACAACCGAACCATGCGATTGACTACAAATGGGGTTATCAGAACTGAATTGCTTTTCTGGGTGTACCAAAATGGTAATTATACCCTACACCACTATGTGGTCAGGGTATTATAAGTTTGTGCTGATGTTTGTAACACCAAAAAATATTGGTCGTAGGCCACCTTATAGTATACCGATCGGTTCAGATTTTTTTTTTATTTCGATTTAACGATGTCCGTCCGTCCGTCCGTCTGTCTGTCTGTCCATGCAATCTTGTGCGCACTCTACAGGTCGCAGCTATTAAGATATTTTGATGAAATTTGGTACGCAGACCTATGTTGGCCCAAGGACGAACAAGTTTGATTTTTTTGAACATCGGTCCATGTTTAGACCTAGTGCCCATATAAGGGTCCTACCAAAATTATACTGTTTATACGCTGCAGGTCGTAAATATTAAGATATTTTGATAAAGTTTGGTACACAGCCCTACATTGGCCCAATAACGCAGCCTATTGATTTTGGTGAACATCGGTCCATGTTTAGACCTAGTGCCCATATAAGGGTCCTACCAAAATTATAATGTTTATACGCTGCAGGTCGCAAATATTAAGATATTTTGATGAAATTTGGTACACAGCCCTAAATTGGCCCAATAACGCAGCCTATTGATTTTGGCGAACATCGGTCCATGTTTAAAACTAGTGCCCATATAAGGGTCCCCCCAAAATTATATTGTTTATATGCTGCAGGTCGCAAATATTAAGATATTTTGATGAAATTTGGTACATAGACCTATGTTGTCCCAAGGACGAAGCCTATTGATTTTGGTGAACATCGGTCCATGTTTAGAACTAGTGCCCATATAAGGGTCCCCCCAAAATTGGCTTGGTTACAAACTGCAGGTCGCAAATATTAAGATATTTTAATGAAATTTGGTGCGCTGACTCACATTATAGAAAATTTTGACATAAGCCCCATTTTAACCCATTCGAATTTCGGATCCAAACAATACACCAGACTGGTGTAGGGTATTGTATAGTCGGCATGCCCGACTTTAACCTTTTTACTCGTTTTTTGTACCTTATGTAATGTCTCGGGTTGTATGTTCCAGTCATCATTTTCTTATTGCGGACAACTTAAGAGTTGGGGTGATGCCCACGAAACAATTGTATTGTCTATCGTGAAAATTATCAAATTTTTTGAAACAACAAATAAAATCTAATACGACAATATCATATTAGAATTTAGACTTGATTTAGAACTATATTGTAACTAAATATATGAAAATAAAGAAAGTACGAAAAAACAATTTTTGTTTTTTTTAATGCAAAAATTAAAATAATTATTATTATAAAATTATAATGCAATTTTTGAAATTTTGTTTAAAAAAAATTGAAAAAAAAAATTGTAAAAAAATAAATTAAACAAAAACTTAAATCTACACTATAACCTAGAGGGGACTCCATAAAAACAATCTGATGATAGTGCTTGGTACTACTTGAAAATGCATTAATTTTTAACTACTGGTTCCAGGAAAGTTTTTTTCAAAAGTTTCTTTATACTTTAGAATTTGTCATATTTAATCTTAGAACTGAAAAAATTACACTCATTTTAACAACCTGCAGATCCACTAAATGTCTACTGTGAAATAAAAACAATATATATTCTACTTTTCAAAAAAAAAAAAAATATATAAAACCTGCTTTTTGAATAAAAAAAAATTTCAACATAGTCCTTATAATTTAGAAAAAAGAAGAAAACTTATATCGGTGAGATATATGCTCACATAAGTATTAATAGATTTATTAACTTAATGAGTATTAAATGCAGATTTTATTTTAATGAAATTCAATATTATGAAACTTAAGCTAAAAATAAAAGTATATATTTTTTTTCAGCTGGCATGACAACTACCGCTTTGTGCAGTAGATTTGAAAATTTTTTACAATCAGCCAACCATACTACCTCTGCAACTGGTTCCAATGCAACCGATTCCATGGAACTGGTTCCGGAACTTTGGATCTATAGAAGTGGTTGCTTTTGGGACAATTTCAAACAAAATCATCGGTGTTAGAATTGGCAGTAGAAGGGCTTGTAATGGAAAAGAAGCTATTCCACCACCGATTCCTTGGAGCAGTAAATTTTACTGGAATGTTTTAATCCAATGGATTAATTAAAAAATAATCAAGTGCATATAAAACCAAATCTAAATCAAATAAATTCGCGGTTAGAGGAATTTCAACGTTAAAATTTTTTGCATAGGCGGTTTTCGTGATTCCTTAATTCTGGCAGTAGAAATGCAAATTCGGCTTAAGTTACGAAACTATGTTGAAAATCAAATTCGTTGCTTTTTGCATGTGAACTTGAATAAGAGGCATCTATGTCCCGAGTCATACCACTGCTTCGACAGGCTATAAAACATTTTACTAATTTTTCTACCGACCTTATTTTTAGTATACATAATAAGGTAACTTTAGTTATAATAATTTTTAAATGTTAGTAAATATCTGAATTAGTAACTATGGACAACAGTTTTATCTTTCTCTGCATGAAATCATTTAAAAAATGTCATATTTTATACAAATCAAACATCTCTCATTCGTGACTTTCTTATATGTCAATCAATATGTGTTAATAATATAAAATAAATTGTACACATTATTGTTAAAAAAAAAATATGCAAAAATACAACAGACCATAAAATATAATGTTAAATGAATTGAAGAAAATGTAAAAATTATTATGTGGAGAAAAAAATATGCATATTTACCAAAGAAGAATTCAGGCATGAACCGAATGTATTTATAAGAAGTGATACAACATAACAGGATAAAAACAATTTTTAGGTAATAGAGCAAACAAATTATACATATGGAGAAAAATTTCAATTGACTTCTAGAGTCTGTCACAATCTTTAGTTATATTGATACAATTTATTAATATTATGTGGAGGTGGTTTTAAATGAAGAAAATTCACTGTTTTTAAAAAATCTAATGAAATTATTCCGCTAGAAGAATTATATGTATTTCATCATGCAGTAAAATTAGTAAATTCATAATTGGAAAAAAGTTTTCTATCAATTGGTATAGTAAAAATTTATATTTTATAACCGTGTTTTGACTAAATATTCTTTAAAAAAGTTATTACTAGGTAGTTTGATTATATTTAATTAAAAATAGAGGATGCTACAACAGTATTTCGACTTTGGTTAAATAGTCAGACCATGAAAATTCTTATCGGAGTGTAAATCTTACTCATATAAGTTTTCGTTGAAAAATTCGCATAAGTTCTTAATTCAGGAGAACACAATTTAGAAATGTGTATTTTTAATTTATCAATTAATAATAAGCCCTGTTAATTATTATAACAAGATCTATCCAATTAGATTGTCGGGTTTTATTCATTGGTTTCTACACTTTTTTCTTAGTGTATGTAACTAGAGCAAAACTCAACCAACAAGCAACTTAAAGTACATATTGCTAGTAGCAACTTCTCAGCATGATTCTATGAAAGGAGTCATACAATACAATCAACAGCTTCAATAATAAAGAAAGAAATTTTTACAACAATTCATACTTAGCCGAGTATAAGTACTTAGCAGTGCTAAAAATGAACATAGTACACATACAATACTATTTACGGTTATTGATATGTTCAAACAAGTATGAATATATTTATCTGATCTAAAGGGTGGAACCGAAAAAATTAAACATTTTTAAAATGAATTATTATCAAAAATTCGAATAATAAAGAATCATGCTGGTTTAATTTTGGTTGAGTGAATTATGTAATTTAAAATTGTTTTGGTGTACTAAAATTGAAGGGGAATGTTCGCTACGGTGATCCATACGGTAAGGTTGAGCCATCCAGTAAAATGAGCCATACATTTTTATACCCTAAACACTACTTGCACAGGGTATACTAATCGACTCAGAATCAATTTTTGCTTCGATTTAACAATGTCCGTTTGTCCGTATGTGTGTCCATGTACTCTCGCGCTTCAGGTATTAAATATTAATTAAGATATTTTAATAAGTTTTTTTTACACCGACTTATTTCGGCCCAGGGACGAAGCCAATTGGTTTGGGGTAAAATCGGTCTAGTGCCCACATAAAGCTTCCCCTAAAATTGGCTTTTTCTCACTGGTACACTGTTTCACATAGACTCATGAAGAAAGTCTATACATTTTCTTTAGAATCAGAATCCAAATTGGACCCGTTGCCATAGAATCAGTTCTGAAACTAGTTCTAGAACTGATTCTACAGTTGCAATGGAACCAGTTATAGAATTGGTGTGGTTGGCAAGCAATAGTATAATTTTTTCCTGGGTACTTTTCCATTACAACCACTTCTACACTAATAGAAAAAAGTCGGTAAAAAATTTAGTTAAAACTACTTAAAATTAGTTAAAAATGATGCTGCAGAAAAAAACTGCTAAATTAGCAGATTATTTTTGCTATATATTAGTAATATAGGAACAGCAAAAATAAAACTGTTGAATATACAGAATTTTAGTTATATTTGAGCTAAATTTTTGTAAATGGAGAATAGAAAATTAACCTGCTAAAATCAGCAAAAAATTTTGCTAAATAATTAGTAGCCTAAGTTTTTTATTTCGATTTTTTTTAAATGTAAATAACAATCGAGCCTTTTGAAAACAGCAGCTTACAATTTTTTAGCAAATATTTCTGCTGATATTAGCAGAATAGACTGCTATTTGCATTCAACTAAATCTAGCTTAAAAATAGCAAAAATTTTGTAAATTTAACAGTTTATTTTTGCTATTTTTAGTCTACAAATTTTTAGCAAAATTTTCTGCAGATTTTACAGTACTATTTGCTATTTTCAGTTAACTAAAAGTTAGCCAAAATATAACTAAAATTCTGTAAATTTAACAATTTTAATTTGCTGTTCTCATTTTACTAGTATTTAGTAAAAAAATCTGCTAATTTTAGCAGTTTTTTCTGCAGCATCATTTTTAACTAATTTTTAGTAACTTTTTCTGCTATTTTTACGGATTTATTTCTATGAGTGTACTGTCAATTCTAACACAGATGATTATGCCCTACACCACTATGTGGTCAGGGTATTATAAGTTTGTGCTGATGTTTGTAACACCAAAAAATATTGGTCCTAGATCCACCTTATAGTGTACCGACCGGCTCAGAATTTTTTTTATTTCGATTTAACGATGTCCGTCTGTCCGTCCGTCCGTCTGTCTGTCCATGCATTCATGTGCGCACTCTACAGGTCGCAAATATTAAGATATTTTGATGAAACTCTGTATACCGACTTACGTCAGCCCAAGGACAAAGCCTATTGATTTTGGTTAAAATCGGTCCATGTTTAGACCTAGTGCCCATATAAGGGTCCCCCCAAAATTGGCTTGGTTACAAACTGCAGGTCGCAAATATTAGTATTAATATTTTAATGAAATTTGGTTCGCTGACTAACATTATAGAAAATTTTGACACAAGTCCCATTTTAACCCATTCGAATTTCGGATCCAAACATTAGTTGGCTTTTAACCAGACTGGTGTAGGGTATTGTACAGTCGGCATGCCCGACTTTAACCTTTTTACTCGGTTTTGTTTGAAATTGTCCCAAAAGCAACCGCTGCTATAGCTCCAAAGTTGAACCGGGTGCCCTAATGGGAACTAATTCTAGAATTGATGTCAGTCATACCTACCATATAGGCTCCGTGGAACTGGTTCCGGAACAAGTTCCATGGAATCGGTTGCAGAGGAACCAGTTGTAGAACTGCCATAGTTGGCAACCGATTGTAAAAAGTTTTCCTGGGTGTTATCATTCAAAATATAAAAAAAGTGTTTTTAATTTTTATGAAAATTCGTAATTGAAATTAATTACATTTTGTGTAAATCATTCAAATAAAATCTCAAAATTAAAAATCACATACACACGCACATACAAGATTAAACGCACACGCACATATATTTATTTCAAGAGAACAAGAATTTTGTTAGAAATTAAATAAGCAATTTAAACTCACATTTCATTTTATTATTTGAATATTTTAAATATTTTATACACACGACTGGAGCACAAACAATATTTTGTTGTTAAATTAATGTGAATGTTGTATGTAGGTCTGAAGACAATGAAAAAAATAAAAAAAAACTCACATGCTACATGTAAATAAATATATAATAGAGTGTCCCGATAAACTGTTTCTTTGTAAAATGGTTGGGGCATATAAGTATTTTCATGCTTGACTGTTGCCGCACGTTAATATATTGGACAAAATCCAAAAAACTGGCTGCAGGACAACTTATGCTTTATTAGAATGGATTATAATTTAGGTTCTACAACCGGTTTTATTTATACTGAGTTTGACTAATTAGAACTAGAGAGTTTTCTTCCATATTAGAACAGGCTGCTTAAAAACAGTTTCTAGAACCTGTTATAAAATTAGTTCTACGATAGTGCAACCTCTCATTTTAACTTTTGGGAATAAATTCAAGTAGCTGTTCCATGGAACCGGTGTTAAAAAAACTCTTCTTTAATAGACTCGGAGGTAACCGTTTCTAAGATATTTTGAGGGGATATTATATTTCAATATATCGCAGAACGCAAAGTTATCGACTGGCAATCTGGAATCATAGGAATCATTTTATGTACAAAATATGGTTAGGTGTTCGGAATATTATCATAATAGGATATATTAATTGGCTCTGAATAAAAAAGTGAAGACAAAAAAGTAATATTTTTTTAAAAATTTTGGTATTTTACCAAAAATGTTACCTCATTGCCCACAACTTATAAGAGTCAAACAGCATTAGCATTTTTCTAAACTATCAAGGATCAATAAAAAACAAAGTACCAATACTGTCACTTTTTCTTTTGAACATTTTCTGCATCTAATCGCAATAAGGATACTAAATACATATATAAAAAACTAAGTACCTATCTTAATTTTAATTCAGATCTCAATTTTATACGAATTAGTGAACCTATAGTAATAAAATTATGTATACATAATATTTTTAAATAAAAACCAAAATTTTTTTATAATCTGACTTCTTTCAAAAAGATAAGTTGATCCAGACGTAAGTTATAAGTTCTAAGTTCACTTTTGTAAATATTCACAGATTAAAGTAAAATTAAAAACAAAACATTTTTACAGGGGACGTTTGGTGCGTATTTTGACAAAGAGTTTAACTTATTTTTCACAAAATTGAAATAAAAAGTTGCGTAACTACCAACTTGTTATAGGAAAGTCATTTATGCAATTTTCATTGAGTAACATAAATCCGTCATTGCGTTTTTAGGATGGCAATTTTGAACCTTTAGTTATATGGGACTTAGAAATTGCGCATTGAAAACTCTACTAAATATTAGCCTTTACAAGTAATGTAAGCACTGCGTTTTCAAGGTTTTTATTTATCTCGATAGAAACATTAGTGGACTAAATTGTTTTAAATTAAAAATAATTTTTTATTTTCATACCAATTTTGAGAAAAAATTTTTAACTCTAACAATTATTTTAAATTTTTGCATTAAAACATTGTTTTTTCATATATTTAGTTAGAATATTCTTGTTTTTGTGCTTTTATTTCAATTGTGTTTTTATTGGGACACCCTAATATACAAGCAATTTAAATCTATGAATAAACACATTGTAACATTGTTCGTGAATACTCGTTGATGTGTAATTTTTATATGTATTTATGTATGTGTCTGCATAGGTATTTGTATGCTTATTAACTTCTTGTTTTTTTTTATCTTCATGTCATAGAACTTGATTGTTGTCACAGGTATTTCAAGATGTATTAAAAAAAAAAAAACAACAAAACAAAATTAGATACAAGAAGAATATTATCATGAATATGATGGTAATGAAAAAAAAGTATTTGGCTTCACAGAGTCTTATAATACCTATGTACATAGCCTTAAGTACTTTTTTTTTATAAATTTTGAAGAATTTCTGTTGTGTGATTTTGTTAATATTGGCAAAAGCCTAATTAAACATGTCAGTGTGAGCCTGATTAAAAAACAGACTTGTTTTAATATATTTCTTTTGTGAGAAAAAAAATTTACAAAAGTACGATAAATGTTGTCCTACTTGATATCAATTTTTCATTAAACTACATTTTCCATTTTTGTAAAAACTAGGCGTCCTAGATCTCAAAATATATAATTTTTAATCAACAATTATTTAAATTTTTGCATTAAAAAATACAAAAATAGTTTTTTCGGACTTTCTGTATTTTTATATATTTAGTTAGAATATTGTTCTACCTCAAGTCCAAATTCTAACATGATATTGTTATATTAGATTTTATTTGTTGTTTCAAAAAGGGGTTGATTATTTTCGTGACAGACAATACAATTGTTTCGTAGCCATCACACTACTATTCAGTTGTCTGCAAGAAGACAATGATAGCTTTATTACACAAACCGAGACATTACATAAGGTACAAGAAATTAACGGGACGAGAATTTTGTATTTTTGTATACACTGATAGAATTTTCGTTCATAGCATTAATGAATCCACTTCATTAAAACGGATTCATTGATTTAATGAAAAAATTCATTAACTGAATGAAAATTCATAGTTGTTATGAATTTTTTCGTTAGATTTTTTTCTTATTTTTTCATAATTTAATTAATTTTATTTTTACTAGTGTTTCATAACTATAGCCGCACTTTCAGAAAAATGAATTTAGAAGTTAAAAGCATTTGAGTAAAAAATTAAATAAAATAATTTAATGTTGGGTAAAGTCGACCTGATTTTATTTAATACCAAAAATTTTAATTTATTACAAAAAAAAAACACATGAAACTTTCATAATGTTTATCTTAAAATTAATGAAAAAAAATTCATATGTTCTATGAAACTTTCATTAGATCAATGAATTCATTCATTAAAATTGATTTAATGAAACATGTTTCATTAATCCAATGAAACCGTTCTTTGGGGACTTTTTAATGAAAAAATTCATTGTATTAATGAACAAGTTCATTAATACAAGTTCATTAATACTATGTACAAAATTTTATCAGTGTATGAATTTTTAATTAATTTTCATATTATTTCCAAAATTGAAATATGTTTTTTTCTGGCATCGTAGTGTAATGATTAGCACGTTGGACTATTACACATAAGGTTGCGGGTTCGATCCCTAGCGACGGCAACCTCAATTTAGAAAAATAATATGTAACATATGAGTTTTCTTTCCCTTATAAGTATAGCAGCGTAAGTAAAATAACATAACAGGATTATGAACTAAAAACGGCTGTACTAAGATGCAAAATCTCCCGCAGTTACAGTGTTGCCATATTTGTAGAACTTCATATTTCACAAGCTTTCACTTCCTCTCTATCCCCTTTTTCAAAGAAAGCAACACATTGCAGTAAGAATTTCCTAAGCGTTGCTTCTATTAGAAAAGAAGAGAAAAAAAATATTTTAAAGTTTAGTATGTTGCCATTTTTCGTATAATATTCGCGAATGAATCTAATAACATCCCAGCAAAAAAGAGATGCCAACGTGGTAGAAAAAGCACCACATTTAATGATCTATATTTACGTATTTTTTAACAGAAACGATAATGATTTCAACATTGAGTTGTCATAGGAGAGGATTACTTACACTTAAACATTTTTTCTGTACTTTTAGAACTAATGCCAAGAAAACTCATTTTCACCAATAGAAAGTTTAAAATAAAATTTGCACAAAAAAACAAAGTTATATATTTCTTTTAATTTCAAAATTTTGTTTACCTTCGCAGTCGGGTATTGAACTTGTGACTTCAAGGTTGATAGGCTAGTTTCTACCGCTGTGCTTTTATTTGATATAAAAGTTGACTGGCGGAAAAACTACTTTGTGGTTGCGAGATATTGTGTGTTATCGGTAGATCGTTTTGTTTTACATACCTAGTTTTAAAAAGTCTATATTTTTAAAAATTTTAAATAAATAAATTATTGGACTTAAACAAGTTAATTGTAAATATTTAAAAAAAAATTTTTTTACATGAAAAAACAGACCTAAAAATATATTTTTCCCGCTAAGAATTAAACTAGCGATCTGTTTGGAAACAAACTGTATCTAAGTCACTTCTGAGCATCACTTTTCTGAATTACTTCTAAAAGAAGTTGTAAAAAATATATTAAGAGATCTGATGAAGGCAATGAAAAGAATTATTTTTTTCAAGTTGTACAGAATTACTTCTGAAAAAGTATTAAAAATACACTTACCGATATGTTTGAAGCCATTAAAAAAGTGGTATATAAAACATGATTTTCAATATTTTTTCCTGGGATCGCAGCGTTTACTACGCCAGGCTCACTTACTCACTTACTGTTAAACTTTATCTCTCTCACTGGCTCTCTCTGACATTTTAGGACACAACTAAAGTGTTCAGTTTTTTATTTACAATCTTTGTGTATTTTTTGTGTTTAATGAAGAAATTTATTTTTCTAAAATTAAACCATTTAATATAACGTATCACGTTCCATTAAAACTTCTTCAAATATCAGATAGCGCCAGTTGATAGAGGTTGAGATGTCCACATGCTCTTGAAATTATATTCTCGTTAACTGTAAACATATTAACACCTTGTTTTTGTTTTCAAAGCTGTTAAAAAACATAAATCCTTATTTTCAGGGATTCGTATAAGAATGATGATGGAAAGACGACGTTATTTTACAGTTCATCCCTGTTATATAGTAACAAGGGTGAATATTGTCAAATAAGATTTTAAAAGCATTAAATCCGCCGGGCTGTTGACAAAAATGCCAATATTCCTGTATACTCCCCATTGAAAAAGACCTCTCTCTATTTGCTAGCACTTCCGCCTGAAAAAAACCTGCACCATTGGGAAGCCTGCAGACTGCAATTTCTAAAATCTCAGAGTAAAGTTCAGTTATAAAATGAGTATTGGACGTAATATAGCAGTGTACATCTACAGGATAATCTTTGAGCTCAACCCGTATTTTATTTACCTTGTCTTCGGTGTTAAGTTTCCATTAGAATTTGCATTGTCCGACAAAGAGAGCTCAGATTCTTGTAACTGCGGAAGAAGACCGGAATTTGGACCTTCTAATGAATTTAAATCACTGGTGTTTTTTTTTATCTTTTATCACATCCAGAAACAAAATTAATGAAAAAATCACCACGTCATCGGCGTTCTCAGTTTAAAAGCCATAGCAGTAGAGATATTACCCCATTTCTCACACTCCTTGATGTCTCGCTACACCCCAAATACTCCCTAAAAATCCTGGTGCCCAACATAGCCAATATCCAGTCGCTCAGGAAACTGTCAACAACCAGATCCACTTAGGCCTTATGGATTGCATTATTACCCAGTGTAGAAAATCATTACCAGATATGTGGTTATGTAACTACATACTTGGCAATGGTAACTAGTTACTTTTGTTATTACATTTCTTATTACCTTTATATGGCGATGTCGTGCAAAATAATGAGTTGTCGTTACACCCCAGCATACGAAAAATCAAAAAATATATCGTTACCTATGTGCTTACCAGTACTGACAAAAATAATGAGTATAAAAATAGATTTTCAAAAAAATTAATTATATAAAAAAAAATATTTTTTATTGTATTTTTTTTTTTTTAATAAAATTTGCTGGTGCGGGAATCGAACCTGGGTCTACAGATTGCCAGTCAACAGCTCTACCATCTGAGCTATATCGACATGTAATATTTAATAGATAAAAACATAATTGACCTGCTGCACACAAGTAAGCTTACTCGCCAACATAAAAAAAATCAAAAAATATGTGGTTACATATATCATTACCAGTGTTTAAAAAATATTGAGTCTAAAAATGGATTTCAAAAAATTTTAAAAAAAATCTAAAAAATTATTTTCTATTTGAAATAATGATAAAAATAAGTCATTATCAGTAACTCATTATTATATATTTTAAAATAATGCAGAAGGTAAGTGGGTGTCATTACTGCTACTCCAAAAAATAATGATATGTCATTACCGTTTCTACACTGGGTACTTATGGTAGTGAAGGCTCCTTCTTCATGAATGCACCCATCATGAGCTGTTTGTATACCAGTCTCAGTGGAGTGACCTTTCAGATATGAGTGTTGACTATGTAGGAGTTTTTATCTTCCTCCCAGTTTCTAATATTTATGATCATACTTTAGCCTTTCTAATTTCTTCAGAAGACGACAGACTCTTAGAAGTCCTTAGCACACTCCTGATCGCTCTTGCCAACTTCAACAATGAATCCCGATCTCACCCGTCGGTTTTTCTTAAACTAGTTTCATTTATTATTCTAAAATGCAATTATTATTCACGTTTTTATGATTTTAAAATAATATAATTCTCACAAATATTTCTTAAATTATTGAATCAGAGTAGACGAAAAAATTCTAAAGATGGTTATGAGATCTCAATCTCCCTTTCGTAGTTTTAAATTGAGATAAAGTGGGAATCGTTTTTTGTAAATATTAAAGATCATGAAATCGGAGTTTTTTTATGTTTTTGTATTAAGCCAGATTCACAATGCTGGAGTTCGTCACGCTGCTGAGTGGATTTTGCTTCTTTCTTTTTCGCACTTACATATTTTGTATATCATGACATCTCTATTTTAATACACTCCACTCTGCAAAATGTGAAGTACTCCATCGTTGTGAATTTGAGATTTATTTTGTTTATTTTACAGAAGTTTTATGTAAACATAAAATTATTAAAATTTAAATCCAGCTATAGAACTCCTTTATTCAAAATATGTAAATTATCGTTGCCACGAAAAACATTGCTCAATTTTAAATTTATGCTTTAGAATCGTAATCTGCTTGAGTCCAAACAACTGATTTTATAATTCAAATTAATTCCTTTCATATTAATATCTTCTCAATTTTCCCCCTTTACTTTATCGCTGTTTAGAGATTTTAAGACAAACACCTTTATGGACTTTTTTCCTTAAAAAATATAAATTCATCATATATGCCTTTGGGAGTCCAAGAAATCGAATGTTGTACAAATTTGAAGAACCCTAATTCATATCCATATAAAATTTGAATTATTTCTAAACTTCTGCTGCTTTGCAAAAGTTGTTGTTATAACTAGTCCCACTTGTGTTGTTGTCATCGTTATGTGATTTTTTTTTTTTTTTTTTTTTTTTTTTTTTTTTTTTTTGGCTATAAACGCACACGGTTTAAATGTATATTTCTGTATATGTTTCAGAATATTTTTTCCTTTTAGTGTCATGTCAAGTTTAACAAAAATTTAACTACCATGTACAACACAATTTCTTTCCGTTACGCCATATTATGATCCTGTGTATTCTTTACTTTTTTCCGTTTCATGTTTTTTTTTTCTCTGTGTTATTTTTTTCAGGAAAATTGTTACGTTGTTACATATTGTTACTGTCATTGTTGTTAATATCTCTCGTTGTCTGTTGCTGTTGTAGCTGTTGTTGTTGTTGTTGTTGTTGTTGGATTCTGTTCTACTGCTATGAACCCATATCATGTTAATGCTTCGCTAATTTAGGGATTTTTTTAGAAACAATTTTTGTTAATCTTTTTAAACATGAGACAATCTTTTTTTTTTCTTTGAATGGAGTTTTTTATTTAAACAATTTTCTTTGTTTTCTTTTTTGTCCCTCAGGTAAACGGTAGAAATTTAATTTAGCATTGTTTGATAGTTAATTTGTTATTTTTGATAAGTTTGTTATTATGTTTCCCGTTATTGCCTTAAGTAAAATATTTTAAAGTTAATGAAATAAGATATGTAAATAAAATAAAACTGTTTTTCTGGGTAAATGAGATTTTATATAAAAAAAAAAAAATAAGAGCCAGTTTAATAATCAGTACTTAGAACAACTTTGTCTCAAATGTTACTTAAGTAAGACAGTTTGATTAAAAATTTCTTACTTATATAAAATTTTAGAAAAAAATAGCTTTGAAACCGCCCCTAAGGCTTTTTTTTTGAGGAATTGTTATTTTTTATATATTTCTCATATTTAGCTACTAATGTTTTTACACTTAATTACATGCAAAATTTTAAATATCATTTGCATATACTCATCGTGCCTATGTATGTAGTACGTGTGTGTTGTGGATATATGTACATATATTATATTGTACCTTATGATAAAGTAAACATTGCATGCCAGCTCATAATAATCTTTTAATGACACCGTTACACAAGTGATAATTGCCATGGATAATAGAAACAAATGGTGCTCATATACACACGGGCACAATGAAGATTATAATTAATTTAAATTAGAATTTTAACTTTGAACATAATTTAAAAAATATTGTTTAAGTAGACTGATTGAGGAGAATAAATTATAATCGTTAGTAGACAATTAATGTTAAAAAATCTAAGAAGTTATACAAGAAGGTGTGATAACACAAAAAAAAATCAAAAAAACAAAATATAACTACAAAATTGGAATTCATGCTTTACAAACCACTTTTTTCATTGATTCAAAAGTACCCGTTAGAAACTCCAAAAACAATTCTTTCATTGCTTTCAAGCGACCTGTTAGTATATTTTTACAGCTTTTTAGAAGTTATTCTGAATAAAATCCAAAAAATCATTCATACAATTTTCAAAAGAGGATCCTAGAAAACTAAGTTTATGTTAAGATATAAATATGATCTCTCCTTTTCAAATTAAAAACGTAACGAATAATCCTCTTAAGAATAAACTTATATTTCCTCAGGGAGAGCCTTTCAGTTCGCCAAAAAATCACCATGTATGCTAGAAAAGCAAAAATAAAAAGTAGTTCTAAAAAATCTTTTACACAAACAAAAAAATCTATTTTGTAAAACAAACAATATTTGTTTAGTTAAAAAAATAAAAAAAAAATATATATGGGTGATATCAAAAAATGTGATAAAAACCGTGTAACCACCTAATTTCAATGCATGGATTACATTTGAGTTACATATTTCGATATATATCAGCGCATTGTCACGTGTTTTACAAAATTTATAACAATCTGACCAGATTTTGGTTAATATATAAAATTTGTGACCAATTTTATAGGCCAAATGTAAACTCCGTAGCAAGCAACTTAAAAGGTTTTTTAACTTTAATAGCTTATATTTTAATAACCAATAAAGCTAAACACTAACGGTAAGAATTTTTATGAAGAGGAAAAGTGCCGTTTTTAATAAAAATTAATTCATTTTACAAACTTTTTCGTAAATCTTAGCTATCACGACTTCAACTCTGTAACGATTTTTCGTCATAGTTTTTGATAAAAATGCATATACCAGAATTTTGGAGTTATCTATTATTTATATTCCGAAAAGTATAATGTTATTTATACTTTAATGATCGTTGGACTCTAAGTAATCATCCAGTATAACAGACTTGAAGCTTTTCTGCAGCATGTAACATTCTTGAGATGAAAAAGATGTCTTTAATAAGAATTGAAAAAATGTTGTAAACTCCGTTCCTAATTTTAACACCAAACTATTTAACGAGTAAGAAAAACAATGTCATATTTGGATTCACCTTGTAGGCATCATGAGATTTTGTTTCGGAAAAAAAATTCTGACAAAGCGTTTCTGAAAGAAAACGAAAAAAGTAAGCAAATGTAAACTCCGTAACCACAATTGTTTGCATCAGATTTCATTCAAATAAATGTAGATAAATGTTTAAAATATTTTAAAATAACCATAAACAGAGGTGATTCAACTAATACTTATGCATCAAAAGACGATTCAGCAAATAATTTTGCGTCAAATCAGAAAAAGTTATCATTTTTTTACCCTAAGCTGCTGGAGCGAAAAACGATTGACTTTGCATTTCATTGGTTTTGAATCGATATTTCGAGTCATTACTGACATTAGTTTGACAAATTAAATTTGTTTCACACAATTTAAGAATTTTTTGATCGCGAAATGTTATGTTTTTAATATATTACTTTGTAACTGCGCAACCGCTGTTGGATTTTAAAAATTTTTATATTTTTGAAAAGCATTTAAAAGGACCAAAAATACAAAATTAAAAAAAAAAATTAAAATTTTTTTCGCGGAATGAATTGTATTTTTATTCGCAAAACCGCCAATTTGATAAACACATATTATATATCATTGGAAAGCAAGTTGAAAACCCAAACACCAAAAACTAATAAATTGAAGAAAATTAGTACGCAATTTTTTTTGTTATATCTTTTCCTTGCAGAAATGTAAACTCCGTTACAATAAAAAAAAAAATTAAAATTGTGCAAAAAAAGTTATTGTGACAACTTGTAGAAGAGATTTTTTGCAATTAGGTTTATAATGACTAAACCCAGGAAAATTTTTTACAATCGGTAGCCAACCACACCCATTCTACAACTGGTTCCACTGCAACCGATTCCATGGAATTCGTTCCGGAACCAGTTCCTGGGATCCTATATGGAAGGTGTGGGTGACGTAGAATCAGTTCCAGAACTAGTTCCAGAACTGATTCTAGAGCAACCGGTTCCACTTTGGAGCCATAGAAGGGGTTGCTTTTGGGACAATTTCAAACAAAAAGAATCGGTGTTAGAATCGACAGTAGAAGGGGTTGTGAATGAAAAGTAGCTATTCTACAACCGATTCTTTGGAACAGAAAATTTTCCTGGGAACTTACTGATTCCATTAAGAAAAAACCGAAATATTAACACTTTTTGCTTCTCACAAATTTGGCCCAAAAATTTATCACATTTTTTGATTTCACCCATATATGCTTGAAACCGCATTTGAACTTAAAATCTTCTGACTACAAACCTTTATTTATAAAATCATTGCTCTACCAAAAACATGTCTGAAATTTATGAAATTTGGCATTATTTGCAAACGCAGTTCAATCACTGAAGAACATAGAAGAATAACGAAAAAATCCGAATATGGGAGAAAACTCTCTCGATTAAATGAAATAAGCATTATTAAATATATATAAATTTCAACTAAAACCAGTGTTGCCAAGTCTTTTTTTACAAATCCCCCTAAGTTGTCCAAAAAAACCCCCCAAATTTGCTTTACCACTAAAAAAGGACCCCCTAAAATAAATTTTCCCAAAATTCAGCAATTTTCTAAGTTTTTATTTCAAATTAATTTTAGTAAATGCAAATAATTGATTTTTTGTTTTTAAAATAAAAAACTTCGTTATATTTTAGCTAGTTGTCTTTGCTTTCCTAGTCACAGTCTAAAATTTTTCAACTTCAAAAATGTGTAGGCTAAAAGAAAATAAAAATGTATGTGAAAAACTATCAACAATTTGGCAAAACCAATCATCGAACTCTAAAATTTAATTGGTTTTTAAGGCAAAACTGCCCCTAAAATGATTTTCTTACCCCCCAAATTTCCCCCTAACAAATTTATACTCCCTAAAATCCCCCTAAGCGGTTGAAAACCCCCCAAATCTAGGGGGAAAACCCCCAACTTGGCAACACTGACTAAAACCAACAAGTATATCATATACAAATGAACTTTTTGAGAAAATGAGTAATTAAATATTGAAAAAAAGCTCTGCTCTATTACATTTCAGAATCTCATTAATATCCCAAAGAATCCATTGGAATACATATCTTCAAATTAATATGGATAACCACGTTGGGTAAAAGTTGTCATTTACTCTGGCGACTCAGATTTTTCAAAAACAAATACTGGCAAATCGCTTTTTACAAATGTAGGCAAATCGTCTCTAATGAGTGCTCTGCCAGCATGCGCGGTTTCAGCAATTAATATAACGTGAAAAATTATACGCCACCGTAGACAAATACATTGAGTTGGGCACTGAGGCGTATGATTTTTCCCCTTATATTAATTGCTGGAACCGCGCATGTCTGCCAGTCATTTATTTTTAACTCCACGGTTCCCCAGTTGTATGTCAATTCTTCGTTTTTCGTAACACTGGCAAATTCTGACTGCGTAGTTTCTTTTATTAAAACTTAAATTGTGACTATTTTTCGCTCTCTATGCCATTTTAACAAGTCATTGAAATTTGCAGAACATACAAGAACATTGTACTAGTATACACAAAAAACCGCAGACACAATTATGATGCTAAACTAACATTTGCCCTAAAAAATTGCTTATGTAGCATCATAATAATCACTGCACATTGTTTGTAGAAATAATACGGTTTGTTGATGCCATTAAATTATCATGATGTTGATGATGATGATGATTATGAGGACGATGCAAACAATGCGATGTATTTACTCAACACATATTTTTATACAGTAAAAATACAGTTTTAACACAGCCCTCACAGCGTATAATGAATAAACAATCAGCCACTAATATTAATCATACGCTCCGTAAGGCCACTATTAGAAACTAAAACATTTCATTTTAATTTGAAAATATTTACTACACCCAGGAAAAAGATTGGTTGGCTTTCGATCAAAACCATTAAAATGAATTTGCCAGGACTTTATTTTATTTGGAATTACCTATAATTGAATACTACATCAAAAATATTTTACTAGGTATTAAAAATAGGGAAAATGAACTAAAAAACAATCCTTTTAACAAATTATTGGTATCTCCAATCAATTTTAAAATTAGTATCAGTTTAGTAATTCTATGCAGTAGAAGCAGCCATTTATTTAGTGAATGTACAAGAAAATTGGTGTTATCTATAACCTTTCTTAAAAAAATTTCAATATTCGAAAGCGGTAACTACAAATACGGGTATCCTAATCAAATATGACCTTAAATTCAAGTTTCTGTAGAACCAACCGAATTGTGGATTGTATTGATAACACACACAACTATTGTTTGGTATTGATAAACGAATTTTATACTGTATTAATAAAACACATAAATTCAAAATTAGTCATTAAAATTATTAAGTGTTTGTGGTGTAGTGGGTGAGGAGTTGGCCTAGTACGCCGGATTTCCGGGTTCGAATCCCGGAAAAGACAAAAATTTAGATGTTTTTTATTTAATTAAAATAATATATTCATATGTATAAACAGTAAATATGGCTAAGGAATTTAAAAGTAGTTGTGGTGCAGTGGGTAAAAGTGGGAACTATTAATCTGAAGGGCCGGGTTCAACACCAGAAAATTCAAAAAAAGTTTTTTAATTTCAATAAAATTTTGTAGAACATAATAATATTTATGTGGAACATAATATTGAATTAGACAACCGAATATTGGCTTTCACGACGAAAAATATAATTTAATATAAAGATAGTGGTCGTAACCGCACGAATTCGATTGGCAACAAATTCGGTGGCTACAACTGAGACTGTTTTCTGTGTGTACTGTTTAGTACATAGAAAGTTGATGAAATAATTAGTAATCAAACTGAATATTAAGCAAATTAATACTGCATGGAAGTACAATATAATTAGCCTAATTTCAGAAAGTGAATTCGTAGTTTTTGTAAACAATTGCCAGAGTTTTTTTTTTTTATAAAAATTTAAGCAAGTTAGTGTTTGTAAAATAGATCTTAAATTTGGTAGCAAATACATTTATAGAAGTGCACCACTTACATAAACATGTATGATGGAATTATTTATGTACTCTTTAATACATTTTTGTTAAAATTTACCCTACTTATAGCAAATTGTTACCTACAACAATGTCGCTAAAATTACTCTTTGTGTGTAAGTTTAAAGATGTACACCAGGGTGTCCCGAAATTGGAAAATCTAACGTAGTTGCACTCAAACGATGCAACTGAAACAGCTAATTATGGAAAAATAAAAAAATTTGAATAGTTCGCTACCAGCGTTTAAAATTCGCCATCGTAGCGAATTTTTTAAAAAAAATTTTCACGAGTTTTTTAAAAATAGGACTCACAGTTTTGATTGTACTAAGCATATTATTATAAAAATATTTTTATAAATTCTGTAGAGTAATTTCTGTCCCCCTTAGCATCACTTAATGTGAAGCAAGTATATTTTTTTGTTTTTTTTTATTGATAGTTTTTCATATTTTTTGATTTAGATATATGGTCAAGCCTTGAGTACTAGCCAATTCATTACATAAACAAACCAAAAACAACGACTTGTTTCGTAAAAAATGATGTTATGGTAGCCCAGAATTAATCTACGGAATTTTAAAAATATATCTGGCATGATATGCTCAGCGCTACCAAATTTTTAAGCCTTATTTTGTCCAAAAAATCGAGAACCCATATCAAAAAAAAAAAAAACTATACTGTGAAGGCCAACTTTAATTGATTTTTATTTTATTAGATAACAGAGATTGTTTTTCGAATATTTCCTAAAACTCCGACACCATTTACGCTCCCTTTACCAAGGTCAAGAAGAGACATTTCTTAAAATTTTTCGATTTTCCAAAAAGCATATAAAAACATTATATTGGTTCTTACGGAATTTGCTGCAACTTCTCCAAATAACGCTGCAAACACAAGATTTTATATAAAGAAAAAAAAAAAAAATAGAAATTAACCCTTATAGGTACATGGGGTCAAAATTATCTCAAATTTTTATAATGCAAAAAAGCGCCATTTGATATTAAAATCGACATAAAAATTTTCAATTAAACATTTTCTAAAAAAATGAAACCAAAATTAGCGTGTCTTAGAGCATAGTGTCACTGTAACCCAATTTTTTTTAAAAGAAACTCTTCGGACTTTTATAAAGTTAATTTTCTTACCGAAAAGTGTATTATTTTCAATAGGCATATATTATTCCGAGGATCTGTTTGTGGAAAAAAAAGAGTTGGTCTGAAAATGTTTTCATTTACAGTATAAAATAAAAAAAAAAAATATGTTGGTTTTTTTTCTAGGAAGATGTACTAACTCAGCCAAAAAAAGTGAGGAAAAAGAAGTAGTTATAGCACTGCAACTGTTGAATAGGGAGTTGTTCTTTTTCGGGTTTTTCACCAATGAAATTGTTCTTTTTAAAAACAAATGATGTATATTTGAACCAGTGATAAGCAAATTATTTTTCACTTCTTTTTATTTTATTTAATAAAAAAAAATTATCATGCAGCATTTGGGGTTTGAACCCACACTTGTTGGCATTTCAAGCAGACGCTCTACCCCCTGTGCTATCGCTTCTTATACATGATAGCTGGCTTTTACCAATCTTGTTCAGTAAATTGTTGTTATCTTCATTTCTTTCATTTTTTATTAATAAAAATATATAACATATTGGAAAAATATATAAAGTTGTTTTTTTAAGTGTTATTTTTTATTAAATATAATACACTCATAGAAAGAAATAAAGCTGAAAAAATATGAGAAAAAGCTACTAAAAATTAGTTAAAAATTAACTTGAAAAAAAATCCAGATTTTTTTTAAGACAAGAATAGAAAAAAAAACTGTTAAATTCTTGTCGTTTATTTAACCTCCTTTTTAAATTTTAACTTCACAATTTTCTTGAACGTAAGGTTTGTTTTTTATATATAAAATTTTCCTTATTTTCAATATTTCGCTACTCCATTGTGTAGCATCTTCAAGAAATGATAATTAAATAAACAAATTATAAACAATTTGAAAGTTTAAAAAAATTTTTTTTTTTTAATTTTATCTTGAGATTAACTATACATTCGAAGTAATATCGTATTATACAAAGTAAATTTAAATTGCTTTCAATAACTCTCATTTTATATTCAAATAATCTCTTAAACTTTATAATGTGCACTAATCTTTTAAAGACTTTTTTAAAGCAAAAAGTAAAGGAATTTATTTTTTCAAAACCTTTTGTTCTCAAAATGGAATTTACAAATTATGTACATGTAATCAGACACACTGAAAACTTACATATACTTACGAGAATTTCTGTAAAGAAAAAAAAAACGAAAACTAAAAAAGCACATTCATCCTTTTAAACTGCTTCTATAAACACGGGCTACTAACACTGAAATGAGCACTTCTGTTTTGTATCAACGTTGCCTCTGCTCATTTTGCGAAATTGTCTTTGAGTCCCACACAGTTGTACTAATGTAAGGTAGGAAAAAGAAAATAGCAGAACATACTCCAACATTATAAGCTGAAGATTACTTAATGTCGCCAGCAGGTAACAGTCAAAAGTGGCAACAAGAAAAAAAGCAAAGTGTACACTGTTGAGTCAACAACAAACGTTATTTGCATTTTAAAACAGCTTAAATATACAAGAGATATAAAGTAAAGTACGAGTTTAACGAATTTTTGATTTAATGACGTGAAAATTAATTGTATTCGAGTTGTCTCGATATATAAAAATGAAATTATATTTAGATTGGATTTCTATCAATCGTTTGTTTTATCGAGACTCCACTGTTCACACACACACACATACTAAAATGACTACATGTGTATATATAAATGCATTTAACTTTAAGGGCTCTAGAAGAGTTACAAACAAAATATATGTTAGAGAAAATAAAAAAAAATGCATAACTTGAAAGCAAAAACGAAATTTGTATTTAAAGCAAATCATATTAAGGTTAAATTAAAAAAATATACAGTATATGTATTTCTTACGAACTTAAAAAAATAAATTTTAAAATAAAACGTGATGAAAATGATAAATAGTTTTTAGCAGCTAAAAATTGTCTTCTTTTAAATGATGCTTGGAAATATTAAAAAGCTACATTTAAAATAGACTGCTCTGGAATTATTTAAAAAGGTTATTACAGAATTATGATGGTCATTTCCAATCAAAAACACCAGGTCTAGTCTGATTTGAAAATAAATTTGTTTATAATTTCTACAGAAAAACATTAATTCTTCTTCGTAACCTTAACCATACTAAATTGAAAGCATTTTTACATTTTAATTACAATATTCATTGCAACTGTCTTTATGCCGTTTAACAACAGTGTTCTAAAATATATCATGAAATTTGCTCTGTGGCAACCATTTTCAATATGTATGTACGCAAGCTGCCTGCTCTTGAACGTAAGGAAATTTAACAACATTTGCGAAATGTCTTTTTTGCGGAGGAGATCGGAAGATAACAAAAATCTAAAAAAGGTGACAAAGAGGAGATAAGAAGATAAACAAAAAATCTAAAGTAGAATGTTTGTATGTCTGTTTGATCACTTCTGAGAGTAAATTATCATATAGACACAATCTGACAATAAAATATAAACAATAATAGAATTTAATGGAAAAACACTGATGAAGCATGTCCATAAAAATGGCAGAAACTAGATATTGTCTGATTTGCAAATTAATAATGTGTCTATAACTTTGAAAAAATGTTTATTCTTCTTCTTAACCTCAAACCTACTTAATTAAAAATGAAATGTCTTAGGTGTCTGTGGTAATCACTTCTGAGTAAAAAACAGTAACAGAAAGCTGAATAGGAAAGAAAACTACAAATCAGTTACACTAAATTCGAGGTCTTACTTGGGTGAAACCGATAAACGGTCGCAGCTTAGTATAGTAACATCTGTAATATAGGAAAAGGCGCATATTCAAATCTTACAGGTTGCTTTCATACAGAGACCATCGGATAATAACATACAAACAATTAATAAAATTTAATGGATAATCACTGATAAAGTCTGCCCATGGATAAAGGCAGAGAATAGATCTAGGCTGATTCGAAAATAAATGAGTTTATAATTTCTAGAGATAAAGTGTATTCTGCTATTTCTTAACCTCACCTTGGTAAATTAAAATTTATAAAATTCATATTAATTACAATATTCATTCCGGCTGTCTATATGACATTAAAAATACTGTATTAAAATATTTTATTGCATCAATTACCGATGCACTACAATTTTATTCTCAACATTTTCTCACCAGTTTTGATAATATCTTATTATTTCTATTCGATATTTGGGATATTCGAAAAGAAATTCAACTTGTAACTGACATTGAAATTACTACTCAGGTTGAAGTTGTCATGGAGCCGATAGGCGCAATAACGCAAAGTTTGCTGAAGTAGGGGTGAAAAATAGGTTTTTAGATTTATTTTTACCAAATATATCAAAAAATTTAATTTTTCAACCCTAAATGCACAAAAGTCACAGGGTGACCCATGTCACCTTGTGACTGTTTTATAGAAATGGATCAATCGGAAGCTTTACACGACCTGGCCTATTTGTATTATTGGAGTGTATTAATACTCCACTGAAGCAAACATTTTGTCCGTTTTGCTCTTTCTTTTAAAAAAATAGACATTTTACAAAAGAAAGATTAAAAGATAAGTTTTACGAAATTTACGATTTTCAAGTCGACGTTATTTTGAAACATACATTTTTGTTCATATTGTGTATAAAACCCTACAAAAATATTTGTATTTTCCAAGTCAAAGCGTACTGCCACCAAAATTTTATTTAAAGTCGTCTTTACGAAAAATATATACATATTTGGAAAATTTAGAAAGTAAGGGCGAAAAAAAGATTCTTGTTAAATAGAACTGAAAAATATTGAACTACAGTGTACCTTTTGCACTTGTTTAATGAGAACTTTCATTGAAAAGAATAACATACAATATCTCGGAATGACAAAGTGGGGCAGCAGCTATAGCTCAAAATCATTAAATAAATTCTGAAATCACATTTGAAGAATCTCATTGAAAAATTAAACAAAGTAACGTATGAGTGATATTAATTATTCATTTTTATAAATCATACGTACTGTTGTCCCAAGCAAACCACTTCTCTCAGTTCTAACAAAATACCTGCTTTTTTAGAAGTAGTTCTGAACAATTTAAAACACCACTTTTTTTGTTGCTTCCAAAGCCCAGCAAAATCTCAGTAATGGGTGCTCATTACTATAATCTAAATAATAAGCAGCAGAATTAGGGTCTACTGCTTATAATTCGGTGTCAAAACTCATTATTTTTGTTCGGCAAGGTCGTTTTTGTAAGTAGTTGTCCATATTCGCTGCATGAAAAAACGCACAAAATTTGTGCACCCGCTTACAAAAATATATAAAATAAGTACTTACCAAAATAAGTAGTTATTCATGTGCTTATACGCAGTTAAAAAATAAGTGGTTACAAGTTGTTAATTAATATGACTTCATTATATACTTACTAGTGGTTAGAAAATAAGTAGTTACCAAATTCACATTAATAATAAGAAAATCTTTTTAATCAGTATAAACTAAAAACTAACGATTCCTAGGATGGGACTAATTTTCGAAAATCTGGTATCACTTCCCTTAAGTGTATTACATTTTTCAAGAGAAATGTTTTCTTCTGCTTCTTTTTGAAAGTTAAGACAAATTTTATATTCACTACTATTAAAGTATAAATATCCTGACTATTCTTTAAAATTGTTGAGAAAAAAACTTTCAAAAAATTCTATTCAACGTAGAAAATAATAAACCTATTTTTGGCAAAATTCTCAAAATTAAATTATAGTTTTTTTTTTCGTTGTTGTAAAATTTCGAAGTCAATCGCTGTTAAAACACACAAGTTAACATTGTTAAAAATTTGAAAAAGAACAGCTTTTCATGACATTGTTTCCGGCTAGTGTGTGTGTGTGTGTGTGTCTGTATATATGTGTGTGCATAAAAACACTTCTGTGTATATATTTATGCCCAAATATTATTGCAGACAATGTGGTTGGTCAGTTATGCTCCTGTTACATTTTAGTTTATTTTGTGTTATTAAATAATGCTTGAGGATATTCTACATGCAGCAAAAAGGGTGCGGTTTTTGTATTTTGTTTGTTTTATGTTATTTTCTGTTCTATGAAAACACAAATAAAAAGCGAAAAACCAATTTAAGTGACAGACATATAGACAGACAGAAAGATGGAAACATAATTACATAGTTGTTCTATGTTAAGGACAAGTAAATATATAGTTCTCTGTATTAGGAAAACAAACAAAATGCAAACAAAATTGAAGTCATTTTGTAGTTGATACATAAATCGCTTAATTTTATGTACTTTATTATACTCGTATGATTTCGGTTTCAAGTAAACGAACTTTGTTAATTTGTTAATTAGCATAAAGTGAAGTAACATGTAAAATAATAGTCACTTGCCTTGAGATCTGCAAATTAAATATACTTTTAAAAATTATATTTAGTTTTATATTGACAGTGCATAAAATATAATAAAAAGAAGATATTTCGAATGATACAATAAATCAACAAGAATCTTGGTTTTCAAAGTTTAAGGAAAGAAGTTGCAGAAGTACATCTAACGATACTAATATTTTCTATTAAATTCAATATTTCAAAAAACTCATGTTGCAATATTTCCTAAAAAAATTTTGTATACTGGATCCAAATTAAGTAAAAATAAATTCTACGAGATATAGCGGTTTTTATATTTTTCTGGGCACCAAGTTTTTCAATTTTTTTTTTAGTTACGAACTTAATTTTTAGTTAAGGACTAAAAACCAATACAGATAATTTCATAATAACAAATATACATTTATTATTCTGTCATTTGAGTGTAATTATTACAGTCGATGTTCAAGAAAATTTTGTATTTGATTATCAAATTTGTCACCATGCGTAATCAAGACACAAGACAAGAAAAAAACTTTTGTATCAAACTTGATATTCCATTTAATATGTAGATCCGGAGATGTTTGACTTAGTTTTTGTATCAAACTTTTGAAATAAGTTCATATGTTCTTGATAAAAACAGCTCTAATGAAAATCTCCTTTTTTTAAATAAATTTCGGTTTTATTCGAAACCGAAACCGCGGTTTTTTAAGCGTCGAAACCGAAAACCGACAAAAATAAGTCAGTTTTCGGTTTCAGTTCTTAAGTCTTTCTGAAATACTTTAACCAATTAAAATAATTTAATAAATTGCAAAGATTCATAAAAGAGCTCTAACACCTTCTGACGCAGCCTCCGAATAATAAGAATTATTGGAAAGTTTATAATTTTCTGGGCCACTATGAGTTACTTATTATTATTTTTTCAATAATGAAAAAATATGTTTCATTTATAAATCTAAAATTTGAGCACTCTGAAAAAATTTTGAATGAACTCATAAATATGAGTCTAACATGCTTCATTTGTAACTCCAAAATTGGAGTCTTTTCCGAGTAAAAATTTCTGAGCGCTCAGTAAAATGTCAGCTGGGATATTATTGAATCTTGAATTTCAAAAAGGGCTCAGCGCCTATTTTATAAAATTTTGTATTTAATTGTAATTAAAATTTTCTCCATTAAATATTACTTTAAAGAATTTTTTATTTTTGTTATTACGGATAACATAAACTGATGTTTATAATTTTAGAAAAAAAATGCACCAAAAAATCGAATGGTTTAAGAGGTATTTAGTTTCACATATTCAGTTCAGATTTTAACCCTGTATTTTTCAAAAAGTCCTTTTGCGTATTCCGCGAAATTTATGAAATTTTATCTTAATATTGTTTTAAATAAATTGCTAAAATTTAAATTTGTACTTTTGAAAATACTGATTTAGTTGCGGACAAAAGAATAAAAAAATTTAATTCATAATAGTTTTATGCGTTTTTTTTTTCTTTTTTCTCCCTCAAAGCCCTCGAAACGGCGTTATTGCATATATTTGAGTGAGAAATTCATTTCAATTTTAAGTAATAAGTATATTGTGCGTTTTCAACTATTTACTTTTATACTTATTTAATTATATTAAAATAATTCTATTATTAGCACAAGAAAACCGAAAATTAACCGAAACCGCGGTTTTTATAATTTTGAAAAACCGAAACCGCGGTTTTCAGATTTTTCGGTTTTTAGCAAACTCTAGAAGTAACTTTACAAGCTATTTGTTTCACTGCTTCACAAGTATCCGTTAGTGTATTTTTACTGCGTTTTTGGAAATTATTCTGAACAACTTCAAAAAATCACTTTTTTCATTGCTCCCAAAGTATTCGTTAGTATATTTTTACAGGTTTTTTAGAATTAATTCTGAACAACATCCAAAAAATCACTTAAATATTGCTTCTAAATCATAATTGCTCCAAAATTTACGGTAGAGAGCTAGACTAGCAATCATGAAGTCGCAAGTTCGATACCAGATGGCGGCAATGAAGAAACTTTTCTGAAATGAAAAGCATATTTAATTCCTTTAACAAAAAAATATAACTTTTTTTGCGGAGAATTTTTTTTAACTTTTAATTGGTGAAAAAGAGCTACCTTTGCACTCGATCAAAAAGTACTGAAAAAATGTTGAATTGGGAGTACTCCACCCCTATGGTAACTCAATGTTAAGATAGTTAGTGTTTATGTTAAAAAAAGTAGTGCTTTTTCTACTGCTTCGGCTCTCTTTTTTTGCTGGGGCATTAATGCTTAACCGAAAATTTGAAGTAAAGCTTACTCTTGTTGTGATACAAAAGTAAAAAAATATATTTATATTTTATGAAGGAGATATCCTAATTTTAGTCACAAAAAACTTTCTTTTTCAGGATGTTTCTAAAGGAAAAATTTTTCAGAATCTAAAGATGTTCTTTATTGTTTATAAACTGAAGTTTTTTTTTAGGAAAATAATAAGAATCTAAGGTTTTTCAATTACAAATGCAGCTTATTATCTGTTTATTTTTCTGACGAATTCTTCTTACCAAGAAAACATTTTGGTTAAATGGGTCAAAACATTTTATGGAGCAGCATGTACTCAGAATTTCAGTTTTTGAGGAATCTGTGGAAAAAGTGTTGTATTTTTTTCAAGAAAAATTCCTCATATTCTGGCGAATTCATTTATTTAAATTTTTTTAGCATCTATATAGAACTGTTGATAAACCACCCAGTCAGAAATCGCCAGTGGTACAAAAAATCAAGCACTGGCATACCACTGGGTAAACACGGCGTTAAAAATAAATGACTGGCAGAACACTCATTTGGGACGCTTTGCCAGCGTTTCCTAAATTGGTTTTCCCAGTATTTGTTTTACAAAAATTTAGGTGGTTTATAAAAAAAACCATTGGCAAAGAATTGCCTTAGAGTGATATGCTAAGGTTTGCAACCAGTGGTTATCCAGTGCTACCTAGCCCATGCTACCAGGCGTACAAAAGTCAATTCACTGGTAGACCAATGATTTTATAAAAATGTTGGCGCTTCGTTAAAAAATGTTTGTAGTCAGAAGGTTCCGAGTTCAAATCCGGTTGCAAGCAAAAACATTTTTTTTGAATGTTTTTTAACTTAAAATTTTTTTTGTTTTATAAAATCAATTTTTTTGTTTGTGGGAAAGCTCCTCCAAGACCAACTTTTTTTTTTGCCCTCCCAATACTGGCATACCGGTAACAAAAAATTGTTTGCCAGTACCAGCATTTTGGCACAGCTTTTATGTGTTTAGCCATCAAATATTATATGTCTCGTTAACTCAGTGAGTAGAGCAATCGTCTGCTCCTTTTGTCTAATGATGTTATCATTTTGGGAGTGGTAAAGCACTTATTGCCAGTATTTGTACCACCTGTTAGAGTGCTTTGACACCGCTTTCCCGTTTGTATTTTTCTGACTGGGTACTTACACGGTGATATCAGTGTAATAACTTTCCTTTAGTAAGATCACCGTGTTTAAATAAGTAGTTTAGTAATTAAAAGGTAAGTAGTGAAATTTTACACTCATAAAAAAAGTTAGTTCAAAAGTCTGTTAAACGCGTTCTGATTAAATTGAACAAATTTTTCTGTTATATTCTCTTAAAAAGCCCGTACAAATAGGGAAAAATTCTGCTATAATAACAAGATATAGTACATGTTTTTGCGGCAGCACAATTTTGACCTATTTGTACGGATTTTTTTTATTAGTATAGGATTTCAATACCTAAAACTTATTGCATGGTAATAAAAAATTGTTCGACATTAATTGAAATTTTTGTTGTTGTTTCCCATATAAATTTTGAATTTAACTGTTAGCTAAATTTTCTTTTATATTCTTTTATATTCTTAAAGAATAAATTAATTTTTTAAATTTTTTGCAAGACATAAAATCTACATAACCATAAAAAAAACTGCAATTCAATTTATGACTAATAAATGAATGAAATGAGGAGAAAACCACAAATCCTTCAGAATTTTAATCTTCTTACATAGTTTTTGTTTTTGTGCATTGGCTAATTTTCTGAATAAATGGGAATTATTTAATTTTAAAATGATTTCAAATACATGCAGACATCAGCATTGGAACACCCAGGATTTTGTTTTGGGTGAGGCTCGTCATATATTTTTATTTTATAAAATTATTCCTTATAGTTCAAGCATAAAATTTTCAATTCACCCGAGGAAAAAGAAATGTTGTATTAGGAAGCACAATCATGTATTCTTTTATTGTAATTAAATTATATCGAACTTGCCGTTGGCAAATATTTTGTTGTCACAGTGAATCCGTTTTCTTTATGTGTATTATATTCATATTAAGAAAACAAATTCGGCGCTGACAACCCAATTTGTTGCACAATCGAGTGATTCATTCAAACGAATTTCTTGATTGCAACTACTGAATTATTCTTGTTACAACTAAGATTTTATTGTCACAGTCAAATAAGTCCCATCTCAGTGGATTTTTTGTGGTCACAACTGAAAAGTTACAACAGAATAATTTGATTGCGGCAACCAAATGATTTAGTTCGCAATAAATTCGCTTTTCAGTATGAATCTGTTTTCTTTGTGTAGCAGCCAATATACTCTATCTGAACTTAAATGTATTTAGCTGAAATGGTATTGCCAAACCAACTTTGGTGGCCGAACAGTTTGAAAACTTACGAAAGTGTTATTGCTCTTTTATGGGGTTTTAGCTCTTTGATATGAAATAGCTGTATAAATCATACCAATTCGAGAAATGAAACTGAAGCCAAAGTTAAATGTGTAAATTTGCGAGAAAAAAAGAAAAGGAATTGTAAACTCTCGATAGTGTGAAGCTGATATTTAAGGAACGTAAAAATTCAGAAACTAGAATATCTGATATAATAGATATCATAAAAAAGAGAAACATTAAAAAATGTAATACAGAGAAGATTTGTTCTTTTGGTATAAACGTTCTTCTTAACATTTCTATTCGAAACTTTCTGAACTGAAATGCTTTAAGCCCAACGTTAACATTAACTCTGCTAACAAAAGTTTTCGAAATTGTACGTGCGGTGTCACTTCGCGATCAGCAATATTTCGAATCGACCTCAATAGCTTCTCCACCTCTGTGGTTTTGGTTTCGTTCTTGGGTCCATTTGCTTTACCCTTTTATTTGCTTTTATTTCAATTATTATGTCCTTGTTAAGTTTGTTTAACACTCTGGTCACACATTTTTCAGCTGCAGTTTTCTTATAAGTCCACAATGGATCAATTTGCACAGTTTTAATAATTTTTTTGTTCTCATGTTTTTGTTGCTCCATTGTAAACTAATAAACCACTCGAATTTGACCAACCGATGCCTTTTGAAATCAAAAAAAGATCTCAAAAATGCATTATGGTCAAAAAGTGTTGACCGTGCAATGTTAATAAAATCAATGAAATATAATTTATTGATAGTATGTGTTAAATTTTAATTTGAATCAAATTAATAATATTTCAAATAGATTGAACCGTCTTTTGGTTTTAATTTTTGTCCCTCACGATTGTAGATTTTCTTTCCGCGAGTGCTTACTACAAATTTCTCCATCTAATATTCACTATACTACTTTAGTAATTGAAATAAATTCACATACGTTTTTTAAATATTCTAACAATTTAAATTCCACCCATTTTAATTCTAATGAGTGTAATTTCGGTGTACTTAATTTTGTGCTTAATGATATTAATTGATTGATGACATTTTCTTATCAATCAACATCATTGTGTTATGATAATTTTTTTAATACTTTTTTGCGTATGTGTAGGGAAAATATTCCTCTTAAGATAGACCTCTTGTGTTCCAAATTTCCTTGGAACACAACGAGTCTAAAGAAGTTTAATACACGTTTTGTTAAATCGGGAAGTCTCGATAATAAGTAATCAAAAGTTTTTCATTTTCAGAGAGCAATATTGAAGATATTTCGACAATCTGGCAGAAGATTATTAAATCTATTTTGTGTAGGTAGTCTCGTAAATGTTACAGGATCATTGCAGCCCATTCCCACATATATGCTATTTGAATTTAACTGTTCGTTATATTTTAATCTAACATGCAGTAATTGAGCCTTGGAACCTTGAATGTTTTTTTGTCTTTTTTTTTAAATGAATCTGTGATTTGTTATATTTAATTGAATTTTATACAAAAGGTTTTATACAAAACATACAAAGATATTACATACAAAACTCTATAAAAATTTACATATTTTTTTTACGTCACACTTTATCCATATGAAATAATTGAAAAATAATCCTTATAATAAAAATTTATTTACATACTGTTTATTAAAACATAAAATTCAATTGAATTTAATTGATTTGAGAACTTATTTATTAAATAAAAAACAAATATACACTCACAATAACTTTACCATATAAGTTCAATAGTTGTTTAAAAAGTAAATCGGTAAAGTTGTTGCAATTGAATCAGCTGTTAAATTGCAACGAAATATATTTTTTAACTTTTTCTGTCAGTCATTCAAAAAACCAAATACACAAAATACGGACTTTCAGTAGAAGTTAAAATATTCAGTAAAAATTTTCTGTTAAAAATAAGCAGTTGTTATAATAAAATCAATTTTAAAATAAACGAGGAATCTATTATTTTTACCGACTTTGTCCGTTAATTAGTTACAAAAACAAACGACAATTTGTATTGTTTTAAACGAAAAGTGGGTATTAGTGGGTAAAGTATTTTTGCAAGGAGGTTTCAAAAAAAAATTTTTTTTTTGGGTCGCCATTTTACATTTTTCGTTATATCTTTTGCATTTACAGTCGGATCTAAAAATCTAATTTTAATAAAACATTGTCATTACGGTCCACAAAGTCCTGCTTCAAATGTGAGTTTTTTGGACTCTCGCGATCAGACCCGCAACAAGTCCATATTAATAATTATAATTATTAAACTAAGCTATAGCTTAATTTCCGAGGTAAGTATGTTTTATTTTATCACGATAGAATAAAAAATATACTGAAGTAGCGCCATCTGTATGTGATATCGGATATACAAAAATATAGTGATTTGAAAACATTGTTGCCCAAGTTTATATATATAGCAGGTATGGGCACATAAATGGATTGAAGGGCCAAATTTGGGATTTCACAAACTTTCTGAGGGCCGCACCAATTACTACTTTACTCGACAAAAACAAAGTTTTTGTACAGCCTTCTGCTAAAACTTTTTTTTGAGTATTTTGGATTCTTAAGCCCGGACCTAAAGTCGAAAAAAGTCCATTGAATAGCCTTCGAGTTGTGAGTCTTTCTTTTTTTATCCCCAGGGAAATACTTTATGATTTTTTATATTTTTGATCGAAATATATTTAAAAATGTAGGCACAGACTCAATAAATGTTTTTACAATTTTTGGCCGTCCTTAATACGAATCTGAAGTCAAAAAACTTTGTCAAATTGATCTTCGAAAATATAGTTTTCGTTATTTGAAAATAATTGGTTTAAGGTTTTTACAAATTTTTCAAATATTTTTAGATTTACTTAATGGATTTTGATCCTTTGTTTTATTTATTGAAATGTGTAACATGAATTACGTGACGAACGGAACTTTGAAACAAAACGTGGCAAAATATAATTTTTATAGAAAATCTGAATGTAAAGGAAATTTAAAAGTCATAGGTCTACAACATTTTCTTATTGAAAATTTATAACAAGTATCAAACTGCTCACGCTCTGATTGAAATTATTTCTTAAATTTTAAAAATTCAATCACAAGACTGATAACCCAACCAGAAAATTTATATACTTTTATGAGGGTTTTTATTCAGTAAGTCCAAAGTTATTCAAACAAAGCACAAATATTTTTTATATTTTAAGCATATTTGTCAAAAACTGCGCATTTTTTGGACGAAAATATTAGTCTAAGTAAAATGAACGAACGTACAAATTTTTGTCAATTTTTTAAATACCAAGATGATTCAGAAACGACTAAGAAATGTAAATAAATTTGAATACTTTGTGAACAAATCAAAAATGACTCAAAAAAGGAAAATTTTTTAGCCTAAAAAATTTTTCAAAATATTTCTTTTTTTAATAATAAAAGCTCTTTTTGGACGTGTCACTTTTATACAAGTGAAAGTTTAATAATACAGTAAAAATCGCTTAAGACGAACTCCGGGGGACTAGATAAATTTGTTTCGTTGTAAGCGAGGTTCGTATTAACCGGGATAAAATTTATTTAAAATATTTAAATTTCCTTGAAGCAACTTTCAAAATTTTACAGTTTTTTCATTTGGTTTCCTAAATATATTGTTTGCAATTTATTTTAAGAAAAAATGTCTGTGTTCGGTTTAAAATTTGTCAGAAATCAAAAAGATATATAGAAAAAATTGTCGAATTTTGTAAAGTTCGTATTAAAAGTGGGAAATTACATAGAAATTTGTTTGTGGGACCATCATAAACAGTTCGCTTTAACCGAGTGTTCATCTTAAGCAAGTTCGTATTAACCGATGTTTTTTATATTGAAATTGTTGCCAAAACTTCGGGACTCCTAAATTAGTTCATTTTAACCGAGAATTCGTTTTATCCGAGTTCGTATTAAATGAGTTATACTGTATATTTTGAGCACTTTCCTGATTCATTTTTGGCTGGGAACTCTAGAAAAATTAAATTATGAAGATTTTGTTCAAACGTTGAATATTATATTAAAAAATTGGGATAATACTGAATTGTTTCCTTTAAAAGCGGGATAAAAATTCAAGGTGGCAAAAGCCTTTAAAAAGCGGTATAATCCCGTCAAATGCGGGATGGTTAAGTATACTAATAGAAAAAGACTGTAAAAGGTTTTGCTAAAGCTGCTAAAAATTAGTTAAAAATTACCTTGCATAAAAAACTGCTGAAATAGCCACATTTTCTTTGCTAAATATTAGTAAGATAGTAATAGCAAAAATAAAGTTGTTAAATATACAAAATTTTAGTTGTATTTGAGCTAAATTTTAGTTAATTGAAGTAAGAATTTACTCTGCTAGAATTAGAAACAAATTTTGTTAAATATTAGTACAATAAAAAATCCAAAAAAAAAAAAAATTTTTAATTGTTTTAAGAGACTAAAAATCTATTTTTGTGAAATCAGCAGCTCAACTCTTTTTCATCACATATTTCTGTTGATTTTAGCAGGATGACTATTATTATATTTAGCAGTTTATTTTAGCTCTTCTAATCTTACTAACATTTAGCAAAAATCGGCGAAAATTTTTCTGCAGTCACCTTTAAATAATAAACATGTAAAAATAGCAAAAAAGCTAATAATTGTTTTGCTATTTTCACAGGTTTATTTTTATAAGTGTATGAATTAAATTTTATTATGTCTAACTGTTTTACCAAATTTAGGTGCTTCCTTAGGAGGTCCTTAGAACAGCGTTAAACAATTCCTAAAATGAAAAGGAATTTTTTAAAATTCAAACTCATAAAAAATAAGGTACTTCTATGTCATATTGAGGCTTAAAATATTTTTCCCAGGCTTAAGGTATAAATAAAGAAGAAGAAAGTTTTCACTTAATATTCCAAAGAAGGCGAAAATGCTTTAAAAAGTTTTAGAGGAACTCTATTCAAAAAAGTCGATATTTGTTGATCGGTGTGATTCTTTTGAGACTCTATTGAATGTTTATTTTGTTATCGCTGTTTTCTATATTATGTATATTTTTAAATTCTGATTTTAATTTTTTTTTTAAATTAAAATTAAAATTTAAAAAAAATGTTGATTGTTTTAAAATTAATGAAAGGCACGAAATACGTTGGCGGGCCGCATTTGCCCATGTATGATATATAGTATATTTCAAACCTTGAGAAATTCAAATCACAGAATATTGGCGTATAAAATTCGCTTAAATATGGCTGAAAAAATTTTTATGTTATATTGGCATTAGAAAAAAGTTTAGTTATAAATTTAAAAGCAAAATAATATAAAAATAATAACATATAGTTTCAACTTTTTTATGAGTGTATATATAATAAAATATATTTTAGTTTGGAATCAATATTTATGTAAATTTTTTACAATAAAAAATATTTTATCAATATTTTTAATTAAAAAAAAAAGTTCTATGGAAAAAATAATAACTAATAAGTTGAATTGGATCAAATGTTTTATTAAATTGTTTTATTTAATAAAAAAGTACAATTTATCAAAGAGAGTTTGTATTCATTGAGGTAATCTTCTTCTAGAATAACGTGACTGACTGACTGATTGACTGACTGACTGACTCAACATCGCCCAGCCCAAACCGCTGAAGCTAGGAAGTTGAAATTTGGTATGTAGGTTCCTCTTTCGGCGTAGACGTCCGCTAAGACGGGATTTTTGGAAATTCCTACCGCAACGGGCAAAAAAGGGGAAAGTCTCCCCCTTGACGGCCTGCCAAAACCCCTTTGGCTAGAAAGCTGAAATTTTAGATATGTGTTCCTTGGAGTAGGGGCTAACTTTTCTATAAAGTACTTTCAAGAATTTTGGACGGGGACGTTGTAAAAATGGGGGTTAAAAAGGGGAAAAGAGCCCCCCTTGACGGCCTGCCCAAACCGCTGGAGGTAGGAAGTTGAAATTTGGTATAAAGGTTCCTCCACTATCGTAGACATCCACCAAGACGGGATTTTTTGTAAATTTTTACAGGGAGGGGCAACAAGGGAAAATTCTCCCCCTTGACGGCCTGCTCAAACTGCTGGAGCTATGAAGTTGAAATTTGGTATGTAGGTTCCTCGACCGGTATAGACGTCCGTTGAGACGGAATTTTTGGAAATTTTTATCGGGAGGGGCAAAAAGGGGACAAAAAAGTACCTTTTTCCAAAAAAGTACCTTTTTCCAAAAAAAGTATCTTTTTCCAAAAAAAGTACCTTTTTCCAAAAAAGTACCTTTTTCCAAAAAAAGTACCTTTTTCCAAAAAAAAGTACCTTTTTCCAAAAAAGTACCTTTTTCCAGAAAAAGTACCCTTTTCCAAAAAAGTACCTTTTTCTACAAAATGTACCTTTTTCCAAAAAAAGTACCTTTTTCCAGAAAAAGTACCCTTTTCCAAAAAAAGTACCTTTTTCCACAAAATGTACCTTTTTCCACAAAAAGTACCTTTCAAAATATTATATAATTTAAGATCCTCCATATCTTTTGTATGGAGAATAGGCTTGCTGTTGAGGTCATCAAATTTGTTTAACAATGATTTTGATACAGCGCTCATGGTGGTGGTTTCTTCTTCGACGACTTTTGTTTTTAGAATGAAACCTTAAGATGAATTAAATTTTAAATTAACTTCTTTAGAATTCCCCACCCCAGAGAGTAGAATAAATTCAACGGACCAATACGAAAAAAGCACTTATTTAGATGCAAATAACTTATATGGACAGATTGAGTGCTGACTCTCTATTTCACAGTATTATGAAAACAACAATTTATTGTTGCTGTATTTAAAACTAATGGATTCAGAAATAAAGAAATACTCAGACGATTAAGATGTCAATGCGAGAAAATATTATAGAATTCCTTAAGGAATATAAGGAGTTTATGTCTCTAGAAGATTTAAACTTTCTTTTACAGAATGCTGCTTATCTCGATTCATATGAGAATAAAGAGATTGTTTTTTCGGCACATGGAGAGCATTTTGAAGATTGTCCATGGTCTGATGATGGGTGTACTGAAGGGCCTGATACTTGTAATTGCGTCATCTATAAATTTAGAAAAAATAGTGTTTACGATTTTATAAATGTGTACTATAAACATGTAAATTTTTAGTAATTTTAATTTATGAACAAAGATTTAATGATGTTTTTATTTATGAATTATTATATAAATTAAAATTCTAATAAAATCAAATATATGAAATTTATTTTTAGTATACATTTTTTTATTTTTTCCTTAAATCAAAACACACAACGGACAATTGTTTCTTAAGTGGCTCACATCATTTCACAATACGAGATTTTACAACCCCAAAAATCCAAAACAAAATAATATAGAATATTTAGAAGAGGCAGAAACAAATAAAACAAACTGTAGAATTCAAAACGATCCTCCACCACCACCATCACACAATTGATTTTTCATTTTAATATTACATTTTTTATTTTTTTCCTTAAATCAAAACACACAACGGACAATTTTTTCTTAAGTGGCTCACATCATTTCACACTACTGCATTTACAACCCACAAAACAAAGTGTAGAATTCAAAACGATGCTCCACCACCACACAATTGATTTTTCACCAATCATTTCACACTACTGGAACACATAATCGATTTTTTAATTACCACCTATTTACACTATGGGAAGACATACCCGATTTTTAGGTACCAATCATTTTACACTATGGGCACACAATATGCAATAACCAATTAACAGAATTTAAATCCCATAGTAGAAAATGATTAAAAAAATTTAAGTCACATGGAAAAACAATAAAACCACATTTACTTCCCACATACCATTTTACACTATGGGCTCTCAGTAAGCAATTAAACAATTGTGTTCCCATCGAAAAGCAATAAAACCACATTTACTTCCCATCGAAAAGCAATTAAACACAATTGTGTTCCCAATCTCCCACTACTGATTCACGACTGGTGGCCACTAATAGATTTCATCCATACGAACATTTGGATGCATCACACTTATATTCTATCAGTTTTTTGTGGATTTGCTCCATGAAAATAGGATTCACCAATGGTGGTCAGTAAAAAAACTCTGAATTTATGGAATACCTGGACTAGTCGCCGCATTTCTAAGTATGGGCACTAATAGGCCTTATTCATGGGAAAATTTTGGTGTATCACACTTATATCCTATCAGTTTTTTGTGGAGTTTCTCCATAAAAATGTGATTCACCACTGGTGGCCACTAATAGATTTCATCCATACGAACATTTGGATACATCACACCTATATTCTATCAGTTTTTTGTGGATTTGCTCCATGAAAATGGGATTCACCAATGGGGGTCAGTAAACAAAATCTGAATTTATGGAATACCTGGACTAGTCGCCGCATTTCTAAGTATGGACACTAATAGGCCTTATTCATGGGAAAATTTTGGTGTATCACACTTATATCCTATCAGTTTTTTGTGGAGTTTCTCCATAAAAATGTGATTCACCACTGGTGGCCACTAATAGATTTCATCCATACGAACATTTGGATGCATCACACTTACATTCTATCAGTTTTTTGTGGATTTGCTTCATGAAAATGGGATTCACCAATGGTGGTCAGTAAACAAACTCTGAATTTATGGAATACCTGGACTAGTCGCCGCATTTCTAAGTATGGGCACTAATAGGCCTTATTCATGGGAAAATTTTGGTGTATCACACTTATATCCTATCAGTTTTTTGTGGAGTTTCTCCATAAAAATGTGATTCACCACTGGTGGCCACTAATAGATTTCATCCATACGAACATTTGGATGCATCACACTTATATTCTATCAGTTTTTTGTGGAATTGCTCCATGAAAATGGGATTCACCAATGGTGGTCAGTAAACAAAATCTGAATTTATGGAATACCTGGACTAGTCGCCGCATTTCTAAGTATGGACACTAATAGGCCTTATTCATGGGAAAATTTTGGTGTATCACACTTATATCCTATCAGTTTTTTGTGGAGTTTCTCCATAAAAATGTGATTCACCACTGGTGGCCACTAATAGATTTCATCCATACGAACATTTGGATGCATCACACTTACATTCTATCAGTTTTTTGTGGATTTGCTTCATGAAAATGGGATTTACCAATGGTGGTCAGTAAACAAACTCTGAATTTATGGAATACCTGGACTAGTCGCCGCATTTCTAAGTATGGGCACTAATAGGCCTTATTCATGGGAAAATTTTGGTGTATCACACTTATATCCTATCAGTTTTTTGTGGAGTTTCTCCATAAAAATGTGATTCACCACTGGTGGCCACTAATAGATTTCATCCATACGAACATTTGGATGCATCACACTTATATTCTATCAGGTTTTTGTGGATTTGCTCCATGAAAATAGGATTCACCAATGGGGGTCAGTAAACAAAATCTGAATTTATGGAATACCTGGACTAGTCGCCGCATTTCTAAGTATGGGCACTAATAGGCCTTATTCATGGGAAAATTTTGGTGTATCACACTTATATCCTATCAGTTTTTTGTGGAGTTTCTCCATAAAAATGTGATTCACCACTGGTGGCCACTAATAGATTTCATCCATACGAACATTTGGATGCATCACACTTATATCCTATCAGTTTTTTGTGGAGTTTCTCCATAAAAATGTGATTCACCACTGGTGGCCACTAATAGATTTCATCCATACGAACATTTGGATGCATCACACTTATATTCTATCAGTTTTTTGTGGATTTCCTCCATGAAAATGGGATTCACCAATGGGGGTCAGTAAACAAAATCTGAATTTATGGAATACCTGGACTAGTCGCCGCATTTCTAAGTATGGACACTAATAGGCCTTATTCATGGGAAAATTTTGGTGTATCACACTTATATCCTATCAGTTTTTTGTGGAGTTTCTCCATAAAAATGTGATTCACCACTGGTGGCCACTAATAGATTTCATCCATACGAACATTTGGATGCATCACACTTATATTCTATCAGTTTTTTGTGGATTTCCTCCATGAAAATGGGATTCACCAATGGGGGTCAGTAAACAAAATCTGAATTTATGGAATACCTGGACTAGTCGCCGCATTTCTAAGTATGGACACTAATAGGCCTTATTCATGGGAACATTTTGGTGTATCACACTTATATCCTATCAGTTTTTTGTGGAGTTTCTCCATAAAAATGTGATTCACCACTGGTGGCCACTAATAGATTTCATCCATACGAACATTTGGATGCATCACACTTATATTCTATCAGTTTTTTGTGGATTTGCTTCATGAAAATGGGATTCACCAATGGTGGTCAGTAAACAAAATCTGAATTTATGGAATACCTGGACTAGTCACCGCATTTCTAAGTATGGACACTAATAGGCCTTATTCATGGGAAAATTTTGGTGTATCACACTTATATCCTATCAGTTTTTTGTGGAGTTTCTCCATAAAAATGTGATTCACCACTGGTGGCCACTAATAGATTTCATCCATACGAACATTTGGATGCATCACACTTATATTCTATCAGTTTTTTGTGGATTTGCTCCATGAAAATGGGATTCACCAATGGTGGTCAGTAAACAAAATCTGAATTTATGGAATACCTGGACTAGTCGCCGCATTTCTAAGTATGGACACTAATAGGCCTTATTCGTGGGAAAATTTTGGTGTATCACACTTATATCCTATCAGTTTATTGTGGAGTTTCTCCATAAAAATGTGATTCACCACTGGTGGCCACTAATAGATTTCATCCATACGAACATTTGGATGCATCACACTTATATTCTATCAGTTTTTTGTGGATTTGCTCCATGAAAATGGGATTCACCAATGGTGGTCAGTAAACAAAATCTGAATTTATGGAATACCTGGACTAGTCGCCGCATTTCTAAGTATGGACACTAATAGGCCTTATTCATGGGAAAATTTTGGTGTATCACACTTATATCCTATCAGTTTTTTGTGGAGTTTCTCCATAAAAATGTGATTCACCACTGGTGGCCACTAATAGATTTCATCCATACGAACATTTGGATGCATCACACTTATATTCTATCAGTTTTTTGTGGATTTCCTCCATGAAAATGGGATTCACCAATGGGGGTCAGTAAACAAAATCTGAATTTATGGAATACCTGGACTAGTCGCCGCATTTCTAAGTATGGACACTAATAGGACTTATTCATGGGAAAATTTTGGTGTATCACACTTATATCCTATCAGTTTTTTGTGGAGTTTCTCCATAAAAATGTGATTCACCACTGGTGGCCACTAATAGATTTCATCCATACGAACATTTGGATGCATCACACTTATATTCTATCAGTTTTTTGTGGATTTGCTCCATGAAAATGGGATTCACCAATGGTGGTCAGTGAACAAAATCTGAATTTATGGAATACCTGGACTAGTCGCCGCATTTCTAAGTATGGACATTAATAGGCCTTATTCATGGGAAAATTTTGGTGTATCACACTTATATCCTATCAGTTTTTTGTGGAGTTTCTCCATAAAAATGTGATTCACCACTGGTGGCCACTAATAGATTTCATCCATACGAACATTTGGATGCATCACACTTATATTCTATCAGTTTTTTGTGGAGTTGCTCCATGAAAATGTGATTCACCAATGGTGGTCAGTAAACAAAATCTGAATTTCTGGAATACCTAGACTAGTCGCCGCATTTCTAATTATGGACACAAATAGGCCTTATTCATACGAACATTTTGCTGTATCACTCTTATATCCTATCAGTTTTTTGTGGAGTTGCTCCATGAAAATGTGATTCATCACCGGTGGTCAGTAAACAAAATCTGAATTTCTGGAATAGCTAGAGTAGTCGCCGCATTTCTGCATACGGACACTAATAGATTTTATCCATACGAACATTTGGGTGTATCACACTTATATCCTATCAGTTTTTTGTGGGGTTGCTCCATGAAAATGTGATTCACCAATGGTGGTCAGTAAACAAAATCTGAAATTCTGGAATACCTAGACCAGTCGCCGCATTTCTAATTATGGACACAAATAGGCCTTATTCATACGAACATTTTGGTGTATCACACTTATATTCTATCAGTTTTTTGTGGAGTTGCTCCATGAAAATGTGATTCACCAATGGTGGTCAGTAAACAAATCTGAATTTCTGGAATACCTAGACTAGTCGCCGCATTTCTAATTATGGACACAAATAGGCCTTATTCATACGAACGTTTTGGTGTATCACACTTATATCCTATCAGTTTTTTGTGGAGTTGCTTCATGAAAATGTGATTCACCAATGGTGGTCAGTAAACAAAATCTGAATTTCTGGAATACCTAGACTAGTCGCCACATTTCTAATTACGGACACTAATAGATTTTATCCATACGAAAATTTGGTGTATCACACTTATATTCTATCAGTTTTTTGTGGAGTTGCTCCATGAAAATGTGATTCACCAATGGTGGTCAGTAAACAAAATCTGAATTTCTGGAATACCTAGACTAGTCGCCGCATTTCTAATTATGGACACAAATAGGCCTTATTCATACGAACATTTTGCTGTATCATACTTATATCCTATCAGTTTTTTGTGGAGTTGCTCCATGAAAATGTGATTCACCAATGGTGGTCAGTAAACAAAATCTGAATTTCTGGAATACCTAGACTAGCCGCCGCATTTCTAATTATGGACACAAATAGGCCTTACTCATACGAACATTTTGGTGTATCACACTTATATCCTATCAGTTTTTTGTGGAGTTGCTCCATGAAAATGTGATTCACCAATGGTGGTCAGTAAACAAAATCTGAATTTCTGGAATACCTAGACTAGTCGCCGCATTTCTAATTATGGACACAAATAGGCCTTATCCATACGAACATTTTGGTGTATCACACTTATATCCTATCAGTTTTTTGTGGAGTTGCTCCATGAAAATGTGATTCACCAATGGTGGTCAGTAAACAAAATCTGAATTTCTGGAATACCTAGACTAGTCGCCGCATTTCTAATTATGGACACAAATAGGCCTTATTCATACGAACATTTTGGTGTATCACACTTATATCCTATCAGTTTTTTGTGGAGTTGCTCCATGAAAATGTGATTCATCACCGGTGGTCAGTAAACAAAATCTGAATTTCTGGAATACCTAGAGTAGTCGCCGCATTTCTAAATACGGACGCTAATAGATTTTATCCATACGAACATTTTGGTGTATCACACTTATATCCTATCAGTTTTTTGTGGAGTTGCTCCATGAAAATGTGATTCACCAATGGTGGTCAGTAAACAAAATCTGAATTTCTGGAATACCTAGACTAGTCGCCGCATTTCTAATTATGGACACAAATAGGCCTTATTCATACGAACATTTTGGTGTATCACACTTATATCCTATCAGTTTTTTGTGGAGTTGCTCCATGAAAATGTGATTCACCAATGGTGGTCAGTAAACAAAATCTGAATTTCTGGAATACCTAGACTAGTCGCCGCATTTCTAATTATGGACACAAATAGGCCTTATTCATACGAACATTTTGGTGTATCACACTTATATCCTATCAGTTTTTTGTGGAGTTGCTCCATGAAAATGTGATTCACCAATGGTGGTCAGTAAACAAAATCTGAATTTCTGGAATACCTAGACTAGTCGCCGCATTTCTAATTATGGACACAAATAGGCCTTATTCATACGAACATTTTGGTGTATCACACTTATATCCTATCAGTTTTTTGTGGAATTGCTCCATGAAAATGTGATTCACCAATGGTGGTCAGTAAACAAAATCTGAATTTCTGGAATACCTAGACTAGTCGCCGCATTTCTAATTATGGACACAAATAGGCCTTATTCATACGAACATTTTGGTGTATCACACTTATATCCTATCAGTTTTTTGTGGAGTTGCTCCATGAAAATGTGATTCATCACCGGTGGTCAGTAAACAAAATCTGAATTTCTGGAATACCTAGAGTAGTCGCCGCATTTCTAAATACGGACGCTAATAGATTTTATCCATACGAACATTTTGGTGTATCACACTTATATCCTATCAGTTTTTTGTGGAGTTGCTCCATGAAAATGTGATTCGCCAATGGTGGTCAGTAAACAAAATCTGAATTTCTGGAATACCTAGACTAGTCGCCGCATTTCTAATTGTGGACACAAATAGGCCTTATTCATACGAACATTCTGGTGTATCACACTTATATCCTATCAGTTTTTTGTGGAGTTGCTCCATGAAAATGTGATTCACCAATGGTGGTCAGTAAACAAAATCTGAATTTCTGGAATACCTAGACTAGTCGCCGCATTTCTAATTATGGACACAAATAGGTCTTATTGATACGAACATTTTGGTGTATCACGCTTATATCCTATCAGTTTTTTGTGGAGTTGCTCCATGAAAATGTGATTCACCAATGGTGGTCAGTAAACAAAATCTGAATTTCTGGAATACCTAGACTAGTCGCCGCATTTCTAATTATGGACACAAATAGGCCTTATTCATACGAACATTTTGGTGTATCACATTTATATCCTATCAGTTTTTTGTGGAGTTGCTCCATGAAAATGTGATTCACCAATGGTGGTCAGTAAACAAAATCTGAATTTCTGGAATACCTAGAGTAGTCGCCGCATTTCTAAATTCGGACTCTAATAGATTTTATCCATACGAACATTTTGGTGTATCACGCTTATATCCTATCAGTTTTTTGTGGAGTTGCTCCATGAAAATGTGATTCACCAATGGTGGTCAGTAAACAAAATCTGAATTTCTGGAATACCTAGGCTAGTCGCCGCATTTCTAATTATGGACACAAATAGGCCTTATTCATACGAACATTCTGGTGTATCACACTTATATCCTATCAGTTTTTTGTGGAGTTGCTCCATGAAAATGTGATTCACCAATGGTGGTCAGTAAACAAAATCTGAATTTCTGGAATACCTAGACTAGTCGCCGCATTTCTAATTATGGACACAAATAGGCCTTATTCATACGAACATTTTGCTGTATCACACTTATATCCTATCAGTTTTTTGTGGAGTTGCTCCATGAAAATGTGATTCATCACCGGTGGTCAGTAAACAAAATCTGAATTTCTGGAATACCTAGAGTAGTTGCCGCATTTCTAAATACGGAGACTAATAGATTTTATCCATACGAACATTTTGGTGTATCACACTTATATCCTATCAGTTTTTTTGGAGTTGCTCCATGAAAATGTGATTCACCAATGGTGGTCAGTAAACAAAATCTGAATTTCTGGAGTACCTAGACCAGGCGCCGCATTTCTAATTATGGACACAAATAGGCCTTATTCATACGAACATTTTGTTGTATCACACTTATATCCTATCAGTTTTTTGTGGAGTTGCTCCATGAAAATGTGATTCACCAATGGTGGTCAGTAAACAAAATCTGAATTTCTGGAATACCTAGACTAGTCGCCGCATTTTTAATTATGGACACAAATAGGCCTTATTCATACGAACATTTTGGTGTATCACACTTATATCCTATCAGTTTTTTGTGGAGTTGCTCCATGAAAATGTGATTCACCAATGGTGGTCAGTAAACAAAATCTGAATTTCTGGAATACCTAGACCAGTCGCCGCATTTCTAATTATGAACACAAATAGGCCTTATTCATACGAACATTTTGGTGTATCACACTTATATCCTATCAGTTTTTTGTGGAGTTGCTCCATGAAAATGTGATTCACCAATGGTGGTCAGTAAACAAAATCTGAATTTCTGGAATACCTGGACTAGTCGCCGCATTTCTAATTATGGGCACAAATAGGCCTTATTCATACGAACATTTTGGTGTATCACACTTATATCCTATCAGTTTTTTGTGGAGTTGCTCCATGAAAATGTGATTCACCAATGGTGGTCAGTAAACAAAATCTGAATTTCTGGAATACCTAGACTAGTCGCCGCATTTCTAATTATGGACACAAATAGGCCTTATTCATACGAACATTTTGCTGTATCACACTTATATCCTATCAGTTTTTTGTGGAGTTGCTCCATGAAAATGTGATTCACCAATGGTGGTCAGTAAACAAAATCTGAATTTCTGGAATACTTAGACTAGTCGCCGCATTTCTAATTATGGACACAAATAGGCCTTCATCACACTTATATCCTATCAGTTTTTTGTGGAGTTGCTCCATGAAAATGTGATTCACCAATGGTGGTCAGTAAACAAAATCTGAATTTCTGGAATACCTAGACCAGTCGCCGCATTTCTAATTATGAACACAAATAGGCCTTATTCATACGAACATTTTGGTGTATCACACTTATATCCTATCAGTTTTTTGTGGAGTTGCTCCATGAAAATGTGATTCACCAATGGTGGTCAGTAAACAAAATCTGAATTTCTGGAATACCTGGACTAGTCGCCGCATTTCTAATTATGGACACAAATAGGCCTTATTCATACGAACATTTTGGTGTATCACACTTATATCCTATCAGTTTTTTGTGGAGTTGCTCCATGAAAATGTGATTCACCAATGGTGGTCAGTAAACAAAATCTGAATTTCTGGAATACCTAGACTAGTCGCCGCATTTCTAATTATGGACACAAATAGGCCTTATTCATACGAACATTCTGGTGTATCACACTTATATCCTATCAGTTTTTTGTGGAGTTGCTCCATGAAAATGTGATTCACCAATGGTGGTCAGTAAACAAAATCTGAATTTCTGGAATACCTAGACTAGTCGCCGCATTTCTAATTATGGACACAAATAGGCCTTATTCATACGAACATTCTGGTGTATCACACTTATATCCTATCAGTTTTTTGTGGAGTTGCTCCATGAAAATGTGATTCACCAATGGTGGTCAGTAAACAAAATCTGAATTTCTGGAATACCTAGACTAGTCGCCGCATTTCTAATTATGGACACAAATAGGCCTTATTCATACGAACATTTTGCTGTATCACACTTATATCCTATCAGTTTTTTGTGGAGTTGCTCCATGAAAATGTGATTCACCAATGGTGGTCAGTAAACAAAATCTGAATTTCTGGAATACTTAGACTAGTCGCCGCATTTCTAATTATGGACACAAATAGGCCTTATTCATACGAACATTCTGGTGTATCACACTTATATCCTATCAGTTTTTTGTGGAGTTGCTCCATGAAAATGTGATTCACCAATGGTGGTCAGTAAACAAAATCTGAATTTCTGGAATACCTAGACTAGTCGCCGCATTTTTAATTATGGACACAAATAGGCCTTATTCATACGAACATTTTGGTGTATCACACTTATATCCTATCAGTTTTTTGTGGAGTTGCTCCATGAAAATGTGATTCACCAATGGTGGTCAGTAAACAAAATCTGAATTTCTGGAATACCTAGACTAGTCGCCGCATTTCTAATTATGGACACAAATAGGCCTTATTCATACGAACATTTTGGTGTATCACACTTATATCCTATCAGTTTTTTGTGGAGTTGCTCCATGAAAATGTGATTCACCAATGGTGGTCAGTAAACAAAATCTGAATTTCTGGAATACCTGGACTAGTCGCCGCATTTCTAATTATGGACACAAATAGGCCTTATTCATACGAACATTTTGGTGTATCACACTTATATCCTATCAGTTTTTTGTGGAGTTGCTCCATGAAAATGTGATTCACCAATGGTGGTCAGTAAACAAAATCTGAATTTCTGGAATACCTAGACTAGTCGCCGCATTTCTAATTATGGACACAAATAGGCCTTATTCATACGAACATTTTGCTGTATCACACTTATATCCTATCAGTTTTTTGTGGAGTTGCTCCATGAAAATGTGATTCACCAATGGTGGTCAGTAAACAAAATCTGAATTTCTGGAATACTTAGACTAGTCGCCGCATTTCTAATTATGGACACAAATAGGCCTTATTCATACGAACATTCTGGTGTATCACACTTATATCCTATCAGTTTTTTGTGGAGTTGCTCCATGAAAATGTGATTCACCAATGGTGGTCAGTAAACAAAATCTGAATTTCTGGAATACCTAGACTAGTCGCCGCATTTTTAATTATGGACACAAATAGGCCTTATTCATACGAACATTTTGGTGTATCACACTTATATCCTATCAGTTTTTTGTGGAGTTGCTCCATGAAAATGTGATTCACCAATGGTGGTCAGTAAACAAAATCTGAATTTCTGGAATACCTAGACTAGTCGCCGCATTTCTAATTATGGACACAAATAGGCCTTATTCATACGAACATTTTGGTGTATCACACTTATATCCTATCAGTTTTTTGTGGAGTTGCTCCATGAAAATGTGATTCACCAATGGTGGTCAGTAAACAAAATCTGAATTTCTGGAATACCTGGACTAGTCGCCGCATTTCTAATTATGGACACAAATAGGCCTTATTCATACGAACATTTTGGTGTATCACACTTATATCCTATCAGTTTTTTGTGGAGTTGCTCCATGAAAATGTGATTCACCAATGGTGGTCAGTAAACAAAATCTGAATTTCTGGAATACCTAGACTAGTCGCCGCATTTCTAATTATGGACACAAATAGGCCTTATTCATACGAACATTTTGCTGTATCACACTTATATCCTATCAGTTTTTTGTGGAGTTGCTCCATGAAAATGTGATTCACCAATGGTGGTCAGTAAACAAAATCTGAATTTCTGGAATACTTAGACTAGTCGCCGCATTTCTAATTATGGACACAAATAGGCCTTATTCATACGAACATTCTGGTGTATCACACTTATATCCTATCAGTTTTTTGTGGAGTTGCTCCATGAAAATGTGATTCACCAATGGTGGTCAGTAAACAAAATCTGAATTTCTGGAATACCTAGACTAGTCGCCGCATTTTTAATTATGGACACAAATAGGCCTTATTCATACGAACATTTTGGTGTATCACACTTATATCCTATCAGTTTTTTGTGGAGTTGCTCCATGAAAATGTGATTCACCAATGGTGGTCAGTAAACAAAATCTGAATTTCTGGAATACCTAGACTAGTCGCCGCATTTCTAATTATGGACACAAATAGGCCTTATTCATACGAACATTTTGGTGTATCACACTTATATCCTATCAGTTTTTTGTGGAGTTGCTCCATGAAAATGTGATTCACCAATGGTGGTCAGTAAACAAAATCTGAATTTCTGGAATACCTGGACTAGTCGCCGCATTTCTAATTATGGACACAAATAGGCCTTATTCATACGAACATTTTGGTGTATCACACTTATATCCTATCAGTTTTTTGTGGAGTTGCTCCATGAAAATGTGATTCACCAATGGTGGTCAGTAAACAAAATCTGAATTTCTGGAATACCTAGACTAGTCGCCGCATTTCTAATTATGGACACAAATAGGCCTTATTCATACGAACATTTTGGTGTATCACACTTATATCCTATCAGTTTTTTGTGGAGTTGCTCCATGAAAATGTGATTCACCAATGGTGGTCAGTAAACAAAATCTGAATTTCTGGAATACCTAGACTAGTCGCCGCATTTCTAATTATGGACACAAATATGCCTTATTCATACGAACATTTTGGTGTATCACACTTATATCCTGTCAGTTTTTTGTGGAGTTGCTCCATGAAAATGTGATTCACCAATGGTGGTCAGTAAACAAAATCTGAATTTCTGGAATACCTAGACTAGTCGCCGCATTTCTAATTATGGACACAAATAGGCCTTATTCATACGAACATTTTGGTGTATCACACTTATATCCTATCAGTTTTTTGTGGAGTTGCTCCATGAAAATGTGATTCACCAATGGTGGTCAGTAAACAAAATCTGAATTTCTGGAATACCTAGACTAGTCGCCGCATTTCTACTTATGGACACAAATAGGCTTATTCATACGAACATTTTGGTGTATCACACTTATATCCTATCAGTTTTTTGTGGAGTTGCTCTATGAATATGTGATTCATCACCGGTGGTCAGTAAACAAAATCTGAATTTCTGGAATACCTAGAGTAGTCGCCGCATTTCTAAATACGGAGACTAATAGATTTTATCCATACGAACATTTTGGTGTATCACACTTATATCCTATCAGTTTTTTGTGGAGTTGCTCCATGAAAATGTGATTCACCAATGGTGGTCAGTAAACAAAATCTGAATTTCTGGAATACCTAGACTAGTCGCCGCACTTCTAATTATGGACACAAATAGGCCTTATTCATACGAACATTTTGGTGTATCACACTTATATCCTATCAGTTTTTTGTGGAGTTGCTCCATGAAAATGTGATTCACCAATGGTGGTCAGTAAACAAAATCTGAATTTCTGGAATACCTAGACTAGTCGCCGCATTTCTAATTATGGACTCAAATAGATTTTATCCATACGAACATTTTGGTGTATCACACTTATATCCTATCAGTTTTTTGTGGAGTTGCTCCATGAAAATGTGATTCACCAATGGTGGTCAGTAAACAAAATCTGAATTTCTGGAATACCTAGACTAGTCGCCGCATTTCTAATTATGGACGCAAATAGGCCTTATTCATACGAACATTTTGGTGTACCACACTTATATCCTATCAGTTTTTTGTGGAGTTGCTCCATGAAAATGTGATTCACCAATGGTGGTCAGTAAACAAAATCTGAATTTCTGGAATACCTAGACTAGTCGCCGCATTTCTAATTATGGACACAAATAGGCCTTATTCATACGAACATTTTGGTGTATCACACTTATATCCTATCAGTTTTTTGTGGAGTTGCTCCATGAAAATGTGATTCACCAATGGTGGTCAGTAAACAAAATCTGAATTTCTGGAATACCTAGACTAGTCGCCGCATTTCTAATTATGGACACAAATAGGCCTTATTCATACGAACATTTTGGTGTATCACACTTATATCCTATCAGTTTTTTGTGGAGTTGCTCCATGAAAATGTGATTCATCACCGGTGGTCAGTAAACAAAATCTGAATTTCTGGAATACCTAGAGTAGTCGCCGCATTTCTAAATACGGAGACTAATAGATTTTATCCATACGAACATTTTGGTGTATCACACTTATATCCTATCAGTTTTTTGTGGAGTTGCTCCATGAAAATGTGATTCACCAATGGTGGTCAGTAAACAAAATCTGAATTTCTGGAATACCGAGACTAGTCGCCGCATTTCTAATTATGGACACAAATAGGCCTTGTTCATACGAACATTTTGGTGTATCACACTTATATCCTATCAGTTTTTTGTGGAGTTGCTCCATGAAAATGTGATTCACCAATGGTGGTCAGTAAACAAAATCTGAATTTCTGGAATACCTAGACTAGTCGCCGCATTTCTAATTATGGACACAAATAGGCCTTATTCATACGAACATTTTGGTGCATCACACTTATATCCTATCAGTTTTTTGTGGAGTTGCTCCATGAAAATGTGATTCACCAATGGTGGTCAGTAAACAAAATCTGAATTTCTGGAATACCTAGACTAGTCGCCGCATTTCTAATTATGGACACAAATATGCCTTATTCATACGAACATTTTGGTGTATCACACTTATATCCTATCAGTTTTTTGTGGAGTTGCTCCATGAAAATGTGATTCACCAATGGTGGTCAGTAAACAAAATCTGAATTTCTGGAATACCTAGACTAGTCGCCGCATTTCTAATTATGGACACAAATAGGCCTTATTCATACGAACATTTTGGTGTATCACACTTATATCCTATCAGTTTTTTGTGGAGTTGCTCCATGAAAATGTGATTCATCACCGGTGGTCAGTAAACAAAATCTGAATTTATGGAATACCTAGAGTAGTCGCCGCATTTCTAAATACGGAGACTAATAGATTTTATCCATACGAACATTTTGGTGTATCACACTTATATCCTATCAGTTTTTTGTGGAGTTGCTCCATGAAAATGTGATTCACCAATGGTGGTCAGTAAACAAAATCTGAATTTCTGGAATACCTAGACTAGTCGCCGCACTTCTAATTATGGACACAAATAGGCCTTATTCATACGAACATTTTGGTGTATCACACTTATATCCTATCAGTTTTTTGTGGAGTTGCTCCATGAAAATGTGATTCACCAATGGTGGTCAGTAAACAAAATCTGAATTTCTGGAATACCTAGACTAGTCGCCGCATTTCTAATTATGGACACAAATAGGCCTTATTCATACGAACATTTTGGTGTATCACACTTATATCCTATCAGTTTTTTGTGGAGTTGCTCCATGAAAATGTGATTCACCAATGGTGGTCAGTAAACAAAATCTGAATTTCTGGAATACCTAGACTAGTCGCCGCATTTCTAATTATGGACTCAAATAGATTTTATCCATACGAACATTTTGGTGTATCACACTTATATCCTATCAGTTTTTTGTGGAGTTGCTCCATGAAAATGTGATTCATCACCGGTGGTCAGTAAACAAAATCTGAATTTCTGGAATACCTAGAGTAGTCGCCGCATTTCTAAATACGGAGACTAATAGATTTTATCCATACGAACATTTTGGTGTATCACACTTATATTCTATCAGTTTTTTGTGGAGTTGCTCCATGAAAATGTGATTCACCAATGGTGGTCAGTAAACAAAATCTGAATTTCTGGAATACCTAGACTAGTCGCCGCATTTCTAATTATGGACACAAGTAGGCCTTATTCATACGAACATTTTGGTGTATCACACTTATATCCTATCAGTTTTTTGTGGAGTTGCTCCATGAAAATGTGATTCACCAATGGTGGTCAGTAAACAAAATCTGAATTTCTGGAATACCTAGACTAGTCGCCGCATTTCTAATTATGGACACAAATAGGCCTTATTCATACGAACATTTTGGTGTATCACACTTATATCCTATCAGTTTTTTGTGGAGTTGCTCCATGAAAATGTGATTCACCAATGGTGGTCAGTAAACAAAATCTGAATTTCTGGAATACCTAGACTAGTCGCCGCTTTTCTAATTATGGACACAAATAGGCCTTATTCATACGAACATTTTGGTGTATCACACTTATATCCTATCAGTTTTTTGTGGAGTTGCTCCATGAAAATGTGATTGATCACCGGTGGTCAGTAAACAAAATCTGAATTTCTGGAATACCTAGACTAGTCGCCGCATTTCTAATTATGGACGCAAATAGGCCTTATTCATACGAACATTTTGGTGTATCACACTTATAGCCTATCAGTTTTTTGTGGAGTTGCTCCATGAAAATGTGATTCACCAATGGTGGTCAGTAAACAAAATCTGAATTTCTGGAATACCTAGACTAGTCGCCGCATTTCTAATTATGGACACAAATAGGCCTTATTCATACGAACATTTTGGTGTATCACACTTATATCCTATCAGTTTTTTGTGGAGTTGCTCCATGAAAATGTGATTCACCAATGGTGGTCAGTAAACAAAATCTGAATTTCTGGAATACCTAGACTAGTCGCCGCATTTCTAATTATGGACACAAATAGGCCTTATTCATACGAACATTTTGGTGTATCACACTTATATGCTATCAGTTTTTTGTGGAGTTGCTCCATGAAAATGTGATTCACCAATGGTGGTCAGTAAACAAAATCTGAATTTCTGGAATACCTAGACTAGTCGCCCCATACGAACATTTTGGTGTATCACACTTATATCCTATCAGTTTTTTGTGGAGTTGCTCCATGAAAATGTGATTCACCAATGGTGGTCAGTAAACAAAATCTGAATTTCTGGAATACCTAGACTAGTCGCCGCTTTTCTAATTATGGACACAAATAGGCCTTATTCATACGAACATTTTGGTGTATCACACTTATATCCTATCAGTTTTTTGTGGAGTTGCTCCATGAAAATGTGATTCACCAATGGTGGTCAGTAAACAAAATCTGAATTTCTGGAATACCTAGACTAGTCGCCGCATTTCTAATTATGGACACAAGTAGGCCTTATTCATACGAACATTTTGGTGTATCACACTTATATCCTATCAGTTTTTTGTGGAGTTGCTCCATGAAAATGTGATTCACAAATGGTGGTCAGTAAACAAAATCTGAATTTCTGGAATACCTAGACTAGTCGCCGCATTTCTAATTATGGACACAAATAGGCCTTATTCATACGAACATTTTGGTGTATCACACTTATATCCTATCAGTTTTTTGTGGAGTTGCTCCATGAAAATGTGATTCACCAATGGTGGTCAGTAAACAAAATCTGAATTTCTGGAATACCTAGACTAGTCGCCGCATTTCTAATTATGGACACAAATAGGCCTTATTCATACGAACATTTTGGTGTATCACACTTATATCCTATCAGTTTTTTGTGGAGTTGCTCCATGAAAATGTGATTCACCAATGGTGGTCAGTAAACAAAATCTGAATTTCTGGAATACCTAGACTAGTCGCCGCATTTCTAATTATGGACACAAATAGGCCTTATTCATACGAACATTTTGGTGTATCACACTTATATGCTATCAGTTTTTTGTGGAGTTGCTCCATGAAAATGTGATTCACCAATGGTGGTCAGTAAACAAAATCTGAATTTCTGGAATACCTAGACTAGTCGCCCCATACGAACATTTTGGTGTATCACACTTATATCCTATCAGTTTTTTGTGGAGTTGCTCCATGAAAATGTGATTCACCAATGGTGGTCAGTAAACAAAATCTGAATTTCTGGAATACCTAGACTAGTCGCCGCTTTTCTAATTATGGACACAAATAGGCCTTATTCATACGAACATTTTGGTGTATCACACTTATATCCTATCAGTTTTTTGTGGAGTTGCTCCATGAAAATGTGATTCACCAATGGTGGTCAGTAAACAAAATCTGAATTTCTGGAATACCTAGACTAGTCGCCGCTTTTCTAATTATGGACACAAATAGGCCTTATTCATACGAACATTTTGGTGTATCACACTTATATCCTATCAGTTTTTTGTGGAGTTGCTCCATGAAAATGTGATTCACCAATGGTGGTCAGTAAACAAAATCTGAATTTCTGGAATACCGAGACTAGTCGCCGCATTTCTAATTATGGACACAAATAGGCCTTGTTCATACGAACATTTTGGTGTATCACACTTATATCCTATCAGTTTTTTGTGGAGTTGCTCCATGAAAATGTGATTCACCAATGGTGGTCAGTAAACAAAATCTGAATTTCTGGAATACCTAGACTAGTCGCCGCATTTCTAATTATGGACACAAATAGGCCTTATTCATACGAACATTTTGGTGTATCACACTTATATCCTATCAGTTTTTTGTGGAGTTGCTCCATGAAAATGTGATTCACCAATGGTGGTCAGTAAACAAAATCTGAATTTCTGGAATACCTAGACTAGTCGCCGCATTTCTAATTATGGACACAAATATGCCTTATTCATACGAACATTTTGGTGTATCACACTTATATCCTGTCAGTTTTTTGTGGAGTTGCTCCATGAAAATGTGATTCACCAATGGTGGTCAGTAAACAAAATCTGAATTTCTGGAATACCTAGACTAGTCGCCGCATTTCTAATTATGGACACAAATAGGCCTTATTCATACGAACATTTTGGTGTATCACACTTATATCCTATCAGTTTTTTGTGGAGTTGCTCCATGAAAATGTGATTCACCAATGGTGGTCAGTAAACAAAATCTGAATTTCTGGAATACCTAGACTAGTCGCCGCATTTCTACTTATGGACACAAATAGGCCTTATTCATACGAACATTTTGGTGTATCACACTTATATCCTATCAGTTTTTTGTGGAGTTGCTCTATGAATATGTGATTCATCACCGGTGGTCAGTAAACAAAATCTGAATTTCTGGAATACCTAGAGTAGTCGCCGCATTTCTAAATACGGAGACTAATAGATTTTATCCATACGAACATTTTGGTGTATCACACTTATATCCTATCAGTTTTTTGTGGAGTTGCTCCATGAAAATGTGATTCACCAATGGTGGTCAGTAAACAAAATCTGAATTTCTGGAATACCTAGACTAGTCGCCGCACTTCTAATTATGGACACAAATAGGCCTTATTCATACGAACATTTTGGTGTATCACACTTATATCCTATCAGTTTTTTGTGGAGTTGCTCCATGAAAATGTGATTCACCAATGGTGGTCAGTAAACAAAATCTGAATTTCTGGAATACCTAGACTAGTCGCCGCATTTCTAATTATGGACACAAGTAGGCCTTATTCATACGAACATTTTGGTGTATCACACTTATATCCTATCAGTTTTTTGTGGAGTTGCTCCATGAAAATGTGATTCACCAATGGTGGTCAGTAAACAAAATCTGAATTTCTGGAATACCTAGACTAGTCGCCGCATTTCTAATTATGGACTCAAATAGATTTTATCCATACGAACATTTTGGTGTATCACACTTATATCCTATCAGTTTTTTGTGGAGTTGCTCCATGAAAATGTGATTCACCAATGGTGGTCAGTAAACAAAATCTGAATTTCTGGAATACCTAGACTAGTCGCCGCATTTCTAATTATGGACGCAAATAGGCCTTATTCATACGAACATTTTGGTGTACCACACTTATATCCTATCAGTTTTTTGTGGAGTTGCTCCATGAAAATGTGATTCATCACCGGTGGTCAGTAAACAAAATCTGAATTTCTGGAATACCTAGAGTAGTCGCCGCATTTCTACATACGGAGACTAATAGATTTTATCCATACGAACATTTTGGTGTATCACACTTATATCCTATCAGTTTTTTGTGGAGTTGCTCCATGAAAATGTGATTCACCAATGGTGGTCAGTAAACAAAATCTGAATTTCTGGAATACCTAGACTAGTCGCCGCATTTCTAATTATGGACACAAATAGGCCTTATTCATACGAACATTTTGGTGTATCACACTTATATCCTATCAGTTTTTTGTGGAGTTGCTCCATGAAAATGTGATTCACCAATGGTGGTCAGTAAACAAAATCTGAATTTCTGGAATACCTAGACTAGTCGCCGCATTTCTAATTATGGACACAAATAGGCCTTATTCATACGAACATTTTGGTGTATCACACTTATATCCTATCAGTTTTTTGTGGAGTTGCTCCATGAAAATGTGATTCATCACCGGTGGTCAGTAAACAAAATCTGAATTTCTGGAATACCTAGAGTAGTCGCCGCATTTCTAAATACGGAGACTAATAGATTTTATCCATACGAACATTTTGGTGTATCACACTTATATCCTATCAGTTTTTTGTGGAGTTGCTCCATGAAAATGTGATTCACCAATGGTGGTCAGTAAACAAAATCTGAATTTCTGGAATACCGAGACTAGTCGCCGCATTTCTAATTATGGACACAAATAGGCCTTGTTCATACGAACATTTTGGTGTATCACACTTATATCCTATCAGTTTTTTGTGGAGTTGCTCCATGAAAATGTGATTCACCAATGGTGGTCAGTAAACAAAATCTGAATTTTTGGAATACCTAGACTAGTCGCCGCATTTCTAATTATGGACACAAATAGGCCTTATTCATACGAACATTTTGGTGTATCACACTTATATCCTATCAGTTTTTTGTGGAGTTGCTCCATGAAAATGTGATTCACCAATGGTGGTCAGTAAACAAAATCTGAATTTCTGGAATACCTAGACTAGTCGCCGCATTTCTAATTATGGACACAAATATGCCTTATTCATACGAACATTTTGGTGTATCACACTTATATCCTATCAGTTTTTTGTGGAGTTGCTCCATGAAAATGTGATTCACCAATGGTGGTCAGTAAACAAAATCTGAATTTCTGGAATACCTAGACTAGTCGCCGCATTTCTAATTATGGACACAAATAGGCCTTATTCATACGAACATTTTGGTGTATCACACTTATATCCTATCAGTTTTTTGTGGAGTTGCTCCATGAAAATGTGATTCATCACCGGTGGTCAGTAAACAAAATCTGAATTTATGGAATACCTAGAGTAGTCGCCGCATTTCTAAATACGGAGACTAATAGATTTTATCCATACGAACATTTTGGTGTATCACACTTATATCCTATCAGTTTTTTGTGGAGTTGCTCCATGAAAATGTGATTCACCAATGGTGGTCAGTAAACAAAATCTGAATTTCTGGAATACCTAGACTAGTCGCCGCACTTCTAATTATGGACACAAATAGGCCTTATTCATACGAACATTTTGGTGTATCACACTTATATCCTATCAGTTTTTTGTGGAGTTGCTCCATGAAAATGTGATTCACCAATGGTGGTCAGTAAACAAAATCTGAATTTCTGGAATACCTAGACTAGTCGCCGCATTTCTAATTATGGACACAAATAGGCCTTATTCATACGAACATTTTGGTGTATCACACTTATATCCTATCAGTTTTTTGTGGAGTTGCTCCATGAAAATGTGATTCACCAATGGTGGTCAGTAAACAAAATCTGAATTTCTGGAATACCTAGACTAGTCGCCGCATTTCTAATTATGGACTCAAATAGATTTTATCCATACGAACATTTTGGTGTATCACACTTATATCCTATCAGTTTTTTGTGGAGTTGCTCCATGAAAATGTGATTCATCACCGGTGGTCAGTAAACAAAATCTGAATTTCTGGAATACCTAGAGTAGTCGCCGCATTTCTAAATACGGAGACTAATAGATTTTATCCATACGAACATTTTGGTGTATCACACTTATATTCTATCAGTTTTTTGTTTAGTTGCTCCATGAAAATGTGATTCACCAATGGTGGTCAGTAAACAAAATCTGAATTTCTGGAATACCTAGACTAGTCGCCGCATTTCTAATTATGGACACAAGTAGGCCTTATTCATACGAACATTTTGGTGTATCACACTTATATCCTATCAGTTTTTTGTGGAGTTGCTCCATGAAAATGTGATTCACCAATGGTGGTCAGTAAACAAAATCTGAATTTCTGGAATACCTAGACTAGTCGCCGCATTTCTAATTATGGACACAAATAGGCCTTATTCATACGAACATTTTGGTGTATCACACTTATATCCTATCAGTTTTTTGTGGAGTTGCTCCATGAAAATGTGATTCACCAATGGTGGTCAGTAAACAAAATCTGAATTTCTGGAATACCTAGACTAGTCGCCGCTTTTCTAATTATGGACACAAATAGGCCTTATTCATACGAACATTTTGGTGTATCACACTTATATCCTATCAGTTTTTTGTGGAGTTGCTCCATGAAAATGTGATTCACCAATGGTGGTCAGTAAACAAAATCTGAATTTCTGGAATACCTAGACTAGTCGCCGCATTTCTAATTATGGACACAAATAGGCCTTATTCATACGAACATTTTGGTGTATCACACTTATATCCTATCAGTTTTTTGTGGAGTTGCTCCATGAAAATGTGATTGATCACCGGTGGTCAGTAAACAAAATCTGAATTTCTGGAATACCTAGACTAGTCGCCGCATTTCTAATTATGGACACAAATAGGCCTTATTCATACGAACATTTTGGTGTATCACACTTATAGCCTATCAGTTTTTTGTGGAGTTGCTCCATGAAAATGTGATTCACCAATGGTGGTCAGTAAACAAAATCTGAATTTCTGGAATACCTAGACTAGTCGCTGCATTTCTAATTATGGACACAAATAGGCCTTATTCATACGAACATTTTGGTGTATCACACTTATATCCTATCAGTTTTTTGTGGAGTTGCTCCATGAAAATGTGATTCACCAATGGTGGTCAGTAAACAAAATCTGAATTTCTGGAATACCTAGACTAGTCGCCGCATTTCTAATTATGGACACAAATAGGCCTTATTCATACGAACATTTTGGTGTATCACACTTATATTCTATCAGTTTTTTGTGGAGTTGCTCCATGAAAATGTGATTCACCAATGGTGGTCAGTAAACAAAATCTGAATTTCTGGAATACCTAGACTAGTCGCCGCATTTCTAATTATGGACACAAGTAGGCCTTATTCATACGAACATTTTGGTGTATCACACTTATATCCTATCAGTTTTTTGTGGAGTTGCTCCATGAAAATGTGATTCACAAATGGTGGTCAGTAAACAAAATCTGAATTTCTGGAATACCTAGACTAGTCGCCGCATTTCTAATTATGGACACAAATAGGCCTTATTCATACGAACATTTTGGTGTATCACACTTATATGCTATCAGTTTTTTGTGGAGTTGCTCCATGAAAATGTGATTCACCAATGGTGGTCAGTAAACAAAATCTGAATTTCTGGAATACCTAGACTAGTCGCCGCATTTCTAATTATGGACACAAATAGGCCTTATTCATACGAACATTTTGGTGTATCACACTTATATGCTATCAGTTTTTTGTGGAGTTGCTCCATGAAAATGTGATTCACCAATGGTGGTCAGTAAACAAAATCTGAATTTCTGGAATACCTAGACTAGTCGCCGCACTTCTAATTATGGACACAAATAGGCCTTATTCATACGAACATTTTGGTGTATCACACTTATATCCTATCAGTTTTTTGTGGAGTTGCTCCATGAAAATGTGATTCATCACCGGTGGTCAGTAAACAAAATCTGAATTTCTGGAATACCTAGAGTAGCCGCCGCATTTCTAATTATGGACACAAATAGGCCTTATTCATACGAACATTTTGGTGTATCACACTTATATGCTATCAGTTTTTTGTGGAGTTGCTCCATGAAAATGTGATTCATCACCGGTGGTCAGTAAACAAAATCTGAATTTCTGGAATACCTAGAGTAGCCGCCGCATTTCTAATTATGGACACAAATAGGCCTTATTCATACGAACATTTTGGTGTATCACACTTATATCCTATCAGTTTTTTGTGGAGTTGCTCCATGAAAATGTGATTCACCAATGGTGGTCAGTAAACAAAATCTGAATTTCTGGAATACCTAGACTAGTCGCCGCATTTCTAATTATGGACACAAATAGGCCTTATTCATACGAACATTTTGGTGTATCACACTTATATCCTATCAGTTTTTTGTGGAGTTGCTCCATGAAAATGTGATTCATCACCGGTGGTCAGTAAACAAAATCTGAATTTCTGGAATACCTAGAGTAGTCGCCACATTTCTAATTACGGACACTAATAGATTTTATCCATACGAACATTTTGGTGTATCACACTTATATTCTATCAGTTTTTTGTGGAGTTGCTCCATGAAAATGTGATTCACCAATGGTGGTCAGTAAACAAAATCTGAATTTCTGGAATACCTAGACTAGTCGCCGCATTTCTAATTATGGACACAAGTAGGCCTTATTCATACGAACATTTTGGTGTATCACACTTATATCCTATCAGTTTTTTGTGGAGTTGCTCCATGAAAATGTGATTCACCAATGGTGGTCAGTAAACAAAATCTGAATTTCTGGAATACCTAGACTAGTCGCCGCTTTTCTAATTATGGACACAAATAGGCCTTATTCATACGAACATTTTGGTGTATCACACTTATATCCTATCAGTTTTTTGTGGAGTTGCTCCATGAAAATGTGATTCATCACCGGTGGTCAGTAAACAAAATCTGAATTTCTGGAATACCTAGAGTAGCCGCCGCATTTCTAATTATGGACACAAATAGGCCTTATTCATACGAACATTTTGGTGTATCACACTTATATCCTATCAGTTTTTTGTGGAGTTGCTCCATGAAAATGTGATTCACCAATGGTGGTCAGTAAACAAAATCTGAATTTCTGGAATACCTAGACTAGTCGCCGCTTTTCTAATTATGGACACAAATAGGCCTTATTCATACGAACATTTTGGTGTATCACACTTATATCCTATCAGTTTTTTGTGGAGTTGCTCCATGAAAATGTGATTCATCACCGGTGGTCAGTAAACAAAATCTGAATTTCTGGAATACCTAGAGTAGCCGCCGCATTTCTAATTATGGACACAAATAGGCCTTATTCATACGAACATTTTGGTGTATCACACTTATATCCTATCAGTTTTTTGTGGAGTTGCTCCATGAAAATGTGATTCACCAATGGTGGTCAGTAAACAAAATCTGAATTTCTGGAATACCTAGACTAGTCGCCGCTTTTCTAATTATGGACACAAATAGGCCTTATTCATACGAACATTTTGGTGTATCACACTTATATCCTATCAGTTTTTTGTGGAGTTGCTCCATGAAAATGTGATTCACCAATGGTGGTCAGTAAACAAAATCTGAATTTCTGGAATACCTAGACTAGTCGCCGCATTTCTAATTATGGACGCAAATAGGCCTTATTCATACGAACATTTTGGTGTACCACACTTATATCCTATCAGTTTTTTGTGGAGTTGCTCCATGAAAATGTGATTCATCACCGGTGGTCAGTAAACAAAATCTGAATTTCTGGAATACCTAGAGTAGTCGCCGCATTTCTACATACGGAGACTAATAGATTTTATCCATACGAACATTTTGGTGTATCACACTTATATCCTATCAGTTTTTTGTGGAGTTGCTCCATGAAAATGTGATTCACCAATGGTGGTCAGTAAACAAAATCTGAATTTCTGGAATACCTAGACTAGTCGCCGCATTTCTAATTATGGACACAAATAGGCCTTATTCATACGAACATTTTGGTGTATCACACTTATATCCTATCAGTTTTTTGTGGAGTTGCTCCATGAAAATGTGATTCACCAATGGTGGTCAGTAAACAAAATCTGAATTTCTGGAATACCTAGACTAGTCGCCGCATTTCTAATTATGGACACAAATAGGCCTTATTCATACGAACATTTTGGTGTATCACACTTATATCCTATCAGTTTTTTGTGGAGTTGCTCCATGAAAATGTGATTCATCACCGGTGGTCAGTAAACAAAATCTGAATTTCTGGAATACCTAGAGTAGTCGCCGCATTTCTAAATACGGAGACTAATAGATTTTATCCATACGAACATTTTGGTGTATCACACTTATATCCTATCAGTTTTTTGTGGAGTTGCTCCATGAAAATGTGATTCACCAATGGTGGTCAGTAAACAAAATCTGAATTTCTGGAATACCGAGACTAGTCGCCGCATTTCTAATTATGGACACAAATAGGCCTTGTTCATACGAACATTTTGGTGTATCACACTTATATCCTATCAGTTTTTTGTGGAGTTGCTCCATGAAAATGTGATTCACCAATGGTGGTCAGTAAACAAAATCTGAATTTTTGGAATACCTAGACTAGTCGCCGCATTTCTAATTATGGACACAAATAGGCCTTATTCATACGAACATTTTGGTGTATCACACTTATATCCTATCAGTTTTTTGTGGAGTTGCTCCATGAAAATGTGATTCACCAATGGTGGTCAGTAAACAAAATCTGAATTTCTGGAATACCTAGACTAGTCGCCGCATTTCTAATTATGGACACAAATATGCCTTATTCATACGAACATTTTGGTGTATCACACTTATATCCTATCAGTTTTTTGTGGAGTTGCTCCATGAAAATGTGATTCACCAATGGTGGTCAGTAAACAAAATCTGAATTTCTGGAATACCTAGACTAGTCGCCGCATTTCTAATTATGGACACAAATAGGCCTTATTCATACGAACATTTTGGTGTATCACACTTATATCCTATCAGTTTTTTGTGGAGTTGCTCCATGAAAATGTGATTCATCACCGGTGGTCAGTAAACAAAATCTGAATTTATGGAATACCTAGAGTAGTCGCCGCATTTCTAAATACGGAGACTAATAGATTTTATCCATACGAACATTTTGGTGTATCACACTTATATCCTATCAGTTTTTTGTGGAGTTGCTCCATGAAAATGTGATTCACCAATGGTGGTCAGTAAACAAAATCTGAATTTCTGGAATACCTAGACTAGTCGCCGCACTTCTAATTATGGACACAAATAGGCCTTATTCATACGAACATTTTGGTGTATCACACTTATATCCTATCAGTTTTTTGTGGAGTTGCTCCATGAAAATGTGATTCACCAATGGTGGTCAGTAAACAAAATCTGAATTTCTGGAATACCTAGACTAGTCGCCGCATTTCTAATTATGGACACAAATAGGCCTTATTCATACGAACATTTTGGTGTATCACACTTATATCCTATCAGTTTTTTGTGGAGTTGCTCCATGAAAATGTGATTCACCAATGGTGGTCAGTAAACAAAATCTGAATTTCTGGAATACCTAGACTAGTCGCCGCATTTCTAATTATGGACTCAAATAGATTTTATCCATACGAACATTTTGGTGTATCACACTTATATCCTATCAGTTTTTTGTGGAGTTGCTCCATGAAAATGTGATTCATCACCGGTGGTCAGTAAACAAAATCTGAATTTCTGGAATACCTAGAGTAGTCGCCGCATTTCTAAATACGGAGACTAATAGATTTTATCCATACGAACATTTTGGTGTATCACACTTATATTCTATCAGTTTTTTGTTTAGTTGCTCCATGAAAATGTGATTCACCAATGGTGGTCAGTAAACAAAATCTGAATTTCTGGAATACCTAGACTAGTCGCCGCATTTCTAATTATGGACACAAGTAGGCCTTATTCATACGAACATTTTGGTGTATCACACTTATATCCTATCAGTTTTTTGTGGAGTTGCTCCATGAAAATGTGATTCACCAATGGTGGTCAGTAAACAAAATCTGAATTTCTGGAATACCTAGACTAGTCGCCGCATTTCTAATTATGGACACAAATAGGCCTTATTCATACGAACATTTTGGTGTATCACACTTATATCCTATCAGTTTTTTGTGGAGTTGCTCCATGAAAATGTGATTCACCAATGGTGGTCAGTAAACAAAATCTGAATTTCTGGAATACCTAGACTAGTCGCCGCTTTTCTAATTATGGACACAAATAGGCCTTATTCATACGAACATTTTGGTGTATCACACTTATATCCTATCAGTTTTTTGTGGAGTTGCTCCATGAAAATGTGATTCACCAATGGTGGTCAGTAAACAAAATCTGAATTTCTGGAATACCTAGACTAGTCGCCGCATTTCTAATTATGGACACAAATAGGCCTTATTCATACGAACATTTTGGTGTATCACACTTATATCCTATCAGTTTTTTGTGGAGTTGCTCCATGAAAATGTGATTGATCACCGGTGGTCAGTAAACAAAATCTGAATTTCTGGAATACCTAGACTAGTCGCCGCATTTCTAATTATGGACACAAATAGGCCTTATTCATACGAACATTTTGGTGTATCACACTTATAGCCTATCAGTTTTTTGTGGAGTTGCTCCATGAAAATGTGATTCACCAATGGTGGTCAGTAAACAAAATCTGAATTTCTGGAATACCTAGACTAGTCGCTGCATTTCTAATTATGGACACAAATAGGCCTTATTCATACGAACATTTTGGTGTATCACACTTATATCCTATCAGTTTTTTGTGGAGTTGCTCCATGAAAATGTGATTCACCAATGGTGGTCAGTAAACAAAATCTGAATTTCTGGAATACCTAGACTAGTCGCCGCATTTCTAATTATGGACACAAATAGGCCTTATTCATACGAACATTTTGGTGTATCACACTTATATTCTATCAGTTTTTTGTGGAGTTGCTCCATGAAAATGTGATTCACCAATGGTGGTCAGTAAACAAAATCTGAATTTCTGGAATACCTAGACTAGTCGCCGCATTTCTAATTATGGACACAAGTAGGCCTTATTCATACGAACATTTTGGTGTATCACACTTATATCCTATCAGTTTTTTGTGGAGTTGCTCCATGAAAATGTGATTCACAAATGGTGGTCAGTAAACAAAATCTGAATTTCTGGAATACCTAGACTAGTCGCCGCATTTCTAATTATGGACACAAATAGGCCTTATTCATACGAACATTTTGGTGTATCACACTTATATCCTATCAGTTTTTTGTGGAGTTGCTCCATGAAAATGTGATTCACCAATGGTGGTCAGTAAACAAAATCTGAATTTCTGGAATACCTAGACTAGTCGCCGCATTTCTAATTATGGACACAAATAGGCCTTATTCATACGAACATTTTGGTGTATCACACTTATATGCTATCAGTTTTTTGTGGAGTTGCTCCATGAAAATGTGATTCACCAATGGTGGTCAGTAAACAAAATCTGAATTTCTGGAATACCTAGACTAGTCGCCGCACTTCTAATTATGGACACAAATAGGCCTTATTCATACGAACATTTTGGTGTATCACACTTATATCCTATCAGTTTTTTGTGGAGTTGCTCCATGAAAATGTGATTCATCACCGGTGGTCAGTAAACAAAATCTGAATTTCTGGAATACCTAGAGTAGCCGCCGCATTTCTAATTATGGACACAAATAGGCCTTATTCATACGAACATTTTGGTGTATCACACTTATATGCTATCAGTTTTTTGTGGAGTTGCTCCATGAAAATGTGATTCATCACCGGTGGTCAGTAAACAAAATCTGAATTTCTGGAATACCTAGAGTAGCCGCCGCATTTCTAATTATGGACACAAATAGGCCTTATTCATACGAACATTTTGGTGTATCACACTTATATCCTATCAGTTTTTTGTGGAGTTGCTCCATGAAAATGTGATTCACCAATGGTGGTCAGTAAACAAAATCTGAATTTCTGGAATACCTAGACTAGTCGCCGCATTTCTAATTATGGACACAAATAGGCCTTATTCATACGAACATTTTGGTGTATCACACTTATATCCTATCAGTTTTTTGTGGAGTTGCTCCATGAAAATGTGATTCATCACCGGTGGTCAGTAAACAAAATCTGAATTTCTGGAATACCTAGAGTAGTCGCCACATTTCTAATTACGGACACTAATAGATTTTATCCATACGAACATTTTGGTGTATCACACTTATATTCTATCAGTTTTTTGTGGAGTTGCTCCATGAAAATGTGATTCACCAATGGTGGTCAGTAAACAAAATCTGAATTTCTGGAATACCTAGACTAGTCGCCGCATTTCTAATTATGGACACAAGTAGGCCTTATTCATACGAACATTTTGGTGTATCACACTTATATCCTATCAGTTTTTTGTGGAGTTGCTCCATGAAAATGTGATTCACCAATGGTGGTCAGTAAACAAAATCTGAATTTCTGGAATACCTAGACTAGTCGCCGCTTTTCTAATTATGGACACAAATAGGCCTTATTCATACGAACATTTTGGTGTATCACACTTATATCCTATCAGTTTTTTGTGGAGTTGCTCCATGAAAATGTGATTGATCACCGGTGGTCAGTAAACAAAATCTGAATTTCTGGAATACCTAGAGTAGTCGCCGCATTTCTAAATACGGAGACTAATAGATTTTATCCATACGAACATTTTGGTGTATCACACTTATATCCTATCAGTTTTTTGTGGAGTTGCTCCATGAAAATGTGATTCACCAATGGTGGTCAGTAAACAAAATCTGAATTTCTGGAATACCTAGACTAGTCGCCGCATTTCTAATTATGGACACAAATAGGCCTTATTCATACGAACATTTTGGTGTATCACACTTATATCCTATCAGTTTTTTGTGGAGTTGCTCCATGAAAATGTGATTGATCACCGGTGGTCAGTAAACAAAATCTGAATTTCTGGAATACCTAGACTAGTCGCCGCATTTCTAAATACGGAGACTAATAGATTTTATCCATACGAACATTTTGGTGTATCACACTTATATCCTATCAGTTTTTTTGGAGTTGCTCCATGAAAATGTGATTCACCAATGGTGGTCAGTAAACAAAATCTGAATTTCTGGAATACCTAGACTAGTCGCCGCATTTCTAATTATGGACACAAATAGGCCTTATTCATACGAACATTTTGGTGTATCACACTTATAGCCTATCAGTTTTTTGTGGAGTTGCTCCATGAAAATGTGATTCACCAATGGTGGTCAGTAAACAAAATCTGAATTTCTGGAATACCTAGACTAGTCGCCGCATTTCTAATTATGGACACAAATAGGCCTTATTCATACGAACATTTTGGTGTATCACACTTATATCCTATCAGTTTTTTGTGGAGTTGCTCCATGAAAATGTGATTCACCAATGGTGGTCAGTAAACAAAATCTGAATTTCTGGAATACCTAGACTAGTCGCCGCATTTCTAATTATGGACACAAATAGGCCTTATTCATACGAACATTTTGGTGTATCACACTTATATTCTATCAGTTTTTTGTGGAGTTGCTCCATGAAAATGTGATTCACCAATGGTGGTCAGTAAACAAAATCTGAATTTCTGGAATACCTAGACTAGTCGCCGCATTTCTAATTATGGACACAAGTAGGCCTTATTCATACGAACATTTTGGTGTATCACACTTATATCCTATCAGTTTTTTGTGGAGTTGCTCCATGAAAATGTGATTCACAAATGGTGGTCAGTAAACAAAATCTGAATTTCTGGAATACCTAGACTAGTCGCCGCATTTCTAATTATGGACACAAATAGGCCTTATTCATACGAACATTTTGGTGTATCACACTTATATCCTATCAGTTTTTTGTGGAGTTGCTCCATGAAAATGTGATTCACCAATGGTGGTCAGTAAACAAAATCTGAATTTCTGGAATACCTAGACTAGTCGCCGCATTTCTAATTATGGACACAAATAGGCCTTACTCATACGAACATTTTGGTGTATCACACTTATATCCTATCAGTTTTTTGTGGAGTTGCTCCATGAAAATTTGATTCACCAATGGTGGTCAGTAAACAAAATCTGAATTTCTGGAATACCTAGACTAGTCGCCGCATTTCTAATTATGGACACAAATAGGCCTTATTCATACGAACATTTTGGTGTATCACACTTATATCCTATCAGTTTTTTGTGGAGTTGCTCCATGAAAATGTGATTGATCACCGGTGGTCAGTAAACAAAATCTGAATTTCTGGAATACCTAGACTAGTCGCCGCATTTCTAAATACGGAGACTAATAGATTTTATCCATACGAACATTTTGGTGTATCACACTTATATCCTATCAGTTTTTTGTGGAGTTGCTCCATGAAAATGTGATTCACCAATGGTGGTCAGTAAACAAAATCTGAATTTCTGGAATACCTAGACTAGTCGCCGCATTTCTAATTATGGACACAAATAGGCCTTATTCATACGAACATTTTGGTGTATCACACTTATATCCTATCAGTTTTTTGTGGAGTTGCTCCATGAAAATGTGATTCACCAATGGTGGTCAGTAAACAAAATTTGAATTTCTGGAATACCTAGACTAGTCGCCGCATTTCTAATTATGGACACAAATAGGCCTTATTCATACGAACATTTTGGTGTATCACACTTATATCCTATCAGTTTTTTGTGGAGTTGCTCCATGAAAATGTGATTCACCAATGGTGGTCAGTAAACAAAATCTGAATTTCTGGAATACCTAGACTAGTCGCCGCATTTCTAATTATGGACACAAATAGGCCTTATTCATACGAACATTTTGGTGTATCACACTTATATCCTATCAGTTTTTTGTGGAGTTGCTCCATGAAAATGTGATTCACCAATGGTGGTTAGTAAACAAAATCTGAATTTCTGGAATACCTAGAGTAGTCGCCGCATTTCTACATACGGAGACTAATAGATTTTATCCGTACGAACATTTTGGTGTATCACACATATATCCTATCAGTTTTTTGTGGAGTTGCTCCATGAAAATGTGATTCACCAATGGTGGTCAGTAAACAAAATCTGAATTTCTGGAATACCTAGACTAGTCGCCGCATTTCTAATTATGGACACAAATAGGCCTTATTCATACGAACATTTTGGTGTATCACACTTATATCCTATCAGTTTTTTGTGGAGTTGCTCCATGAAAATGTGATTCACCAATGGTGGTCAGTAAACAAAATCTGAATTTCTGGAATACCTAGGGTAGTCGCCACATTTCTAATTACGGACGCTAATAGATTTTATCCATACGAACATTTTGGTGTATCACACTTATATTCTATCAGTTTTTTGTGGAGTTGCTCCATGAAAATGTGATTCACCAATGGTGGTCAGTAAACAAAATCTGAATTTCTGGAATACCTAGACTAGTCGCCGCATTTCTAATTATGGACACAAATAGGCCTTATTCATACGAACATTTTGGTGTATCACACTTATATCCTATCCGTTTTTTGTGGAGTTGTTCCATGAAAATGTGATTCACCAATGGTGGTCAGTAAACAAAATCTGAATTTCTGGAATACCTAGACTAGTCGCCGCATTTCTAATTATGGACACAAATAGGCCTTATTCATACGAACATTTTGGTGTATCACACTTATACCCTATCAGTTTTTTGTGGAGTTGCTCCATGAAAATGTGATTCACCAATGGTGGTCAGTAAACAAAATCTGAATTTCTGGAATACCTAGACTAGTCGCCGCATTTCTAATTATGGACACAGATAGGCCTTATTCATACGAACATTTTGGTGTATCACACTTATATCCTATCAGTTTTTTGTGGAGTTGCTCCATGAAAATGTGATTCACCAATGGTGGTCAGTAAACAAAATCTGAATTTCTGGAATACCTAGACTAGTCGCCGCATTTCTAATTATGGACACAAATAGGCCTTATTCATACGAACATTTTGGTGTATCACACTTATATCCTATCAGTTTTTTGTGGAGTTGCTCCATGAAAATGTGATTCACCAATGGTGGTCAGTAAACAAAATCTGAATTTCTGGAATACCTAGACTAGTCGCCGCATTTCTAATTATGGACACAAATAGGCCTTATTCATACGAACATTTTGGTGTATCACACTTATATTCTATCAGTTTTTTGTGGAGTTGCTCCATGAAAATGTGATTCACCAATGGTGGTCAGTAAACAAAATCTGAATTTCTGGAATACCTAGACTAGTCGCCGCATTTCTAATTATGGACACAAATAGGCCTTATTCATGCGAACATTTTGGTGTATCACACTTATATCCTATCAGTTTTTTGTGGAGTTGCTCCATGAAAATGTGATTCACCAATGGTGGTCAGTAAACAAAATCTGAATTTCTGGAATACCTAGACTAGTCGCCGCATTTCCAATTATGGACACAAATAGGCCTTATTCATACGAACATTTTGGTGTATCACACTTATATCCTATCCGTTTTTGTGGAGTTGTTCCATGAAAATGTGATTCACAAATGGTGGTCAGTAAACAAAATCTGAATTTCTGGAATACCTAGACTAGTCGCCGCATTTCTAATTATGGACACAAATAGGCCTTATTCATACGAACATTTTGGTGTATCACACTTATATTCTATCAGTTTTTTGTGGAGTTGCTCCATGAAAATGTGATTCACCAATGGTGGTCAGTAAACAAAATCTGAATTTCTGGAATACCTAGACTAGTCGCCGCATTTCTAATTATGGACACAAATAGGCCTTATTCATACGAACATTTTGGTGTATCACACTTATATTCTATCAGTTTTTTGTGGAGTTGCTCCATGAAAATGTGATTCACCAATGGTGGTCAGTAAACAAAATCTGAATTTCTGGAATACCTAGACTAGTCGCCGCATTTCTAATTATGGACACAAGTAGGCCTTATTCATACGAACATTTTGGTGTATCACACTTATATCCTATCAGTTTTTTGTGGAGTTGCTCCATGAAAATGTGATTCACAAATGGTGGTCAGTAAACAAAATCTGAATTTCTGGAATACCTAGACTAGTCGCCGCATTTCTAATTATGGACACAAATAGGCCTTATTCATACGAACATTTTGGTGTATCACACTTATATCCTATCAGTTTTTTGTGGAGTTGCTCCATGAAAATGTGATTCACCAATGGTGGTCAGTAAACAAAATCTGAATTTCTGGAATACCTAGACTAGTCGCCGCATTTCTAATTATGGACACAAATAGGCCTTATTCATACGAACATTTTGGTGTACCACACTTATATCCTATCAGTTTTTTGTGGAGTTGCTCCATGAAAATGTGATTCATCACCGGTGGTCAGTAAACAATATCTGAATTTCTGGAATACCTAGACTAGTCGCCGCATTTCTAAATACGGAGACTAATAGATTTTATCCATACGAACATTTTGGTGTATCACACTTATATCCTATCAGTTTTTTGTGGAGTTGCTCCATGAAAATGTGATTCACCAATGGTGGTCAGTAAACAAAATCTGAATTTCTGGAATACCTAGACTAGTCGCCGCATTTCTAATTATGGACACAAATAGGCCTTACTCATACGAACATTTTGGTGTATCACACTTATATCTTATCAGTTTTTTGTGGAGTTGCTCCATGAAAATTTGATTCACCAATGGTGGTCAGTAAACAAAATCTGAATTTCTGGAATACCTAGACTAGTCGCCGCATTTCTAATTATGGACACAAATAGGCCTTATTCATACGAACATTTTGGTGTATCACACTTATATCCTATCAGTTTTTTGTGGAGTTGCTCCATGAAAATGTGATTGATCACCGGTGGTCAGTAAACAAAATCTGAATTTCTGGAATACCTAGACTAGTCGCCGCATTTCTAAATACGGAGACTAATAGATTTTATCCATACGAACATTTTGGTGTATCACACTTATATCCTATCAGTTTTTTGTGGAGTTGCTCCATGAAAATGTGATTCACCAATGGTGGTCAGTAAACAAAATCTGAATTTCTGGAATACCTAGACTAGTCGCCGCATTTCTAATTATGGACACAAATAGGACTTATTCATACGAACATTTTGGTGTATCACACTTATATCCTATCAGTTTTTTGTGGAGTTGCTCCATGAAAATGTGATTCACCAATGGTGGTCAGTAAACAAAATTTGAATTTCTGGAATACCTAGACTAGTCGCCGCATTTCTAATTATGGACACAAATAGGCCTTATTCATACGAACATTTTGGTGTATCACACTTATATCCTATCAGTTTTTTGTGGAGTTGCTCCATGAAAATGTGATTCACCAATGGTGGTCAGTAAACAAAATCTGAATTTCTGGAATACCTAGACTAGTCGCCGCATTTCTAATTATGGACACAAATAGGCCTTATTCATACGAACATTTTGGTGTATCACACTTATATCCTATCAGTTTTTTGTGGAGTTGCTCCATGAAAATGTGATTCACCAATGGTGGTTAGTAAACAAAATCTGAATTTCTGGAATACCTAGAGTAGTCGCCGCATTTCTACATACGGAGACTAATAGATTTTATCCGTACGAACATTTTGGTGTATCACACATATATCCTATCAGTTTTTTGTGGAGTTGCTCCATGAAAATGTGATTCACCAATGGTGGTCAGTAAACAAAATCTGAATTTCTGGAATACCTAGACTAGTCGCCGCATTTCTAATTATGGACACAAATAGGCCTTATTCATACGAACATTTTGGTGTATCACACTTATATCCTATCAGTTTTTTGTGGAGTTGCTCCATGAAAATGTGATTCACCAATGGTGGTCAGTAAACAAAATCTGAATTTCTGGAATACCTAGGGTAGTCGCCACATTTCTAATTACGGACGCTAATAGATTTTATCCATACGAACATTTTGGTGTATCACACTTATATTCTATCAGTTTTTTGTGGAGTTGCTCAATGAAAATGTGATTCACCAATGGTGGTCAGTAAACAAAATCTGAATTTCTGGAATACCTAGACTAGTCGCCGCATTTCTAATTATGGACACAAATAGGCCTTATTCATACGAACATTTTGGTGTATCACACTTATATCCTATCCGTTTTTTGTGGAGTTGTTCCATGAAAATGTGATTCACCAATGGTGGTCAGTAAACAAAATCTGAATTTCTGGAATACCTAGACTAGTCGCCGCATTTCTAATTATGGACACAAATAGGCCTTATTCATACGAACATTTTGGTGTATCACACTTATATCCTATCAGTTTTTTGTGGAGTTGCTCCATGAAAATGTGATTCACCAATGGTGGTCAGTAAACAAAATCTGAATTTCTGGAATACCTAGACTAGTCGCCGCATTTCTAATTATGGACACAGATAGGCCTTATTCATACGAACATTTTGGTGTATCACACTTATATCCTATCAGTTTTTTGTGGAGTTGCTCCATGAAAATGTGATTCACCAATGGTGGTCAGTAAACAAAATCTGAATTTCTGGAATACCTAGACTAGTCGCCGCATTTCTAATTATGGACACAAATAGGCCTTATTCATACGAACATTTTGGTGTATCACACTTATATCCTATCAGTTTTTTGTGGAGTTGCTCCATGAAAATGTGATTCACCAATGGTGGTCAGTAAACAAAATCTGAATTTCTGGAATACCTAGACTAGTCGCCGCATTTCTAATTATGGACACAAATAGGCCTTATTCATACGAACATTTTGGTGTATCACACTTATATTCTATCAGTTTTTTGTGGAGTTGCTCCATGAAAATGTGATTCACCAATGGTGGTCAGTAAACAAAATCTGAATTTCTGGAATACCTAGACTAGTCGCCGCATTTCTAATTATGGACACAAATAGGCCTTATTCATGCGAACATTTTGGTGTATCACACTTATATCCTATCAGTTTTTTGTGGAGTTGCTCCATGAAAATGTGATTCACCAATGGTGGTCAGTAAACAAAATCTGAATTTCTGGAATACCTAGACTAGTCGCCGCATTTCCAATTATGGACACAAATAGGCCTTATTCATACGAACATTTTGGTGTATCACACTTATATCCTATCCGTTTTTGTGGAGTTGTTCCATGAAAATGTGATTCACCAATGGTGGTCAGTAAACAAAATCTGAATTTCTGGAATACCTAGACTAGTCGCCGCATTCCTACTTATGGACACAAATAGGCCTTATTCATACGAACATTTTGGTGTATCACACTTATATCCTATCAGTTTTTTGTGGAGTTGCTCCATGAAAATGTGATTCACCAATGGTGGTCAGTAAACAAAATCTGAATTTCTGGAATACCTGGACTAGTCGCCGCATTTCTAATTATGGACACAAATAGGCCTTATTCATACGAACATTTTGGTGTATCACACTTATATCCTATCAGTTTTTTGTGGAGTTGCTCCATGAAAATGTGATTCACCAATGGTGGTCAGTAAACAAAATCTGAATTTCTGGAATACCTGGACTAGTCGCCGCATTTCTAATTATGGACACAAATAGGCCTTATTCATACGAACATTTTGGTGTATCACACTTATATCCTATCAGTTTTTTGTGGAGTTGCTCCATGAAAATGTGATTCACCAATGGTGGTCAGTAAACAAAATCTGAATTTCTGGAATACCTAGAGTAGTCGCCACATTTATAATTACGGACACTAATAGATTTTATCCATACGAACATTTTGGTGTATCACACTTATATTCTATCAGTTTTTTGTGGAGTTGCTCCATGAAAATGTGATTCACCAATGGTGGTCAGTAAACAAAATCTGAATTTCTGGAATACCTAGACTAGTCGCCGCATTTCTAATTATGGACACAGATAGGCCTTATTCATACGAACATTTTGGTGTATCACACTTATATCCTATCAGTTTTTTGTGGAGTTGCTCCATGAAAATGTGATTCACCAATGGTGGTCAGTAAACAAAATCTGAATTTCTGGAATACCTAGACTAGTCGCCGCATTTCTAATTATGGACACAAATAGGCCTTATTCATACGAACATTTTGGTGTATCACACTTATATCCTATCCGTTTTTTGTGGAGTTGTTCCATGAAAATGTGATTCACCAATGGTGGTCAGTAAACAAAATCTGAATTTCTGGAATACCTAGACTAGTCGCCGCATTTCTAATTATGGACACAAATAGGCCTTATTCATACGAACATTTTGGTGTATCACACTTATATCCTATCAGTTTTTTGTGGAGTTGCTCCATGAAAATGTGATTCACCAATGGTGGTCAGTAAACAAAATCTGAATTTCTGGAATACCTAGACTAGTCGCCGCATTTCCAATTATGGACACAAATAGGCCTTATTCATACGAACATTTTGGTGTATCACACTTATATCCTATCCGTTTTTGTGGAGTTGTTCCATGAAAATGTGATTCACCAATGGTGGTCAGTAAACAAAATCTGAATTTCTGGAATACCTGGACTAGTCGCCGCATTTCTAATTATAGACACAAATAGGCCTTATTCATACGAACATTTTGGTGTATCACACTTATATCCTATCAGTTTTTTGTGGAGTTGCTCCATGAAAATGTGATTCACCAATGGTGGTCAGTAAACAAAATCTGAATTTCTGGAATACCTAGACTAGTCGCCGCATTTCTAATTATGGACACAAATAGGCCTTATTCATACGAACATTTTGGTGTATCACACTTATATCCTATCAGTTTTTTGTGGAGTTGCTCCATGAAAATGTGATTCATCACCGGTGGTCAGTAAACAAAATCTGAATTTCTGGAATACCTAGACTAGTCGCCGCATTTCTAATTATGGACACAAATAGGCCTTATTCATACGAACATTTTGGTGTATCACACTTATATCCTATCAGTTTTTTGTGGAGTTGCTCCATGAAAATGTGATTCACCAATGGTGGTCAGTAAACAAAATCTGAATTTCTGGAATACCTAGACTAGTCGCCGCATTTCTAATTATGGACACAAATAGGCCTTATTCATACGAACATTTTGGTGTATCACACTTATATCCTATCAGTTTTTTGTGGAGTTGCTCCATGAAAATGTGATTCACCAATGGTGGTCAGTAAACAAAATCTGAATTTCTGGAATACCTAGACTAGTCGCCGCATTTCTAATTATGGACACAAATAGGCCTTATTCATACGAACATTTTGGTGTATCACACTTATATCCTATCAGTTTTTTGTGGAGTTGCTCCATGAAAATGTGATTGATCACCGGTGGTCAGTAAACAAAATCTGAATTTCTGGAATACCTAGACTAGTCGCCGCATTTCTAAATACGGAGTCTAATAGATTTTATCCATACGAACATTTTGGTGTATCACACTTATATCCTATCAGTTTTTTTGGAGTTGCTCCATGAAAATGTGATTCACCAATGGTGGTCAGTAAACAAAATCTGAATTTCTGGAATACCTAGACTAGTCGCCGCATTTCTAATTATGGACACAAATAGGCCTTATTCATACGAACATTTTGGTGTATCACACTTATATCCTATCAGTTTCTTGTGGAGTTGCTCCATGAAAATGTGATTCACCAATGGTGGTCAGTAAACCAAATCTGAATTTCTGGAATGCCTAGCCTAGTCGCCGCATTTCTAATTATGGACACAAATAGGCCTTATTCATACGAACATTTTGGTGTATCACACTTATATCCTATCAGTTTTTTGTGGAGTTGCTCCATGAAAATGTGATTCACCAATGGTGGTCAGTAAACAAAATCTGAATTTCTGGAATACCTAGCCTAGTCGCCGCATTTCTATTTATGGACACAAATAGGCCTTATTCATACGAACATTTTGGTGTATCACACTTATATCCTATCAGTTTTTTGTGGAGTTGCTCCATGAAAATGTGATTCACCAATGGTGGTCAGTAAACAAAATCTGAATTTCTGGAATACCTAGACTAGTCGCCGCATTTCTAATTATGGACACAAATAGGCCTTATTCATACGAACATTTTGGTGTATCACACTTATATCCTATCAGTTTTTTGTGGAGTTGCTCCATGAAAATGTGATTCATCACCGGTGGTCAGTAAACAAAATCTGAATTTCTGGAATACCTAGACTAGTCGCCGCATTTCTAATTATGGACACAAATAGGCCTTATTCATACGAACATTTTGGTGTATCACACTTATATCCTATCAGTTTCTTGTGGAGTTGCTCCATGAAAATGTGATTCACCAATGGTGGTCAGTAAACCAAATCTGAATTTCTGGAATGCCTAGCCTAGTCGCCGCATTTCTAATTATGGACACAAATAGGCCTTATTCATACGAACATTTTGGTGTATCACACTTATATCCTATCAGTTTTTTGTGGAGTTGCTCCATGAAAATGTGATTCACCAATGGTGGTCAGTAAACAAAATCTGAATTTCTGGAATACATAGACTAGTCGCCGCATTTCTAATTATGGACACAAATAGGCGTTATTCATACGAACATTTTGGTGTATCACACTTATATCCTATCAGTTTTTTGTGGAGTTGCTCCATGAAAATGTGATTCACCAATGGTGGTCAGTAAACAAAATCTGAATTTCTGGAATACCTAGACTAGTCGCCGCATTTCTAATTATGGACACAAATAGGCCTTATTCATACGAACATTTTGGTGTATCACACTTATATCCTATCAGTTTTTTGTGGAGTTGCTCCATGAAAATGTGATTCATCACCGGTGGTCAGTAAACAAAATCTGAATTTCTGGAATACCTAGAGAAGTCGCCGCATTTCTAATACGGACACTAATAGATTTTATCCATACGAACATTTTGGTGTATCACACTTATATCCTATCAGTTTTTTGTGGAGTTGCTCCATGAAAATGTGATTCACCAATGGTGGTCAGTAAACAAAATCTGAATTTCTGAAATACCTAGACTAGTCGCCGCATTTCTAATTATGGACACAAATAGGTCTTATTCATACGAACATTTGGTGTATCACACTTATATCCTATCAGTTTTTTGTGGAGTTGCTCCATGAAAATGTGATTCACCAATGGTGGTCAGTAAACAAAATCTGAATTTCTGGAATACCTAGACTAGTCGCCGCATTTCTAATTATGGACACAAATAGGCCTTATTCATACGAACATTTTGGTGTATCACACTTATATCCTATCAGTTTTTTGTGGAGTTGCTCCATGAAAATGTGATTCATCACCGGTGGTCAGTAAACAAAATCTGAATTTCTGGAATACCTAGCCTAGTCGCCGCATTTCTATTTATGGACACAAATAGGCCTTATTCATACGAACATTTTGGTGTATCACACTTATATCCTATCAGTTTTTTGTGGAGTTGCTCCATGAAAATGTGATTCACCAATGGTGGTCAGTAAACAAAATCTGAATTTCTGGAATACCTAGACTAGTCGCCGCATTTCTAATTATGGACACAAATAGGCCTTATTCATACGAACATTTTGGTGTATCACACTTATATCCTATCAGTTTTTTGTGGAGTTGCTCCATGAAAATGTGATTCACCAATGGTGGTCAGTAAACAAAATCTGAATTTCTGAAATACCTAGACTAGTCGCCGCATTTCTAATTATGGACACAAATAGGTCTTATTCATACGAACATTTTGGTGTATCACACTTATATCCTATCAGTTTTTTGTGGAGTTGCTCCATGAAAATGTGATTCACCAATGGTGGTCAGTAAACAAAATCTGAATTTCTGGAATACCTAGACTAGTCGCCGCATTTCTAATTATGGACGCAAATAGGCCTTATTCATACGAACATTTTGGTGTATCACACTTATATCCTATCAGTTTTTTGTGGAGTTGCTCCATGAAAATGTGATTCATCACCGGTGGTCAGTAAACAAAATCTGAATTTCTGGAATACCTAGACTAGTCGCCGCATTTCTAATTATGGACACAAATAGGCCTTATTCATACGAACATTTTGGTGTATCACACTTATATCCTATCAGTTTCTTGTGGAGTTGCTCCATGAAAATGTGATTCACCAATGGTGGTCAGTAAACAAAATCTGAATTTCTGGAATACATAGACTAGTCGCCGCATTTCTAATTATGGACACAAATAGGCGTTATTCATACGAACATTTTGGTGTATCACACTTATATCCTATCAGTTTTTTGTGGAGTTGCTCCATGAAAATGTGATTCACCAATGGTGGTCAGTAAACAAAATCTGAATTTCTGGAATACCTAGACTAGTCGCCGCATTTCTAATTATGGACACAAATAGGCCTTATTCATACGAACATTTTGGTGTATCACACTTATATCCTATCAGTTTTTTGTGGAGTTGCTCCATGAAAATGTGATTCATCACCGGTGGTCAGTAAACAAAATCTGAATTTCTGGAATACCTAGACTAGTCGCCGCATTTCTAATTATGGACACAAATAGGCCTTATTCATACGAACATTTTGGTGTATCACACTTATATCCTATCAGTTTCTTGTGGAGTTGCTCCATGAAAATGTGATTCACCAATGGTGGTCAGTAAACAAAATCTGAATTTCTGGAATACCTAGCCTAGTCGCCGCAGTTCTATTTATGGACACAAATAGGCCTTATTCATACGAACATTTTGGTGTATCACACTTATATCCTATCAGTTTTTTGTGGAGTTGCTCCATGAAAATGTGATTCACCAATGGTGGTCAGTAAACAAAATCTGAATTTCTGGAATACATAGACTAGTCGCCGCATTTCTAATTATGGACACAAATAGGCGTTATTCATACGAACATTTTGGTGTATCACACTTATATCCTATCAGTTTTTTGTGGAGTTGCTCCATGAAAATGTGATTCACCAATGGTGGTCAGTAAACAAAATCTGAATTTCTGGAATACCTAGACTAGTCGCCGCATTTCCAATTATGGACACAAATAGGCCTTATTCATACGAACATTTTGGTGTATCACACTTATATCCTATCCGTTTTTGTGGAGTTGTTCCATGAAAATGTGATTCACCAATGGTGGTCAGTAAACAAAATCTGAATTTCTGGAATACCTAGACTAGTCGCCGCATTCCTACTTATGGACACAAATAGGCCTTATTCATACGAACATTTTGGTGTATCACACTTATATCCTATCAGTTTTTTGTGGAGTTGCTCCATGAAAATGTGATTCACCAATGGTGGTCAGTAAACAAAATCTGAATTTCTGGAATACCTAGACTAGTCGCCGCATTTCTAATTATGGACACAAATAGGCCTTATTCATACGAACATTTTGGTGTATCACACTTATATCCTATCAGTTTTTTGTGGAGTTGCTCCATGAAAATGTGATTCACCAATGGTGGTCAGTAAACAAAATCTGAATTTCTGGAATACCTGGACTAGTCGCCGCATTTCTAATTATGGACACAAATAGGCCTTATTCATACGAACATTTTGGTGTATCACACTTATATCCTATCAGTTTTTTGTGGAGTTGCTCCATGAAAATGTGATTCACCAATGGTGGTCAGTAAACAAAATCTGAATTTCTGGAATACCTAGACTAGTCGCCGCATTTCTAATTATGGACACAAATAGGCCTTATTCATACGAACATTTTGGTGTATCACACTTATATCCTATCAGTTTTTTGTGGAGTTGCTCCATGAAAATGTGATTCACCAATGGTGGTCAGTAAACAAAATCTGAATTTCTGGAATACCTAGACTAGTCGCCGCATTTCTAATTATGGACGCAAATAGGTCTTATTCATACGAACATTTTGGTGTATCACACTTATATCCTATCAGTTTTTGTGGAGTTGTTCCATGAAAATGTGATTCACCAATGGTGGTCAGTAAACAAAATCTGAATTTCTGGAATACCTAGACTAGTCGCCGCATTTCTAATTATGGACACAAATAGGCCTTATTCATACGAACATTTTGGTGTATCACACTTATATCCTATCAGTTTTTTGTGGAGTTGCTCCATGAAAATGTGATTCACCAATGGTGGTCAGTAAACAAAATCTGAATTTCTGGAATACCTGGACTAGTCGCCGCATTTCTAATTATGGACACAAATAGGCCTTATTCATACGAACATTTTGGTGTATCACACTTATATCCTATCAGTTTTTTGTGGAGTTGCTCCATGAAAATGTGATTCACCAATGGTGGTCAGTAAACAAAATCTGAATTTCTGGAATACCTGGACTAGTCGCCGCATTTCTAATTATGGACACAAATAGGCCTTATTCATACGAACATTTTGGTGTATCACACTTATATCCTATCAGTTTTTTGTGGAGTTGCTCCATGAAAATGTGATTCACCAATGGTGGTCAGTAAACAAAATCTGAATTTCTGGAATACCTGGACTAGTCGCCGCATTTCTAATTATGGACACAAATAGGCCTTATTCATACGAACATTTCGGTGTATCACACTTATATCCTATCAGTTTTTTGTGGAGTTGCTCCATGAAAATGTGATTCACCAATGGTGGTCAGTAAACAAAATCTGAATTTCTGGAATACCTAGACTAGTCGCTGCATTTCTAATTATGGACACAAATAGGCCTTATTCATACGAACATTTTGGTGTATCACACTTATATCCTATCAGTTTTTTGTGGAGTTGCTCCATGAAAATGTGATTCACCAATGGTGGTCAGTAAGCAAAATCATAATTTCTGGAATACCTAGAGTAGTCGCCACATTTCTAAATACGGAGACTAATAGATTTTATCCATACGAACATTTTGGTGTATCACACTTATATCCTATCAGTTTTTTGTGGAGTTGCTCCATGAAAATGTGATTCACCAATGGTGGTCAGTACACGCAATCTGAATTTCTGGAATACCTAGACTAGTCGCCGCATTTCTAATTATGGACACAAATAGGCCTTATTCATACGAACATTTTGGTGTATCACACTTATATCCTATCAGTTTTTTGTGGAGTTGCTCCATGAAAATGTGATTCACCAATGGTGGTCAGTAAACAAAATCTGAATTTCTGGAATACCTAGACTAGTCGCCGCATTTCTAATTATGGACACAAATAGGCCTTATTCATACGAACATTTTGGTGTATCACACTTATATCCTATCAGTTTTTTGTGGAGTTGCTCCATGAAAATGTGATTCACCAATGGTGGTCAGTAAAAACAATCTGAATTTCTGGAATACCTAGACTAGTCGCCGCATTTCTAATTATGGACACAAATAGGCCTTATTCATACGAACATTTTGGTGTATCACACTTATATCCTATCAGTTTTTTGTGGAGTTGCTCCATGAAAATGTGATTCACCAATGGTGGTCAGTAAAAACAATCTGAATTTCTGGAATACCTAGAGTAGTCGCCGCATTTCTAAATACGGACACTGATAGGCCTTATCCATACGAAAATTTTGGTGTATCACACTTATATCCTATCAGTTTTTTGTGGAGTTGCTCCATGAAAATGTGATTCACCAATGGTGGTCAGTAAACAAAATCTGAATTTCTGGAATACCTAGACTAGTCGCCGCATTTCTAATTATGGACACAAATAGGTCTTATCCATACGAACATTTTGGTGTATCACACTTATATCCTATCAGTTTTTTGTGGAGTTGCTCTATGAAAATGTGATTCATCACCGGTGGTCAGTAAACAAAATCTGAATTTCTGGAATACCTAGACTAGTCGCCGCATTTCTAATTATGGACACAAATAGGCCTTATTCATACGAACATTTTGGTGTATCACACTTATATCCCATCAGTTTTTTGTGGAGTTGCTCCATGAAAATGTGATTCACCAATGGTGGTCAGTAAACAAAATCTGAATTTCTGGAATACCTAGACTAGTCGCCGCATTTCTAATTATGGACACAAATAGGCCTTATTCATACGAACATTTTGTTGTATCACACTTATATCCTATCAGTTTTTTGTGGAGTTGCTCCATGAAAATGTGATTCACCAATAATGGTCAGTAAACAAAATCTGAATTTCTGGAATACCTAGACTAGTCGCCGCATTTCTAATTATGGACACAAATAGGCCTGAATTATACGAACATTTTGGTGTATCACACTTATATCCTATCAGTTTTTTGTGGAGTTGCTCCATGAAAATGTGATTCATCACCGGTGGTCAGTAAACAAAATCTGAATTTCTGGAATACCTAGAGTAGTCGCCGCATTTCTAAATACGGACACAAATAGGCCTGAATTATACGAACATTTTGGTGTATCACACTTATATCCTATCAGTTTTTTGTGGAGTTGCTCCATGAAAATGTGATTCACCAATGGTGGTCAGTAAAAACAATCTGAATTTCTGGAATACCTAGACTAGTCGCCGCATTTCTAATTATGGACACAAATAGGCCTTATTCATACGAACATTTTGTTGTATCACACTTATATCCTATCAGTTTTTTGTGGAGTTGCTCCATGAAAATGTGATTCACCAATAATGGTCAGTAAACAAAATCTGAATTTCTGGAATACCTAGACTAGTCGCCGCATTTCTAATTATGGACACAAATAGGTCTTATCCATACGAACATTTTGGTGTATCACACTTATATCCTATCAGTTTTTTGTGGAGTTGCTCTATGAAAATGTGATTCATCACCGGTGGTCAGTAAACAAAATCTGAATTTCTGGAATACCTAGACTAGTCGCCGCATTTCTAATTATGGACACAAATAGGCCTTATTCATACGAACATTTTGGTGTATCACACTTATATCCCATCAGTTTTTTGTGGAGTTGCTCCATGAAAATGTGATTCACCAATGGTGGTCAGTAAACAAAATCTGAATTTCTGGAATACCTAGACTAGTCGCCGCATTTCTAATTATGGACACAAATAGGCCTTATTCATACGAACATTTTGTTGTATCACACTTATATCCTATCAGTTTTTTGTGGAGTTGCTCCATGAAAATGTGATTCACCAATAATGGTCAGTAAACAAAATCTGAATTTCTGGAATACCTAGACTAGTCGCCGCATTTCTAATTATGGACACAAATAGGCCTGAATTATACGAACATTTTGGTGTATCACACTTATATCCTATCAGTTTTTTGTGGAGTTGCTCCATGAAAATGTGATTCATCACCGGTGGTCAGTAAACAAAATCTGAATTTCTGGAATACCTAGAGTAGTCGCCGCATTTCTAAATACGGACACAAATAGGCCTGAATTATACGAACATTTTGGTGTATCACACTTATATCCTATCAGTTTTTTGTGGAGTTGCTCCATGAAAATGTGATTCACCAATGGTGGTCAGTAAACAAAATCTGAATTTCTGGAATACCTAGACTAGTCGCCGCATTTCTAATTATGGACACAAATAGGTCTTATTCATACGAACATTTTGGTGTATCACACTTATATCCTATCAGTTTTTTGTGGAGTTGCTCCATGAAAATGTGATTCACCAATGGTGGTCAGTAAACAAAATCTGAATTTCTGGAATACCTAGACTAGTCGCCGCATTTCTAATTATGGACACAAATAGGCCTTATTCATACGAACATTTTGGTGTATCACACTTATATCCTATCAGTTTTTTGTGGAGTTGCTCCATGAAAATGTGATTCATCACCGGTGGTCAGTAAACAAAATCTGAATTTCTGGAATACCTAGACTAGTCGCCGCATTTCTAATTATGGACACAAATAGGCCTTATTCATACGAACATTTTGGTGTATCACACTTATATCCTATCAGTTTTTTGTGGAGTTGCACCATGAAAATGTGATTCACCAATGGTGGTCAGTAAACAAAATCTGAATTTCTGGAATACCTAGACTAGTCGCCGCATTTCTAGTTATGGACACAAATAGGCCTTATTCATACGAACATTTTGGTGTATCACACTTATATCCTATCAGTTTTTTGTGGAGTTGCTCCATGAAAATGTGATTCATCACCGGTGGTCAGTAAACAAAATCTGAATTTCTGGAATACCTAGACTAGTCGCCGCATTTCTAATTATGGACACAAATAGGCCTTATTCATACGAACATTTTGGTGTATCACACTTATATCCTATCAGTTTTTTGTGGAGTTGCTCCATGAAAATGTGATTCACCAATGGTGGTCAGTAAACAAAATCTGAATTTCTGGAATACCTAGCCTAGTCGCCGCATTTCTAATTATGGACACAAATAGGCCTTATTCATACGAACATTTTGGTGTATCACACTTATATCCTATTAGTTTTTTGTGGAGTTGCTCCATGAAAATGTGATTCACCAATGGTGGTCAGTAAACAAAATCTGAATTTCTGGAATACCTGGACTAGTCGCCGCATTTCTAAGTATGGGCACTAATAGGCCTTATTCATGGGAAAATTTTGGTGTATCACACTTATATCCTATCAGTTTTTTGTGGAGTTTCTCCATAAAAATGTGATTCACCACTGGTGGCCACTAATAGATTTCATCCATACGAACATTTGGATGCATCACACTTATATTCTATCAGTTTTTTGTGGATTTGCTCCATGAAAATGGGATTCACCAATGGGGGTCAGTAAACAAAATCTGAATTTATGGAATACCTGGACTAGTGGCCGCATTTCTAAGTATGGACACTAATAGACCTTATTCATGGGAACATTTTGGTGTATCACACTTATATCCTATCAGTTTTTTGTGGAGTTTCTCCATAAAAATGTGATTCACCACTGGTGGCCACTAATAAATTTCATCCATACGAACATTTGGATGCATCACACTTATATTCTATCAGTTTTTTGTGGATTTGCTCCATGAAAATGGGATTCACCAATGGTGGTCAGTAAACAAAATCTGAATTTATGGAATACCTGGACTAGTCGCCGCATTTCTAAGTATGGACACTAATAGGCCTTATTCATGGGAACATTTGGTGTATCACACTTATATCCTATCAGTTTGTTGTGGAGTTTCTCCATAAAAATGTGATTCACCACTGGTGGCCACTAATAGATTTCATCCATACGAACATTTGGATGCATCACACTTATATTCTATCAGTTTTTTGTGGATTTGCTCCATGAAAATGGGATTCACCAATGGTGGTCAGTAAACAAAATCTGAATTTATGGAATACCTGGACTAGTCGCCGCATTTCTAAGTATGGACACAAATAGGCCTTATTCATGGGAACATTTTGGTGTATCACACTTATATCCTATCAGTTTTTTGTGGAGTTTCTCCATAAAAATGTGATTCACCACTGGTGGCCACTAATAGATTTCATCCATACGAACATTTGGATGCATCACACTTATATTCTATCAGTTTTTTGTGGATTTGCTTCATGAAAATGGGATTCACCAATGGGGGTCAGTAAACAAAATCTGAATTTATGGAATACCTGGACTAGTCGCTGCATTTCTAAGTATGGACACTAATAGGCCTTATTCATGGGAACATTTTGGTGTATCACACTTATATCCTATCAGTTTTTTGTGGAGTTTCTCCATAAAAATGTGATTCACCACTGGTGGCCACTAATAGATTTCATCCATACGAACATTTGGATGCATCACACTTATATTCTATCAGTTTTTTGTGGATTTGCTCCATGAAAATGGGATTCACCAATGGTGGTCAGTAAACAAAATCTGAATTTATGGAATACCTGGACTAGTCGCCGCATTTCTAAGTATGGACACTAATAGGCCTTATTCATGGGAACATTTTGGTGTATCACACTTATATCCTATCAGTTTTTTGTGGAGTTGCTCCATGAAAATGGGATTCACCAATGGTGGTCAGTAAACAAAATCTGAATTTATGGAATACCTGGACTAGTCGCCGCATTTCTAAGTATGGGCACTAATAGGCCTTATTCATGGGAAAATTTTGGTGTATCACACTTATATCCTATCAGTTTTTTGTGGAGTTTCTCCATAAAAATGTGATTCACCACTGGTGGCCACTAATAGATTTCATCCATACGAACATTTGGATGCATCACACTTATATTCTATCAGTTTTTTGTGGATTTGCTTCATGAAAATGGGATTCACCAATGGGGGTCAGTAAACAAAATCTGAATTTATGGAATACCTGGACTAGTGCCGCATTTCTAAGTATGGACACTAATAGGCCTTATTCATGCGAACATTTTGGTGTATCACACTTATATCCTATCAGTTTTTTGTGGAGTTTCTCCATAAAAATGTGATTCACCACTGGTGGCCACTAATAGATTTCATCCATACGAACATTTGGATGCATCACACTTATATTCTATCAGTTTTTTGTGGATTTGCTCCATGAAAATGGGATTCACCAATGGTGGTCAGTAAACAAAATCTGAATTTATGGAATACCTGGACTAGTCGCCGCATTTCTAAGTATGGGCACTAATAGGCCTTATTCATGGGAACATTTTGGTGTATCACACTTATATCCTATCAGTTTTTTGTGGAGTTTCTCCATAAAAATGTGATTCACCACTGGTGTCCACTAATAGATTTCATCCATACGAACATTTGGATGCATCACACTTATATTCTATCAGTTTTTTGTGGATTTGCTCCATGAAAATGGGATTCACCAATGGTGGTCAGTAAACAAAATCTGAATTTATGGAATACCTGGACTAGTCGCCGCATTTCTAAGTATGGACACTAATAGGCCTTATTCATGGGAACATTTTGGTGTATCACACTTATATCCTATCAGTTTGTTGTGGAGTTTCTCCATAAAAATGTGATTCACCACTGGTGGCGACTAATGGATTTCCTCCATACGAACATTTGGATGAATCACACTTATATTCTATCAGTTTTTTGTGGATTTGCTCCATGAAAATGGGATTCACCAATGGGGGTCAGTAAACAAAATCTGAATTTATGGAATACCTGGACTAGTCGCCGCATTTCTAAGTATGGACACTAATAGGCCTTATTCATGGGAACATTTTGGTGTATCACACTTATATCCTATCAGTTTTTTGTGGAGTTTCTCCATAAAAATGTGATTCACCACTGGTGGCCACTAATAGATTTCATCCATACGAACATTTGGATGCATCACACTTATATTCTATCAGTTTTTTGTGGATTTGCTCCATGAAAATGGGATTCACCAATGGGGGTCAGTAAACAAAATCTGAATTTATGGAATACCTGGACTAGTCGCCGCATTTCTAAGTATGGACACTAATAGGCCTTATTCATGGGAACATTTTGGTGTATCACACTTATATCCTATCAGTTTTTTGTGGAGTTGCTCCATGAAAATGGGATTCACCAATGGTGGTCAGTAAACAAAATCTGAATTTATGGAATACCTGGACTAGTCGCCGCATTTCTAAGTATGGACACTAATAGGCCTTATTCATGGGAACGTTTTGGTGTATCACACTTATATCCTATCAGTTTTTTGTGGAGTTTCTCCATAAAAATGTGATTCACCACTGGGGGCCACTAATAGATTTCATCCATACGAACATTTGGATGCATCACACTTATATTCTATCAGTTTTTTGTGGATTTGCTCCATGAAAATGGGATTCACCAATGGGGGTCAGTAAACAAAATCTGAATTTATGGAATACCTGGACTAGTCGCCGCATTTCTAAGTATGGACACTAATAGGCCTTATTCATGGGAACATTTTGGTGTATCACACTTATATCCTATCAGTTTTTTGTGGAGTTTCTCCATAAAAATGTGATTCACCACTGGTGGCCACTAATAGATTTCATCCATACGAACATTTGGATGCATCACACTTATATTCTATCAGTTTTTTGTGGATTTGCTCCATGAAAATGGGATTCACCAATGGGGGTCAGTAAACAAAATCTGAATTTATGGAATACCTGGACTAGTCGCCGTATTTTCATGTATGGACACAAATAGGCGTTATTCATACGAACATTTTGGTGTATCAGACCTATATGCTATCAGTTTTTTGTGGATTGCTCCATGAAAATTCGGTTCACCACTGGTCAGTATTGACAGTCAGTATTGACCTGCGTGAAATTAGCGACGTGGCGACGTCTTTTTTTTTTTAGCATATAACAGGGCGACTCAGAGAAAAAAATTTCGTAAATAATACTACTTTTATCAACTGAAGCGACGTCGTTCACTTTTCTACCACTTTTATTAACTCTGGCGACGTCGCCAAATTTTCTACAATTTTGGGCAACCTGCCGTCGCCAACTTTTTTCCAAAAATTCAGTAAACAAAATCTGAATTTCTGGAATACCTAGACTAGTCGCCGCATTTCTAAGTATGGACACTAATAGGCCTTCTTCACTAGTCTAGGTATTCCAGAAATTCAGATTTTGTTTACTGACCACCATTGGTGAATCACATTTTCATGGAGCAACTCCACAAAAAACTGATAGGATATAAGTGTGATACACGCAAATGTTCGTATGGATAAAATCTATTAATGCCCATGGGTAGTCCAGAAATTCGGATTTTGTTTACTGAATTTTTACTGTTTTGATTTTTTTTTTTTTTTTGGTAAAAAGTTGTATTTTTTTTGCTACTGGCTAGATTAAAAAGTCATCGCTTCTGAATCTGTCGGTGCAAAGTCAACTGTGTTCTAGTTAATACACGCTGAAAAAAAACGGCCTGTCCCAAACATACTTTTGCTGGTAATATATATATATTTGGATAAATTGTTAAACATATTCGCCGTGTTTTTACTAGAAACAATATATATTTGCATGCAAATATATTATGTTTGTAAGCAAATATATTATGTTAATATATAATGTTTGGATGAAATGAAATGACGCTATCGACAAATATTGTATGTTTGGCAGCAAACATATAATATGTGTGTTATAGACAAATTATGTTTCCATGCAAATACTATATATAAATAATATATTTAGTTATAAAGCAATTATTAATATGTATATGCCAAACAATAGGCGTATTTATTCTACTCTCCAAATTTCTATATATTTTAATGAAAAAACATAAAAAGTTAAATTAATACATCTACTGTTTGGCGATTATTTAATAACTAAATATATTATAAATCACATTGAATTTTACATCTAATACATTCATTGAAAAACAATAACTACAATCTCTTCATTTATTTTTTATTTATTTTTATTAACAAATATTAATTAAAAACTCTTATAATAAGTTAATACTTTTATATACACAATTAAATAATATTTTTTTTTTTAAGACAATTTTATGTTTTATTTATACTAATTTATTTTATTTTTTCACATCTTTCACAATAAAATTAATAAATAAAGGAAAAATATCACTAAATTTTCTGACTAGATGCAGTCTAGCTAAACTAAACGATTATTACCAACTACAAAAGTTATAATGGCTACATACAACTTTATATGTATCAAGAATGGAAATTCGCCGTTTTTCCAAATATATGTTAATTGCATCCACAAATATAATTATTACCATGAAATATATATATAGTAACTATAAAAACAATATAATTGGAAGCACACTGCAAATACATATATGGTAGTTTGTAAATATACATTGATTACCTCTAAACATATACAAAAACGTCTTTTTCCTCCGTGTAAGTCTTAAAAATAAATACATCAATAAAATATTTTTTAACGAATTATAAACTGTGTTCTCTCTTTTTGTTTTTTTTTAAATAAATAATTGTAACGAACCCCGGACATCGCTGATTTCTGCCCCAGCATACTGCGAAAAACGTGTCGTTACAATATTTTTTAGAATCCACAATCCACAAAAAACTCATGGGAAAGCAATGGCAAGGCACTTTAACAGGTAGTACAAGTAATGACAAAAAGTGCATTCACATTCCCAAAATGATAACATCACTACACAAAAGGACCGGCTGTTCAAAATGAACCGGAAACGCACTGGGGAAAGAAATTTTTCAATGTTGGCAAATCGCTGGGAAAACTAACAAACAGTTTGTATTGTATTGTATTGTATTTATTTTGGCTTTCTAATATAACAAGACATAATATCTTATAAATGACAGCATTAGAATCAGACAAGTTATACAGTAATAATAAATTAGATTGTGGTTAAAAGAATTAAAAAATAAAAATAAAAAAAATTTAAAAATATATAAATATAAAAATAAATATAAAAAATATGTATAAAAAAAATAATAAAATAAAAAAACAGTTATTAAATAAAAAAATTGATTTACGTAATAATAATACAAGAAATGAAAATCAAATGAAATGAAATAAAAAAAAAAGATTTATGAAAAATATTCGAAAAGTAATTTTCGAAATCTTTTTGCGTTGACTGTGGTCTGCAAAGTATTTGGAAGTTGGTTCCAGAGATGTATGGTGAATATAAAAAACTGACATTCGGAAGCATGGTCACGATGACGACATTGGGTTATGCCCTTGCCTCTTGGAGATGTAAAGAATTGTAAACGATCGTAAAGATATTTTGGCTCCTTTGTAATAATGATTTTATGAATGAAAATAACGTTTCTGAAATTAAGATAGTCGAAAAAAGACATATTGAATAAACGGGTGGAATACTGGGATATATCATCAAATCTTTTTAAACTATAAATGTAACGGATTATGTTATTGTAGGTTATGGTAAGTTTTCTCATATCATTGGAGTTGCAACCAGTGCAAATTTCCGATGAATATCAGAGTGTTGGTAGAACATATGTTTTTGCAAGCAATATTCTAACTTTCAAGGGGGTAAAGTGTTGAGTCGCCCATAGATTTCGCAGCATACTATATGTTCTACCACTGGCCTGGTTAATATGATCTGACCATGTTAACGTGTTATTAAATGTAACTCCTAAATTTTTAGCCGTGTCTAAAATATCAATTTTTGAACCACCAAGAAAAATATTTATTTCACCATCAATTTGTAAGTGTTTTTTCTTTATTATTAAGCATTTTGATTTACTTGGATTGAGACGCAATCCATTTGCTGAAGCCCATGTAAATATTTTTCCCAGATCATGATTTAATTCTTGGGTTTTTGAAGTTATCAACTCCTTGGAGCAACTAAGATAAAGCTGAACGTCATCAGCATACATTTGTATATTTGAATAATTAAGTTGTTGTGGAAGATCATTAGAATATAAAGAGTACAACAGCGGTCCGAGGATGGAACCCTGCGGAACACCTCTTGATACTTCTAAAGGACGTGAAATATATTTGCCCCAAATAACAGATTGAGATCTATTTGAAAGGTACGAGGACATCAACTTAACAGCTAACGAAGAAAAATTGAAACATTTTGATAGTTTCAGGCACAAGATCGAATGGTGCACTCTATCAAAAGCCTTAGATTGGTCCAATAATACCAAAAACGATAATCTATTCTCATCCAAGTTACTTCGAATATCCTCTATTACGTCGGTTAGTGCTGTAATACAACTACGTTGCGGTCTAAATCCTGACTGACGATCAGTTAGTAGATTGTTTTCATTAACATACTTATATATTTGCCTGTGCAATAAATGTTCAAAAACTTTAGAAAAATAAGGAAGAATTGCGATCGGACGATATTCATTTCCTGCCTTTGGCACCGGAACAATTTTGGCATGTTTCCACTGCATTGGAAAAATATTGGTCGTAATTATTGAATTAAAAAGATATGTAACAAATGGAATTATCCATGGTAAGATCATTTTGACAAATTTGGGGTTTATGTCATCGAGGCCTATTGCATCTGATTTCACTGCGATAAAACCTTCAACAACATCAACTACATTTAGGCAGTGGAAATTAAATTCAGTAGTGTCACAAGGTAAAAGATGGTCGTAAAACTCAGGGTCAACCGTTAGCATGGAAATATTGATAAAATTCTTATTAAGCAAATCAACCATTGCTTGACCAACTGTCTTACCAATACCAATATCACGTACTTGCTTCCAAGTTTTCTTACTGTCAACTGCTGCATTAAATTTATCAATTTGTCTGGAAATTTATTTTCCAAAACAAAATTTAAAAATAGTTCATATGTATTTCTTTGGTCCTGCCGCGATTTGAATGAAAGCCGTCAGATTTCCAGAGCTACCGTCAGATTTCTACCCACTGAGCTAACGAGACATATAATACTTGCTGGCCAAAAACATAAATGAATGTTAATAGCTGGACAACTACTGGTGGTACTACAATGCTAAGTAGCACTGGCAAAAAGTTTTTTGGAACTAATATGCTGGCATTGAGAAAACAAAGAAAGTTGGTCTTTAAGGAAGTTATTCGTACCAAAACAAAAAAATCGATTTTATAAAAGAAAAAATTTTTATATTAAAAAAAATCAAAAACAAAATTTGTTTGAAACCGGATTTGAACTCCGAACCTTCTACTTGCAAACCTCTTTTAACGAAGCGCCATCATTTTTAAAAAATTAGTGTTCTACCAGTAAATTGACTTTAGTACCGCAGGAAATTTCCGATTAGGTAGTGCTAGATAACCACTGGTTGCAAACGTTGGCACAGAACTCTAAAGGCTTCATTAGTCTAATCGTAAAATAAAAAAACGTATCTATAATCAATTCAATGTGTTAAAATAATATAGAAATATATTTTTATCATTTTCTATGCATTGAAACTGTTGTCAAGTAAAATCGTAAAAAAGTTCTGGTGAAAATAGAAATTTTCTATTTTATTATTTGACATTTAATTCTATGCACAAGAAAAAGATAAAAAATACAATATTTTTATTTTTTTTACTCTTTTTATTCCTTATGAGAATGATACGTTACTTTTTTTACGATACTTCCAAACTAATTTGGGCTTAAACCCATTCCTTGCCAGTGGTTTTTTTATAAGCTACCGAAATCTTTGTAAAACAAATATTGGCAAAACACTTTTTGAAAACTCTGACAAAACGTGCCAAATGAGTGTTCTGTTAGTCATATGTAAGGCAACCAAAAAAAAGCACTAAAAGCAATGTTTTAAGCTCTTAAAAAAAGCTCGGAAAAACAGTAAAATAAGCAGTTAAAATGCAAAAATAAGCCCTTAAACTTCATTATTTCTTCATTAAAATCTTCATAAAATAAAAATGTTTTTATTTAATGCAATGCTACATTCCTTGGAACTTCAGGAATTAGACAAAGTTGCGACATTCTTAAATTTATTTTTATAGGGAAATACATTAATTTCCTATGCTCCTTGCAGGAGTAAAAGGAACAAATAATAAATAACATTAATTTCATTAAAGGAATTAAATGTGCTAAATCCCAAAACTTATTAAAAAATTGTGAAAAATAATCTATTGAAGGCATGGCCCTATCCGGATTTTATTATTGCCTAAGGAAATCGTCATTGTCATTATTGTACTATTAGAATTGAAAAAATAAAAAATTTATTTTAACAAAATAGATTTCTTAATTTAAAATAAATTTTAAAAAGAAATCTTAAATAAAAAAATTTAAGTCGACTTAAAATAATGTTTAAAATTACTGATTTTATGAAAAAAAAGCAAAAATATGCTCTATTTTTGCTCGAAAAAGCTAAAATATGCTTAATTTTTAAAGAAAATAGCAAAAACAAGCCAATATTTACAAAATAAGCAAAAACAAGCAAAATTAGATAAAACGAGTAAAAAGGTTAAAGTCGGGCATGCCGACTATAGAATACCCTACACCAGTCTGGTGTATTGTTTGGATCCGAAATTCGAATGGGTTAAAATGGGGCTTGTGTCAAAATTTTCTATAATGTGAGTCAGCGCACCAAATTTCATTAAAATATCTTAATATTTGCGACCTGCAGTTTGTAACCAAGCCAATTTTGCGGGGACCCTTATATGGGCACTAGTTCTAAACATGGACCGATGTTCACCAAAATCAATAGGCTTAGTCCTTGGGCCAACATAGGTCTATGTACCAAATTTCATCAAAATATCTTAATATTTGCGACCTGCAGCGTATAAACAATATAATTTTGGTGGGACCCTTACATGGGCACTAGGTCTAAACATGGACTGATGTTCACCAAAATCAATAGGCTGCGTTATTGGGCCAACATAGGTCTGTGTACCAAATTTCATGAAAATATCTTAATATTTGCGAGCTGCAGCGTATAAACAGTATAATTTTGGTAGGACCCTTATATGGGCACTAGGTCTAAACATGGACCGATGTTCACCAAAATCAATAGGCAGCGTTACTGGGCCAATATAGGTCTGTGTACCAAAATTCATCAAAATATCTTAATATTTGCGACCTGCAGCGTATAAACAATATAATTTTGGTGGGACCCTTACATGGGCACTAGGTCTAAACATGAACCTATGTTCACCAAAATCAATAGGCTGCGTTACTGGGCCAATATAGGTCTGTGTACCAAATTTCATCAAAATATCTTAATATTTAAGACCTGCAGCGTATAAACAGTATAATTTTGGTAGGACCCTTATATGGGCACTAAACATGGACCGATGTTCACCAAAATCAATAGGCTGCGTTATCGGGCTAACACAGGTCTGTGTACCAAATTTCGTCAAAATATCTTTATATTTACGGCCTGCAGCGTATAAACAATATAATTTTGGTAGGACCCTTATATGGGCACTAGGTCTAAACATGGACCGATGTTCACCAAAATCAAACTTGTTCGTCCTTGGGCCAACATAGGTCTGCGTACCAAATTTCATCAAAATATCTTAATATTTGCGACCTGTAGAGTGCGCACAAGATTGCATGGACAGACAGACAGACGGACGGACGGACGGACAGACGGACATCGTTAAATCGAAATAAAAAAAATTCTGAGCCGATCGGTATACTATAAGGTGGGTCTACGACCAATATTTTTTGGTGTTACAAACATCAGCACAAACTTATAATACCCTGACCACATAGTGGTGTAGGGTATAATAAGCAAAAACGAGTAAAAAGGTTAAAGTCGGGCATGCCGACTATACAATACCCTACACCACTCTGGTGTATTGTTTGGATCCGAAATTCGAATGGGTTAAAATGGGGCTTGTATCAAAATTTTCTATAATGTGAATCAGCGCACCAAATTTCATTAAAGTATCTTAATATTTGCGACCTGCAGTTTGTAACCAAGCCAATTTTGGGGGGACCCTTATATGGGCACTAGTTCTAAACATGGACCGATGTTCACCAAAATCAATAGGCTTCGTCCTTGGGCCACCATAGGTCTATGTACCAAATTTCATCAAAATATATTAATATTTGCGACCTGCAGCGTATAAACAGTATAATTTTGGTAGGACTCTTATATGGGCACTAGGTCTAAACATGGACCGCTGTTCACCAAAATCAACAGGCTGCGTTATTGGGCCAATATAAGTCTGTGTACCAAATTTTATCAAAATATCTTAATATTTGTGACCTGTAGAGTGCGCACAAGATTGCATGGACAGACAGACAGACGGACGGACGGACGGACGGACAGACGGACATCGTTAAATCGAAATAAAAAAAAATTCTGAACCGATCAGTATACTATAAGGTGGGTCTACGACCAATATTTTTTGGTGTTACAAACATCAGCACAAAGTTATAATACCCTGACAACACAGTGGTATAGGGTATAAAAAGCTCTAACAAATATAGCTTAAAATTCTTATATTTATACCCTACACCACTATGTGGTCAGGGTATTATAAGTTTGTGCTGATGTTTGTAACACCAAAAAATATTGGTCGTAGACCCACCTTATAGTATACCGATCGGCTCAGAATTTTTTTTTATTTCGATTTAACGATGTCCGTCTGTCCGTCCGTCCGTCCGTCCGTCTGTCTGTCTGTCCATGCAATCTTTTGCGCACTCTACAGGACGCAAATATTAAGATATTTTGATGAAATTTGGTACGCAGACTTATGTTGGCCCAAGGACGAACAAGTTTGATTTTGGTGAACATCGGTCCATGTTTAGACCTAGTGCCCATATAAGGGTCCCACCAAAATTATATTATTTATACGCTGCAGGTCTCAAATATTAAGATATTTTGATGGAATTTGGTACATAGACCTATGTTGGCGCAAGGACGAAGCCTATTGATTTTGGTGAACATCGGTCCATGTTTAGAACTAGGGCCCATATAAGGGTCCCCCCAAAATTGGCTTGGTTACAAACTGCAGGTCGCAAATATTAAGATATTTTAATGAAATTTGGTGCGCTGACTCACATTATAGAAAATTTTGACACAAGCCCCATTTTAACCCATTCGAATTTCGGATCCAAACAATACACCAGACTGGTGTAGGGTATTGTATAGCCGGCATGCCCGACTTTAACCTTTTTACTCGTTTTAAGATCAGAACTTGTATTTAATCTAAATTATTCTATCTTTTCAAATAAAAAACATGATTTGGCTTTTTTTTGGTTGGGCTAGTCATTTGTTTTCAACACCGCTGTTACCCAGTGGTATGCCAGTGCTTAATTTTTTATACGACTGGCAATTTCTGACAAGGTAGTGTGTTTTATTCAAAACTTTACGTCGTTAAGTATTTCTGCATTGTCTTTTCACAGTAAGCAACGAAACCTCGGTATTTGCATGGCAATATCAACTCAACCATAATATCCTTGTTGGAAATGTTGTTTGTAATTTGCCCACGATGAGAGCTTTAGGCACTTCGTTAAAAATATTTCTTTACAGATAAAAATACTTATGTGTATATTGAAAAAAAAAATTTAAATCTTATTGTACTCGTATCATATTTATCTGATATTATCACTCATGTTAATACAAACATGTATCTGTGTATTCATTTATGTATTTTTTTAATTTATACTCATTTGTGCATGTATTGTTTTGTGTATTAAATGGTTTCCCCATTTTTGTCTTCCATTAAATGTCCATTGTTTATAAATTATATACTCGTTATCTCATACCAACCCATAGTATTTTTTTTTTTTTTTGTTTAATATTTATTCTTTGGTTGAGTTTCTTCTATAGAAGCAAGAATCTCCTCTGAGAATTTTGCATGAGTTTGTATTTTATTTATTAAGGGAGTCTCTGCTTAATTTACAAAACAAAGATTTTTGCATACAGTGTATTTATATATTGCACTACTATTATTTTTGTTTAAGAATATTTCTATTATATCTACACAAGACGATAAAAAGACCTGATAGTAGTTTGTTTGAAAAAGCTAAATTCTCAGTGGATTTATCTACAATATTTAAATCAAAAACTTTGTTTTAAGGAAATTATTTTAACAGTAATTCAAAAAGGAGAGTTGTAAATCATAAAGCATAATCATATACAAAATACATTTCCGTAATTAGACGCAATGATATTATAGAGAGGACATAATATCAAAATAGGGCTAAAAGAGATTATTTGAAATATATATCAAACAAAACTAATCAGAATATTTTTGTCTTAAAAAAATTAATAAAAAGCCTTTTGGTTTTATGGATTTTGTTTTTAAATTCTGTGTGAAATTATGTTATTGATAAGAATAATTTAAAAATATAAAAAATGTTCCAAAAATAAATTATCCCGATTTTTATTAATATTCTTAGGAACCAACCTCTCAAAATTTAAAAAAATTTATTTCCTTAATCCTACTTAAGTATAATTTCGAATTTTTTACTTGCAGCTCCTTATTATTAATAAAATATTGTTTTCAATTTGATGTTTACTCTGGCTTCAAAGTATATTATCCCATTTGATCATCTTTACAAACGTGAGTTATATAAGTTTTTCCTTTTTTTGTTTTTATTTTTTAATATTATACACAATATACAATGTATTTAATTTAATTAAAAAATGCCAACGAAATTTGCTTGTCTATGTATGCGAATCTTTATTATAATTTTTGTTGTTGCATCCCAGTAAATGAGCAAAATCCAAAGAACAGTTCGCAGTTGTACTGCAGTAGCACTGTTCTAAATTACATATATTATACAATCGTATATTTTTGTATAGAGTTTGTGCTATAGAAAATAGCTTCTTTTTTAAACTAGAACAGGGTGCTTTTAAAACAGTTTTAGATTCAGTTATAGGTCTAGTTCTGGTTCAGTGAATCAATACATTTTGACTCCTAGTAATCAGTTATAAAAGCTGTTCCATGGAACCCGTTGTCTAGAATAGATTCAGAGGTAATTGGTGCTAACAAATTTTGCCGGGATTTTCTTCGTTTCATCGTAAAAAAAGATTGTTTTAATTAGTGAGAATCCTTTGCTTTCACACTTCTACTGACTATGACTACTACACAACATACACACATATATATGATGCATTCCATACTAAATTTCCACTCCAAATACTCCAAACATATATTGTATCAATGTCAAACATATAATAAGTATATTTTGTTCTGATGTCCATCCGCAAAAAAAGCATAGGTCGCAAAACTAAAGATAATCCGATGATATTTGGTACATAAGTTGGCAGTGCTTCCAACACAAACCCTATAGAAAACGGTTAAAATCGGGCCTGGTTTTGACTTAGCCCCCATAGAAATATTATATCTAAGCATACATGTATTAAGCTTAAATGGTATTACAAAGCCAAAGTGATTTTAAGCGATTTCTTGCACTGGACCGATACATTTTCTTTAATTTTTTATACAATCCAGCTTTGGCTCTGTTTCAACCGGCTTTTTGCAATGTTTTAAGATCTTATTGCTATTTGAATATAAAAAAACAATGCTGAAAACTAGTATAATTGATATAAAAGATGTTTTATTAATTTTTCTACTAACCTACTCTTTGAGTGTAAATTTTCTTAAAGGACCTGTAAGGCTTTTTTCCGAAGTTAGTATTTTCCCTAACAACGTATCAGCTGCTTTGCCAGAAAGTTAACATTCTTTGTTTAATTTGTTCTATTTCCGGAACTTAAAACACCAGTTTACAGTAATCGATCACAATTTTTTTTTATATGAATTTTTATAAACTGGCTTCCAAAATTAAAAAAAAATGTTTAAAAGTCATTTGTTTACTTTTTTAGTAAAATTTTAGCAAAGACCTGCGCCAACTAAATTAATTGGCGAAGTAGCTGAGGGAGAAAATTGCAGCGCCGGTTTAAAGCTGGCTGTACAGCGAAAGCTAATGAGCTAGCCTCTTAGTCAGCTCATATAGGAAATTCGGCTTGATATTAAAAAAATAACTTGTGTTCAATAAATTTTGGGACTTTAGCACATTGAATTCATTTAATGCAACTTTTTTGTTTTTTTTTTATTTTTAGTATTTTATAGTGGATGTAGCAGAATATCAGCTATTACTTAACGTATTAGAAAAAATCTGTTTTCATCCGAAACGTGACAATACAGTATAGACAAACTGACTACACGAGCTTTTTCAGAAACCAAAAATCAGCTGATTCATTAGGGAACGTTACGCATAAATTAATTCTACCTTAACACCACCCTGAAAATAGTCTTTAACGAACTCCATTATTTGTGTTAGGTTCCTTTTCCAACTTTTCCCCTCCTCTGAAAAAAAAATAGAAAAAGCAACACGTATTATATTTTGGGTTACACGACAGTTGGTATGGACTTCCCCATATATATACATACAACAGATTGTTTTTGCTGCCGCTGCTGCTGTTTTTTGTTCACACTGTTGTTGATAATATTTCAAAAAGTACTTTTGTTTTTGTTATATTTAAGGGTGACAATTGTTCTTGGCATATTTTTTATACTATTTAGTAATAAAAATAAAAAATAAATAAAATCGCAAAAGAGATGAGTAACGATGAAATGCTACAAGCACTTCACAGCATGAATTTCATTATATTCATTCGTTTTTATTCTTTATTTTTTATACCGCTCCAGCAATCATCATTATTGGGAACAGTGAACAGATTTTAATTTTGTATTTAATCATATTTTCATCACAATATGATAAACGACATTGAACATAATAAACTGTAAATGTTAAAAAAAAACATATTTGATTATAAATAACCATATAATATATATTTATCATCAACAATTTCTGTTTAATAATAAATAATACTTTGATTACACGTTCATATTTTGAGCAATTAAATTTTTGTTGAAGTTATATAAAATCAACTAAATTTACTTAATTATTTTGCAAAACTATTATTAGGATTTGAATATCTGGCTGACAATCACTCGCCACAAATTGAAATAATTAACTAACAACTACATAAATTGAGTTTAGTTAAGGTAGTCGGTAGAGCCGGTGAATAATATAAATTAAGTTATGCATGCATGACCATGACACATAACATGACAACAAATCTAATAGGAAATTAAGCTTATTATCATTATTGACAGATAAAATACCAACGAAACCAATATCATCAATTTAAGTCAACGTTGAATATAGACAATGTTACCATTATAAATACTTACTATACATATACATATATAAACATATATATAAATACATTTTTTGTTATTCATCACTGCAATGAATTACTGAACACTTAAGTAGTCTGTCCAATTCAGTTGTGGCAGTTGATGTGTGGCGTTGCGGTGGCAAACCAACATATGAAATTCATAAATTAAATTGGTTAATTGCTTCGTTGAATGTTTCGGTTGAATACAAGAAAATTCATAGGACAGTTAGTTGGTAAAATGATTAAATTAAAAACCCAGCCAGCACTTCCGGAGCGTTCAAAAATAAGATTTTTAAATGGCTCATAGAAATGATTCTTGTTTTTTTTAAAACACTCTTTTTTTTAGTAGAAAATATGAACCCTCAGAAAACAATCCAATCTAAAATGCTGTCTCAAAACGAGGGTTTATTTCTCGGACTCAAAGAAGATTCCAAAATTATTTAAATTTATGAAGAAAATTTCGATTTTATACGTTCTTTTTTCGGAATCATTTCTGAGTAGACAGGGGCTCTTTTGGACGGACCACTTTCATAGGAAAAAGTGGACAAATGTTTATCTTTTTGGAGCTTAATTCTGAGTCATTAATGATCATCTTTGTTTGCTGGGAGGTGCTTTTTACTTCAAAGTGTTACCTTTTACTTCAATCAATTCACATTTCGTTTGTGCTTCTGAAAAACAAATTAATTCCGAAAATAATACTTTACATAAAATACTCCTATCCCACACTATTTTTTTATCAGCGACGCCCACTAAATTTTACTTTACAAAACCATTGAGGCATTTTTAATGGCTAACGGATTTCCAATTTCGAAATTGTTTTGGACTAAAAAAAAAAGAAAAGGAAAACACCAAAAAGAATTTGAAATCAGATAATAAAATAAATTTTGTGGGGTGTCAAATTAAAAAGCCCTAAGAAACTTAAAAAATCTAAAAAGAGGTTTTCCACAAAAAGAAAAATTTTTAAGGATCTGTGATTTTTCTATACAAAATTTTAATTCTAATTTATTTATATGCGGCTTCCCATAAGGGCTGGTAGAGTTGCAGACATTGTGGCATCAGATGTGTTACTGCATTCTGATTGTTTCTGTTTCACACCCATATTATCCAATTTTGGTCAACAGAAATTGGATATAATCGATATAATATAATATTTATAAATACTACAAAAAATTAAAATATCGGTCGGGCTGAAATTCAGACCCTGTTTAGGAATAAACTGTACTTAAGTCAATTCTTAGCATCCTTTTTATAGCATAACAATTGATAATTGATTTTTTGAAGATGTATTCTGAACACTTTTAGAAAATATTTAATAGTTTAAAAATAATGGAAAACTTGTTTCAAGCTGAAAACAATTTATTTGGCGAAAACAAATTTGAGAGTGAACAAAAACATATTGTAAACGAGTAAAAAGGTTAAAGTCGGGCATGCCGACTATACAATACCCTACACTACTCTAGTTAAAAGCCAACTAATGTTTGGATCCGAAATTCGAATGGGTTAAAATGGGACTTGTGTCAAAATTTTCTATAATGTATATAAGCGAACCAAATTTCATTAAAATATCTTAATATTTGCGACCTGCAGTTTGTAACCAAGCCAATTTTGGGGGGACGCTTATATGGGCACTAGGTCTAAACATGAACCGATTTTAACCAAAATCAATAGGCTTCGTCCTTTTTTATTTTTTTTTTTTTTTTTTATAAAGAGAAGTAACACTCAAGAAATTCTTCCTATTAGTTAACGTGTTGCTTCCTTTGGAAAGGGGATAGAGAAGAAGTGAAAGGTGGTGAAAGATGAAAGGCTTCAAATATGGCAACACTGTAATTGCGCGAGATGTTGAATTTTAGAACGGTTGTTGCGCGCCATCTGATGGTGAGTAGGCGAACTTTGTTGAAGCTTTATATATAGTTCATAGCCCTGTTATATTATTTTACTTCGGTGGGGTTAAGTGATATGGGAACACCGAAGGAGGACGCTGCGATATGTATGAGGGATAGAAAAACTCATACATATTACTATTTTTCGTAAATTGATGTTGCCTTGGTTGGGGCTCGAACCCGCAACCTCACGTGTAACAGTCAAACGCGCTAACCATTACACCACAACGCCCTTGGACCGACATAAGGCGTTGTATCAAGTTTCATCAAAATATCTTAATATTTGCTACCTGTAGAGTGCGCAAAAAATGCATGGACAGACAGACGGACGGACAGACGGACATCGTTAAATCGAAATAAAAAAAAATTCTGAGTCGATCGGTATACTATAAGGTGGGTCTAGGACCAATATATTTGGGTGTTACAAACATCAGCACAAAGTTATAATACCCTGACCACCTAGTGGTGTAGGGTATAAAAAATTTTTTAGATATTTACCGCCAGGAATTTAGTAACGAAATACGACAAAATATTTAATTCACCAGAGGCTACTATAAAATTGTACTAAAATATACCAATATGTGTAAAAAATGTATAGATTTCTTAACACTATCACTCAAAACTTTTTAACCGCAAGAACAATTTGAATCATTTTTGATACCAAACAGTTCAGGTGGATGTCCATCAATATAGATAAAAATGAGTAGCTACGCTTCTGTTTTCCTGATAGCGATAGACGAACATACAGACAGACAAATACATACAAAAAAAACAAATAGAAAATCAGACAAACCAACAGTTAGAATTTTATAAGAATCGACAATATATATATTTATTTTATAAGGTCTAAGACCAATTTGACACATTTTACCAACAAAACAACAAACTGAAAATAGAAAGTTCGTGAAAAAACTAGTTTAATTTTTCATAATATTTTTTCTTTTCGATTATTAAAATATTTCACAAATTAAGTAGTTTTGGTATTTATAACTTGTCAATTACGAGTATTAAGGAAAATTGTACTTTAAGTATTTAGTGAATATTTTTTCTTTTAACAAAATTAAGAAAAAATTCCCCCTATAGTTTTTACCTTGAAAAATATCTTAATACAAACTATAAAAAAACCACAAAAATATGAACAATTTTTTTATAACAATAACATCACGTATTCCATAGTATATCCACAGTATATTTCCATAAATGTTATATTCGATTTGATGTGCATATACATATGTGTAAGTGTAAGGCCCAGATTGACAGTGCACTGTTTCAAATAAAAAACTATTTCTTATTATATTATCATATTAAGTTCTTTACTAAGGAAAATTAGATATTACACTCAAAATAGTAAGCCTGTTGGATGAACAGAAAAGTTTGTTAATTAAACAAAATTTCTTCCTGTTTTTTGGCTTAAAATAAAATTTGTTGATTATAAAATATTTTTTCTTAAATTTAAAATTTGTTAATTATGAAATATTTTTTGTTAAATTTCAAACCTAAATTTAAGTAAAAAACTAATAAAACTACAGTTTTTTTTAAATTATACTGAGTCCTAAAATTTGTTCAAATTTAGGATCTCAGGATCCTCCCCGGGCCTTGTCTATATTATCTGAGGGCACTCCAGAAGAGCAAGCATTTATTTGCTCTATCTTGCTTAGTATAATTTTTATAAAAAAATTTCCCAGAGTCCAAGACCCCACCAAGGTCCATTTTTGGATAGAGATAACCTTATCACTTGGATGTTACACGATTAGGGTTTGCTCTATCTCTTTTAGTTTTCGAGATACGGACCATTTAAAAAAACCGGAAAGGAAGGAAAAAGTAACGTCTTTAAAACTTTGAATACATTGGTGGCTCCAGCTGCCGGGCAATAACAGTAACATAAAAATGTTATATTTTTTTACAATAAATTGTGTAAAATTTAACGAATGGGTTCTTAAAAATTAATTATAAATAGTTTTGAAAATTAACACTCAAAATTAGTTAAAGTACTGAGGATTTTAAGTAATTTGTTAAATGAAGATAATTAAAATCTTTGTTTAAATCATTGTTTCAACTAAAAATTTGTTAAAAATTAGTCAAATCGATTTGAAACCCCTTTGACAGATTTTTCTACTAACGTATTATTTAAAGTGTACAATTATTAAAGGAATTCACAATTTTAGTGATATTGAAAGGTTTATCCTATAAAAAATTTACAAATTTACAATAAATGCTAATTTGCTAATTAAATTTTATGAACTGTGAACTTAATTATTATCTCGTTTGATCAAATGGCTATACACTTTATGAAATTATTACTACTTTTTCTAACTGAGAGCAAATATAAAAATAAATATTAAAATTTGAGAGCGCACTTTGGGACAAGTAAAAATCTAGCACAATGCTTTATATACAAAATCATATGGAGTTTAATGTTCACCGTTTTGATAATATATTATTTTAATTTATTTTTATTCTGTTAAAAATATGTAGCCAGAATATAGAGATTGGAAATGGTGTACAAATAAACTAGCATCAATGATTTATATAAACAATTTTACTCGCATCTCGTTCAAAGTTTATGTTTATTTATGCATGCGTATTCTATGTACATTAGAGTGGGCCGATTTGTATGAACAAAATATTTTTTTTGATATTGTGCCATCGATTTTTCGATAGCTTTTGGCATGAAGAAAAAATGTTCCACTACGACATATCAAAAAAATCATTTTCGAGGCATCCAAATTTAAATTTTTTACAATTTTCTAATGAATGCTAGATTAGCGCTATCTTGCGGTGGCTTTTTGAAACAACTAATGAAATTGTAAACAATATAATACTACGGCCTTTCCAAAAAGGTATTACTTATGAAAATCAGATAAAAAATGTGGCAACTAGAGGTAAAAATATATAAGCAAAATTATTTTCTGCTTATTTTCATCAACATCATCATCATCATTTCATCATCAAGCAGAAAATAATTTACTTATATACTTTTACCTCTAGTTGCCACATTTTTTATCCAATTTTCATAAGTAATACCTTTCTGGAAAGTCTGTAATGTTATATTGTTTACAGCTTCAATATCAAGAAAAGAAAATTTTGTCCATACAAATCGGCCCACTCTAATGTACATACCCAAAGCATCATATTTCATATTGTTTTATGAAAAGAAAAAAATATTCCTAGGAAACCGGAACACTCATATATAGTGCGTTTTATATTTATAAAAACACTTTCATTTTTTTAGAAAATATTATACATTAGAAGATGAGTATTATATGAGAGGATTTTTTAAGATCCATCCAGCGGTTTATATAGCATGTCTAGGCATGTTCAGACAGGCCCCATTTTAAGGAATGTTCTATAAAAAATAAGAATTCTGAAGTTTTTTGTACGGAAAGGTTTGCGATTTAAATGTCAAATTAACATATCTTAACTTCTAGTGGAATTTTTCGAAATTTGTGCTAGTTCGCGTTTTACCAGAAATTCATTTGGGTGGAAACACTTTGTTCTAACTACCCTACGGGGAATGAGGATTCAATTGCCCTCCAAGGACCTATCCCGTGACCGATCAACCGAAGGCATATTACTAAATTGGTACAAATATGAATCAAAGAGAATGAATTAATTTTCTAAGTATTTTCTGATTCGTTACTTTCACTGTTGCTTTTAAAAAACTTGACCGATACCGAAATAAAAAACAAAATTCGCGGCATATTTTTCAAAACATTTTTTATTTATTTATTTTACTATTTTTCTATTTTCAACGTTTTTTAATGTTAAAGCTGTTTTAACAATTGGTAGGTATTTCATTTAATTTTCTTTTTAACTTAAGGGCAATTTTTTAAATTCTTATTTATACTGTCAGAGTTTTTGAGGTAATTTTCTAATTTTTAATTGATTTTTTAATTTAATTATGGCCAACGCAAAAAACGAGTCAACTGCCATTAAAGGACCTATCCCGTGACTAGTCAATCGGGGGCATACTGAAGGCACTTCCACTATATTTGTGTGTGGGTTAGTGTTGTTTTCTTTTCCATTTTTTTTATTTGCTTGTAGTGTTAGTTTTTTCTTTTTCTTTTTTATTTGAGCAGAAACGAAAAATATATAACTTTACCATCAGCCGCATAAGCAACATTAGCTCAGACGGTAGAGCGTTTGCCTTACAAGCAGGAGGTTGTGTTATCGAGCCCTACTTCGACGCCAAGTAGATTTTTAATTCTTAATTTTTTATAAGTTTATTTGAAAAGCTATTTTTAGACACACCACCTTACTGTCACAAGGTGTCTTAACTGTGGCAATTGGTCATTTCCAATGACAACGTCATGTTAAAGTGATATGTCTCTTTCAAACAAAAAGACCGATCAACGACCGGTCTCCGCCCCCTTGGGACCTATCCTGCGTGTCATCTGGGGCCGGTCCCTTTCACCGTAGGGTAGGGCAATGTGCGTATCAAAACTTTTCTTTTGACAAATACATCATCATTGTGTTTAAATAACTTTGAAAATTTAATACAATTTTCACGTTAACCTGGACCACATTTTTTTAGTTCCTCTAATCTTCAGGTGGATTTTGTTTCTATTAACCATTTTCAATATGGTTCGTCCTTGAATTATAGAAACTTATATACCAAATTTCCTCAAGTTATCTTTAGAAAGGTAACCAGTAGCTCCTTTACAGGAAGAAGAAAAAGAATACAACATTTTGATTGAAAAATTTAACAGACACAACGGAATCAGCAAACTGATAAAATTTTGTCCCACCCAAAGACAAGTCAGTGGTTAGATTAGTAGTGTATTTATGGGGACTACGAGCAATTACCGCGAAGAAGCATTGCAGCGTTGCCAGATTGTTGTGATTCGGGATCCTGAATCGGGGATCCCGGATCCCCTGTGGGGATTTTGGGTATTTTGTGGGTATTTTGTGTTTATTTCGTGGGGATTTAGAGTTGCCACCTTCGGCGTTGTCATGTTGGGTGTTGCCACCTTGGGTGTTGCCATATTGGAAGTAGCCAGTTGGTGGTAAGAGTGTTGCCATCTTCGCGAGGTTCCAATTGGTGGTTGTAGTCAGATCGTTGGGGTTTGTGTCCTGGATGTTGCAATTAGGGGGGGGTTTGTGTCCCGGATGTTGCCATTAGGGGTGTTGCCAGATTGCTCAGTGAATGTATTCCGCCCCAGACCCCCGATCCCCAGCATGGTTGCCACATCTTGCGTTTAACGTTCAAGTGTGTGATCAAGCAAATCAATGGGAATGCAGCCAGATTGTTTGGTGAATGTCCCCAGCCCCAGACCCCCCGCCCCAGACCCCCCGCCCCAGACCACCGATCACCAGCATGGTTTCCACATCTTGCTTGATAGCAAGTGAGTTGAACGTTCAAGTGCTCGATCAAGCAAATCAATGGGAATGCAGCCAGATTGTTTGGTGAATGTCCCCAGCCCCAGACCCCCCGCCCCAGACCCCCCGATCCCACCACTCGCAATGTTCGCCAGGGCCCAGATCCCCGTCCCGATCCCCCAGTCGGAATGTTAAAGTCTGGTGTGGCAACTCCAACAGATAAAAAGCATACGTTTGTTGATACCAAAGTAGAAAAAAAAGAATAATTATGCAAAGTGAAACATGTTTCTAAACGTTTCCAAATATGCTTTCTATTATCAGCTTTAAATGGACAACAATAAAATTCGAAATTTATGTAAATACAATAATACACGAACGAGAGCTATTCAAGTTCATTGTCAAGACTTTTTTGTATCGAATTGTGTTGAAGAAATTGTGGTGATAATATAATATTATGCACACGCGCTCAAAATGTGTATTTTATTATTAATCATTTAAAGCTGATAAAAAAAAAGAATAATTATACAAAGTGAAACATGCTTCTAAACATTTCCAAATATGCTTTCTATTATCAGCTTTAAATGGGCAGCAAAAATTAGCACGCAATTAGTAAAGGTAAATACCAATTAGTATAGGTAAAGAAACCAATAAAGTATAAAATAATAAATAAATACCAGCTTGTAAACGTTCAGGTTGATACCCCCAATCTAAAATTAAAAATAAATTCGGAATTAAGCTACTCTCAAAAAATAAATAGAATATAAATAAATTTATACTTCTAAAAGTGAGCACTAATAAAAATAATAATAAAATGATATTTAATAGAAATAAATTAATATAATTTATAAATTTATAGATCAATTCACTAGCTAATAATATTAAAGATACAATTCATAAACTTAATAAAATTAAACCATAAGAAATAACATCACACCCAAATAAGAAACTGACATAAAATAATTTGTAAATCTATTTATTAAAATAAATACAAATCTTAATAAAAATAAAACTCTTTGAACCATTCAATATATATTACGTACAATAATCCCTATGACAACTATTCAAGTTCATTGCTATGACTTTTTTATATAGACGCGCTCAAAATGTATATTTTATTATTAATCATTTAAAGCAGATAAAAAAAAGAATAATTATGCAAAGTGAACCATGTTTCTAAACTTTTCCAAATATGCTTTTTTATCTGCTTTAAATGGGAAATAATAAAATTCGAAATTTATGAAAATATAATGATATATGTATGACTACTCAAGTCAAGTTCATTGTCATACTTTTTTGATGTTGGGTTAGTTTATATTCATGGAAAAATTATGTAAATCACCACACATGTTAATTGATTAAGTTCATTAACATTATTAGCAAAACACTCATTAGTTATTTTGGAAATATGGTGATTAAATAAACTTAAAGACGGATGTGAATATTGTAGTAGAGTCTTCAAAGATCTATAAAAAATACAGCGTTTACTGATAAGAAAGTAAAATAATGTGAAATTATATTGTAATCTTCTTCATTCTTTTTTCGTGTCAAATAAAACAAAGATGTATTAAATTTTATAAATGTGTATTTTCTTTATTTATTTTTTAGTAATTTCATGTAAAAATTTTAGACACAAGTGCCCACAATTAAATGAATTATAATTTTGATGTTGGTTATAGTTATACTTAATATTATTTCCCAAGTATTTCACAACTTCCAAAGGAGGTTGTAAGTTTCCAAAACTATCAAAATATTCTGCTTGATTTTTGTTTTTCCAATATGCTACCCAATGTGTGCCGACACCTTCTGAGTTATCGAGGTTCACTATTCCAGTCTCAAAGATTTTGGGGCGTTTTGGAAGTGAGTCTCTCATGAAAACCCCTCTAAAATGTGGAATATTCACACTAAATTTCATCAAGTCAGCATCTGTTAAAGGTCTTTTGGGTAGCTGATTTAGAAGTTTTTTGGAGGTGTACATACAATACCATAACCCTTTTTGTATGGTTTTAGATATAGACCTTTTCCCATTGCAATCTCCTCTATTACTTTGTTATGTCTGCTGGCCTCTTCGAGTTGATGTTTGGCTGCTTTTGCGGCATTTACAGTTTTAGCGATGGCAGCTCCTCCGGTAGCCAGTCCACCAATAGCACTTAGAGCGCTAAGTATGGGTATAAGTGGTAGAAAACCACCAATTTTTGGGACATTAATGATGCGTGGTATTGTTATTTGCGACTTTTTGCCCTTTAAAGATTTGTATATAGATTTACGCGCAATTTTAATGGCATTGTTAATATCTTGCGGTTTTTGTTTTTTTAGAATATTAGTAGCTGTTTTTATCGCACTATTGAAAAGTTTATTACCACATGATTTTTTCACACGCTTTGTTTTTTGTGATTTCACACCCATACCGAATTTAACTTTAGCTTTCATTGCGTTGGTTATTAGGTATGCGTTTGTTTTTTCTTGTAGGTTGCTGTCTTTAGCTAAAATTCTTTCCCACGCTCTATTTTCAAGTACTTGGTCGGCTTGATGTCTTGAATTAATGTCTTTATGCTCTGAATATATTATATCGTGCTCTCTGCACGCTGAATCTAATGGATTTATGCCTTTGTCACCTCTGCTTAGACGTTTTTGTAGTTTTGTTCCTGGTCCGCAAAATTGATAGCCTGGTAAGTGTAATTCGAATGGTAAAGAGTTTATCAACCGATCTACTAATCCTTTTCCATAGACAGTTGTCTTACGATTAACATTTTTTCGATAATGGACAACCATTTTATTTGATTTCTCATACAAAAATGATTAACATTTTATAATGTTGAATCATTTTATAAAGCGGATGCTATAAATATAAATTAGGAGATAAATAAATGCATTATCAGTTCTCAAAATGCGTTTAGTAAAACAACATAAAAGTATTGCAGTAAGGAATCTAGATTTTTCCACCAACACCCATGGGGCGGAGAAAAGACATAGTTCTTTATTACCTAATTCTATTCGTGCTTTAATAGTGGGTCCGTCTAACTGTGGAAAGACTAATGTTATGCTTGGATTGATTGAAAGTCCCAATGGACTAAAATTTGAGAATATTTACATATATTCCAAATCACTTTATCAACCTAAATATGAATATTTGAAAGAATTGGTGACACCAATAAAAGGAATGGGCTATTATACATTTTCTGATAATGAAACAGTAATACCGCCTGAAAAAGCTAGAAAAAATTCGATTATGATATTTGATGATGTAGCATGTGAGAAGCAGAATAATATTCGTCAGTATTTTTGTATGGGTCGTCATAAAAATGTTGATTCATTTTATTTGTGTCAAACGTATACTCGAATTCCAAAACACTTAATTCGTGATAATGCGAATTTTATAATCATGTTTAAGCAGGATGAAATGAATATGAAACATGTATATAGTGATCACGTTGGAGCGGATATGAATTTTGAAAAGTTTTATGCCATGTGTCGAGAATGTTGGAAAGATAAATATGGTTTTTTGGTGATAAGCAAAGATGACGGTTTGAATGAAGGTCGCTATAGAAAATTATTTGATACATTCATAAAAATATAAAATCCCGCCAATTATGAATATAGATATTAGTAAAAGATTTACCTTTGAGGCTATCACAACCCACCCCTGATCTGATACCTGGTCTGATACCTGATCGAATACCTGATCTGATACCTATTCTGATACCTGGTCTGATACCTGATACCTGATCCGATACCTGATCTGATAACTAATATATTTAAATATGAGTGAAAAAGTGTTGAAAGAGTTAATAAAAAATAGAAATGAGTTGAAGAAGAAATTTCGTAGTATAAAGATGGGTGAAGCCGCTACATTCGATCGATTAGAATACACTTTTAAACCTATAACGCGACCACTGAAACAATTAATTGATGGATCGAACAAAAATCTACTTATTTCCAAAAAAGAGCAAAGTACATTAAAGGATGAAATGTCAAACGATTATAGTAATACATTTGACAACATGCCAATGAAAATGGAGACAAGTACTCCAAAAAGGGTAAAAAATAAAAGCAAGACACTTGATGAAAGTATGCTTAGTAAAAATACTACAGAAGATAATAAATTTTATACTCAACCTACTATTGCTGAAAATGATGACATCAATGATTTATCCGATTTGGGTAGACAAAATATATTGGATACACTCTACGGTCCTCACAAAAATGTATCAAATGGTGAATGGATGTTTGGAAACAGTCCTCTAAAACTGAGTGAAGATAAAATAGTGATTGGAAATCAGAGTTGGGCACGTACTCATGGTCTATTTGAATTATTATTTTACAATGATCCCAAGAATTATGATAAAACAGAATTGGAAATCTACAAGAAAATCTTGGAGAAAACCAATGCGTATAGACGTAATTATAAAGAAGCTGGACAAATAAAGGGTACAAGAGCTACCAAATATCAAAAAATAATAAGTAATCTGATAAAAGATTTTAAATCAGGTAGTGGAATGATGCAGTTAAATCCCCAGAAATCAAACTATTTATACTGGGACGATCCAAATGAATTGGTAGAACGACTTAGACTATTGGTCGCATCACAGGCGGCCGGACACACCAACCACAACAACGAAATTGCCTCAATCATTGAGGAATTACAAGAAGCCAATATAATTGAATAAATTTATTAATAACAAAATAATAATAGTTTGATGCCTGTTGACAAATTTGGTCATTTTGCTGAAGACAAGACAGATTCATCAAGAAAGCATGTTTCTAAAAGTATGGGCTTCCTTGTTGATAGGGATAGGAATATTAATATCCAAAATAAAAGAATCAAAAATGTTGGTTATCCTACTGATGAAAAAGACGCCGTCACAAAAGAATTCATGCACTCACAAGTGCAAAAAGTGCAGCAAGAAATAAATTTGGATATAAGTCAGATAATTAGAGTGGTTGATGAAAAAATTAGTGAAATAAGTGTGAAACAACAGACGTATATGAATGGAGCAATTAAATCGCTGAATAATACAATTCATCGACTGGAAAATACGCAATTGGAAATGTTGGGCGAAAGGCAAGTGTCAGAAAAGCCGATAATTAAGTATATAAATGGTGAGAAAGATGTTGAAGATGAGAATCTTAAAAGAGTAGAGTATATGATCAGTAATGGAGAAGGATCAAAAACGGACTCTAGTCAACGAACTACATAGACAGGCGCGAAAAATCTTTAAACGACGAAGAGTTATTATGAAGGGTATAGATGATTTATGGCAAGCAGATTTAGTTGAAATGGGGAACTATTCCACGGATAATAAAGGGTATCGCTATCTTCTAACAGTTATCGATACATTTTCAAAATTTGCTTGGGCTGCTCCAATCAAAACCAAAACTTCTATGGAAGTGACCGAAGCTATGGAAAATATTTTTAAATTTGGGCGTGTTCCAAAAAACTTGCAGACTGATGATGGTAAAGAGTTTTTCAACAAATCGTTTGGCATGCTGATGAAAAAACATAAAATAAATCATTACTCTACATTCAGTGTTATGAAAGCGTCAATTGTTGAACGATTCAATAGAACTTTGAAAGGTTTGATGTGGAAAGAGTTTAGCTACAATGGGACATATCATTGGATTGATATGTACAAAGATTTGCTTGATGTATACAATAGTAAAATTTATCGCACTATTAAAATGCCGCCGAGAAAAGTAAACAAATCAAATGAGGAAAAATTGTTAAATACAGTTTACAGTCATCTAAAAATCCATCCACCCTCAAAATATCATGTAGGCGATCATGTACGCATCAGTAAATATAAGCACATTTTTGAAAAAGGCTACACACCCAACTGGACAACAGAAATATTTAAAATTAAATTAATAAAAAATACATACCCCACAACATACATTTTGGAAGATTATCAAGGCAATCCAGTTGAAGGTGGATTCTATGATGAAGAACTCGCTAAAACTCGCTATCCAAATACTTATTTAGTTGAAAAGATTTTAAAAACTAGTGGAGTTAAGATATTTGTTAAGTGGTTGGGATTTTCGAACGAACACAATTCTTGGATTAATAAAAATGAAATATTGTAATATTATCTATATATATTTATATTAAATAAAAAATAAACTTATTTAAAATAGAAAGCTATTCTTTTATTTATCTCATTCTACATTTGGTAGTCAAAATGTCAGTAACATTAACCTTAAGTGGCAACTCGTCAGAATTATCGGCTGACTACTTTCCCCCCGTAGAGCTTAACGGGGAGTATGAAGCTGCACTAGTTGATTTTCATTCATACAACAGCATACCAAATGTTGATATATACAATAATTTGTTTCACATTGGAGACAATATTATCGAAATACCTGTTGGATCATATGAACTTCAAGATATTGTAGACTTTATAACAGAGGAATATGAGCGAGAAAATTTTGATAAGAAGATAGAAATAGAGTCAAATAACAATACAATGCAAATTGTAATATATAGCTCTCATGATCCGATATACTTTGATAAAGAAAATTCAATTGGAGAACTTTTAGGATTCGATGCAAATACTTTGGATCATGGAATAGAACATATTTCAGATCAACCTGTGAACATATTTAAAATCAATCTGTTGCGGATTGAATGCAACATTGTAGTCAATACCTATATTAATAATACTAATGCTCACACGCTACATGAATTTGGGATAAGAGTATCACCTGGATATAAAATAGATGAGATGCCCCGAAATTTAATTTATTTGCCACTCAACTGCAAGGAGATAAGTTCACTAAACGTACGAATAGTTGATCAGGACGGTGATTTAATTAATTTTCGTGGAGAAGAAATCACACTTCGAATACATTTGAGACCAAAGCTATAATGATTATTTACAATAAAAAGGGGCTTATAACTCCACATCCAAACATTATATCCCCACCAGTTGGAGAATCGAGATCGTTAAAGTCATCTAAACGTTTAACACCTGCAAACATACAGTTTCTTAAAAGTTTAAAATTTAAACTAAAATGAGTTCCATCATTAATGTCTTGGAAAAACCTGTATCGGATGATACCATTATAAAAAAAGATTATCACACATATACCCCATACTTGCAGTCATTTAACAACAATGATGAAATTCGAATCTCAGTACAAAATCAGGATTTATATCTCTTGCCCAGCGAAAGTTATCTTTATGTCGAAGGTAATGTTTTAGATGCCTCTAAAAATAGTTTTATAGCGAATGTTTTCAAAATGAAGAATAACGTTGTTCCATATCTATTTGATGATATTCGCTATGAACTTAACGGAGTTGAAATTGATCGCACAAGATATTTGGGTATTGCAAGCACAATAAAAAACTATGTTTCATTGAATTCAATGGAGGGTACAATGATGCAAAATGCTAGTTGGAATAATGGGAATGGTATACCACTAACAAATTCAAACTTTAACTTTTATGTACCTCTAAAGAGTTTGCTGGGATTTGCCGAAGATTTTAACAAAATCATACTAAATAGCAAACACGAACTAATATTATTGCGTTCCAAAAGCGATGACGGATTGGTTACATCAAGTATGGCTACTGAAAAGCCGAAATTAACCATCACAAATATCTCATGGCGAATTCCACATGTCCACCTCTCCGATACGAGTAAATTAAATATGATGAAAACTATCAAGAGTGGATCATCCCTCCCATTGGCATTTCGCAGTTGGGATTCTCATTTTAATCCCAAACTAACAACAGGAACTAATCACATTTGGAATGTTAAATTGGCTGTGAATAGAGAACGCCCACGATTTGTTTTGATTGCCTTCCAGAATGCTGATAAAATTATTAATTGTGATTTAACTAACTTGAAAGTACATTTGAATTCTGAGTCATATCCGTATGACGATTTAAATCTCAACTTTGAAAAAGAACGCTTTGCTGTTCTCTATGAAATGTATGTGAAATTTCAACAAAACTACTACATGAAAGAGCCTCAACCATTACTCTCATGTCAAGATTTTAAGAATAAAGCCCCAATTATTGTTGTTGATGTCTCTCATCAAAATGAGTCAGTTTCAAGTGGACCAATTGATATCAAAGTCGAATTTGAAACATCTAAAAATATTCCAGAGAATACAACAGCTCATTGTATTTTAATTCATGATCGCTTAATCGAGTACACGCCATTGACGGGGTTGGTGCGAAAAATCATCTAAAAAATCAACAAAAAATAAAAAATTTAAATAATGCATACAGAACGCGTTTTCGTAGACTTGCAGGGATTCCGAGGAAATAACAATAAGTTTATAATAAAAGAAGTAGCTATGGTTGCTGGTCAGGAATATCTTAATTTTATAGTTGAACCACCATACCACATCTCCAAATTATCTGCAGACAAAAGAAGGTTAACATACTGGCTGACTAAAAACTTTCATGGATTGCGGTGGGAAGATGGAACTGTACCCTACTCCAAACTAAATGAAATTCTTCAACAAAATACCGCAGGAGTATACAAAATATACGTAAAAGGTAGTGAGAAACAAGAGTTTTTGGAAAATGTGCTGGGAAGAGAAGTCTTAAACATTGAAGACAATGTATGTATGAATTTTAAGACTCTTGAAGAAGAATATCCCTACTGTTCTGGATGTGAAAACCATACCACTAAAAATTGTGCTCTCAAAAAAGCCTTTATGTTACAAAATTACTTTAATTTCAAACTTAATAATAATATATCATAATCACAAACAAATTATAAAATAAAAACACAACTTTTTAATTTTCTGTAAACTCAAATTTAAGTCTTTTTTATTTACTTTAATTAAGGGGGGGGGGGGGGGGGGTAGGGGGTGGGTAAATTAATTTAACATTTAACATCTTGAACGATGAAGACTGTACATTTTAATACAACTCCCACTATACATTTAATGTATAATGTATGAAGTAAAGATAAACGTTCCAGAAAAATGTATTAGAATGATATATGCACTTATAGAACTAAGAAATCAAAATGTAGATATATTTATAAGAAAATTAAAATAAAGTGAAAAAGAAAACTAAAAATTAAATAAAAATATACATTTTATTTTTATATAAATAATTTTATTTTTATATAAATATTTTATTTTTATTAAAAATTTAATTCTAATGAATCAGAAAAAACACTTTTTTTCCTTATAATAGAAAAAATTTTCTTTTTGAATAAAGCTAATTGTTGGTTGGATATCACCAAATATCGTCTTGGGAGAATTAGTATAAAATCTTCTAAAATCAACAATATTCGTTCTTCCTCATTGATTGATACCCTGTCAGCATCATATACAGCATATGGGGTGTTGAATATTAATGAGTCCACTTCAATTGTCGGCTTATATCCTAATATATTGAAAGAAGCAGCAAACTCCTCGCATTCATCCAAATCAATGTTGTTGTTGATGATAATTGATTCCATTTCTTTTTTTTTTATTTTTTGGTCTAACTCGTACAAAGGAAAGTAATATACTTAACTTGTGAAGAAATTGGTTTGGAATTTATATTAATTTTTTACATATCAAGTATTTTATTTCTTTTCGCAATTAAATAAATTCTCAATCCCAATAGTTGAAAAAACGTAAAAATAATTATATAACCAAACCGCGAAACTATCAGTAAACACTGTATTTTTTATAGATCTTTGAAGACTCTACTACAATATTCACATCCGTCTTTAAGATTATTTAATCACCATATTTCCAAAATAATTAATGAGTGTTTTGATAATAATGTTAATGGACTTAATCAATTAACATGTGTGGTGATTTACATAATTTTTCCATGAATATAAACTAACCCAACATCAAAAAAGTATGACAATGAACTTGACTTGATATTTTCATAAATTTCGAATTTTATTATTACCCATTTAAAGCTGATAAAAAAAAAAAAAAAAAAAAAGAAAAAAAAAAAAACATATTTGGAAACGTTTAGAAACGTGTTTCACTTTACATAATTATTCTCTTTTTTATTTGCTTTAAATGATTAATAATAAAATATATATTTTTGAGTGCGCGTGTATAAAAAAAGTCATTTCAATGAACTTGAATAATTGTCATGCGTACTAATTTTTGCTACCCATTTAAAGCTGATAATAGAAAGCATATTTGGAAACGTTTAGAAGCATGTTTCACTTTGTATAATTATTCTTTTTTTATCAGATTTAAATGATTAATAATAAAATGTACATGATAACTTGTAATCATCAAGCACAACTATTTTATTTCTTTTCGCAGCTAAATAAATTCTCAATCCCATTAGTCGAAAAAACGTAAAAATAATTACATAACCAAACCGCGAAACTATCAGTAAACGCTGTATTTTTTATAAATCTTTGAAGACTCTACTACAATATTCACATCCATCTTTAAGATTATTTAATCACCATATTTCCAAAATAATTAATGAGTGTTTTGATAATAATGTTAATGAACTTAATTAACATGTGTGGTGATTTACATAATTTTTCCATGAATATAAACTAACCCAACATCAAAAAAGTATGACAATGAACTTGACTTGAGTAGTCATACATATATCATTATATTTTCATAAATTTCGAATTTTATTATTATACATTTAAAGGTGATAAAAAAAAAAAAAAAAAAAAAAAAACATATTTGGAAACGTTTAGAAACGTGTTTCACTTTACATAATTATTCTCTTTTTTATTTGCTTTAAATGATTAATAATAAAATATATATTTTTGAGTGCGCGTGTATAAAAAAAAGTCATTTCAATGAACTTGAATAATTGTCATGCGTACTAATTTTTGCTACCCATTTAAAGCTGATAATAGAAAGCATATTTGGAAACGTTTAGAAGCATGTTTCACTTTGTATAATTATTCTTTTTTAATCAGCTTTAAATGATTAATAATAAAATGTACATGATAACTTGTAATCATCAAGCACAACTATTTTATTTCTTTTCGCAGCTAAATAAATTCTCAATCCCATTAGTCGAAAAAACGTAAAAATAATTACATAACCAAACCGCGAAACTATCAGTAAACGCTATATTTTTTATAAATCTTTGAAGACTCTACTACAATATTCACATCCGTCTTTAAGATTATTTAATCACCATATTTCCAAAATAATTAATGAGTGTTTTGATAATAATGTTAATGAACTTAATCAATTAACATGTGTGGTGATTTACATAATTTTTCCATGAATATAAACTAACCCAACATCAAAAAAGTATGACAATGAACTTGACTTGAGTAGTCATACATATATCATTATATTTTCATAAATTTCGAATTTTATTATTATCCATTTAAAGTTGACAAAAAAAAAAAAAAAAAAACATATTTGGAAACGTTTAGAAACGTGTTTCACTTTACATAATTATTCTTTTTTTTATCTGCTTTAAATGATTAATAATAAAATATATATTTTGAGCGCGCGTGTATAAAAAAGTCATTGCAATGAACTTGAATAGTTGTCATGCGTACTAATTTTTGCTGCCCATTTAAAGCTGATAATAGAAAGCATATTTGGAAACGTTTAGAAGCATGTTTCACTTTGTATAATTATGCTTTTTTTATGCAGATATTCCACCGATGTACACTTTTTGGTGACAGACACCTGTGAATGCGTATTTTTTTGGATGCAAAGAAGATCTATTCAAGCTTTAATAAAGAAATATAAAAATCTCATTAATGTATTTCATACAAGAAATTTTAAATAAAGATCCGTTTATAATCATTTTTCAAAAATCGTATTATTTCAATTTATTATCAGTACATATTATATAAAAGCTAAAAAATAATAAAAAAATATACGTATACATTTTAATTACATACTTTCTAAACGTGTGATTTAAGTAATGACATTGAACTCAAATATTTACCATGTGTGGAAGGTACACAAGTTTCTTTATATTTAAATAAATTTCGAATTTTATTAGTAGTCAGTTTATGCTAATTACAGAAAACATTTTTGTATATGTTTAGAATCATGTTTTGCCCTGCTTAATTATTTTACTTTCTTATCAGTAAACGCTGTATTTTTTATAGATCTTTGAAGACTCTACTACAATATTCACATCCATATTTAAGTTTATTTAATCACCATATTTCCAAAATAATTAATGAGTGTTTTGCTAATAATGTTAATGAACTTAATCAATTAACATGTGTGGTGATTTACATAATTTTTCCATGAATATAAACTAACCCAACATCAAAAAAAGTATGACAATGAACTTGACTTGAGTAGTCATACATATACCATTATATTTACATAAATTTCGAATTTTATTATTACCCATTTAAAGCTGATAAAAAAAAAGCATATTTGGAAAAGTTTAGAAACATGTTTCACTTTGCATAATTATTCTTTTTTTATCAACTTTAAATGCTTAATAATAAAATACACATTTTGAGCGCGTGTGCATAATATTATATTATCACCACAATTTCTTCAACACAATTCGGTATAAAAAAGTCGTGCCAATGAACTTGAATAGCTATCGTGCGTGTATTATTGTATTTACATAAATTTCGAATTTTATTGTTGCCCATTTAAAGCTGATAATAGAAAGCATATTTGGAAACGTTTAGAAACATGTTTCACTTTGCATAATTATTCTTTTTTTTTTTTGCACTTTGTTATCAGCAAACGTTTACTTTTTATAAGCTTTGAATGCTCTCTGCAAAAAATAAAAAAATTTGCATATGCGCGTGTACATAATATTATATTATCAACACAATTTCTTCAACATAATTTGATATAAATAGACGATCTTTCTAATTTTCTATATCAATTCAATATTCCACAAATAAGATGTCAAGTTTACTATCAAATTTCAATAAAATAAGTGAGGCGAAACCCATCCTTAAACTTAAGGAAATACCGTACCTGGGTGAGGTCCGGATTTTAAGAGCCAGGAGGACGAACACACCCTTTGGGATGTGTGTTTTGGTCGAGACTCAGAATAATGTAATATTCTTACCCCAAAGATACAACGATCTAAGTGATGAGGAGGTGACGGCGATGGGATCCGGAACTTTTAAACTAATAAAGGAGTCTAAGGAGGCCGACAAAGCAGTAAAATTTAAAATAAGTAATATTTAGATTTAAAATTTTTTTATATTTAAATAAAAAATTTATAAATAAAAAATATTAAATAAAAAATAAAAAAAAAATAGTCTTTTCATTTCCAATAGGTGTTTTTATTTTTTCAACTTTTTTTTTTAATTAAATAAAAAATTTATAAATAATAAACAAAAAATAAAAAAAAATGTCTTTTCATTTCCAATAGGGTATTTTATTTTTCAACTTTTCTTTGCAGCTTTTTAATTTATTAATAAATAAAGAAATTAATAAAAATAAAAAAAATAATCTTTTAATTTCAAATAGGGACTTTTATTTTTCAGCTTTTTTTTAAAAATTTAGATATTTTTTATATAAATTTATAAGATTATAAATTGCTCGTCTTTTGAAGATGAAAATAAAACATCTACAGGTGTCAACGCCTTCCAAACACAGATCATTCGACCATTCACAATCATTAAAATGTTCACCATGAATTGATTCCTCAAGTTTTTTGTGTTCATAAATATGGAGATCTTTCAAGAATTTCTCTATAAATAGTAAATCTTTGCCGCAAATGAATCCATTATAATTATAAAGGAACTCATTTATTTCCGCACGTAAAGACGACATTTTTAATAATTAAATGGTATATCGTTTTCCAAAATATAAAGTAAGACTAAATAACAAGACTCTTGACAAATACAATATTTTATCCAACTCGAAATATTTTAAATAACAAACATTGCGATAACAAAAAGCTTAATGATTAGTCATTGCTTAAATCAAAACATATGTATAAAAATATTTATTCATTTCTTGATAACTAGTGATCATCAAGCACACCTCTTGGAGTTGCCACACCAGACTTTAACATTCCGACTGGGGGATCGGGACGGGGATCTGGGCCCTGGCGAACATTGCGAGTGGTGGGATCGGGGGGGTCTGGGGCGGGGGGTCTGGGGCTGGGGACATTCACCAAACAATCTGGCTGCATTCCCATTGATTTGCTTGATCGAGCACTTGAACGTTCAACTCACTTGCTATCAAGCAAGATGTGGAAACCATGCTGGTGATCGGTGGTCTGGGGCGGGGGGGTCTGGGGCGGGGGGTCTGGGGCTGGGGGTCTGGGGCTGGGGACATTCACCAAACAATCTGGCTGCATTCCCATTGATTTGCTTGATCACACACTTGAACGTTAAACGCAAGATGTGGCAACCATGCTGGGGATCGGGGGTCTGGGGCGGAATACATTCACTGAGCAATCTGGCAACACCCCTAATGGCAACATCCGGGACACAAACCCCCCCTAATGGCAACATCCAGGACACAAACCCCAACGATCTGACTACAACCACCAATTGGAACCTCGCGAAGATGGCAACACTCTTACCACCAACTGGCTACTTACAATATGGCAACACCCAAGGTGGCAACACCCAACATGACAACGCCGAAGGTGGCAACTCTAAATCCCCACGAAATAAACACAAAATACCCACAAAATACCCAAAATCCCCACAGGGGATCCGGGATCCCCGATTCAGGATCCCAAATCACAACAATCTGGCAACGCTGCAATGCTTCTTCGCGGTAATTGCTCGTAGTCCCCATAAATACACTACTTAGATTATATGTCAATTAATCAAAGTAAATTTAATTGTTGACTTGTTTCCGTATGAGAAAAAAAGTATGCCATACCGGGAATCGAACCGGCTACCCTCTGCATAGGCTATGACGCATAGCATCACCTCTTAACAAAATACACCACGTTCGGCACAGCGATGAGTGTGTCTAATTGAAGTTTTGTCAATCACAGCCTACACAGTGTGTTTGTAATAGGAAAAGCCAGAATTAACAAAATAATAAAGAGCAATTTATTTTTCAATTAGAATATTTCCCTTCTTATTCCTATGGTTATCTAATTTTCACAAGTAATTTTCACATTCAATTCTTGGATACCAAGTCTTGATCGGATAGGTTGTTGCTATTTTGTGAAATTTTAAAATTTTTTATTTTTAGATCAACAAAATAAACTCGATATTAACCAGATCTAGAGAGTAGTGGAGGCATACAATGTTTTACACAAATAAACCAGGTTACCGGTTTTTCAAAATTTCGTTATCCGGTCTACTTAATTAAGATAATAGAGTTCGCCTTATTGTACCTTCCAAGGTAATTCTTTTAAACTTTGTATTTACCTCTTTTCACAGAATGTTTATATAAATAATATCCATTTAAATATTTATCAAAGTTTGTTAAATTACTATTCATTCAATAATGTTTATAAGATTATTTTTAATTCCTCTGATTTTATATACGGTATATTTTAAAATAATTCTCTCTTTGATATTTAATTAAAACATACTTTTTCAACATCTCAAGTTAATGAGACACACTTGATTTTATGTATGTATGCTTCTGTGTGCAGTAATATACCAATACACACTTACGAACATTATACGTACGAGTACATTTTACTAGAATTTTTTTTTTTGCAATTATCCTATACAAAGTGTTTATGCAAGTATAAATTTTTTCTAATATAGAGCATTACATACTGCATTATAAGCAGTCTTTTTGTAAATTAATTATAATCTAGTGTTTTACAAAGTTGCCACTTTAAAAGTGTTTTTTGTATTCTCTGTGGTATTCAATAGAATTGCGCTACTTTACAATGTATTTGCTTTGACACATACAAATTATCGCTTGATGAATCAAGTTCACATAATATCGAAAATATTCAAAATTGTTCACTGGGATACAGTAACTACTCATATTCTTATAACAACGCACTAACGTTAATAGCATTCGAAAAACACTCTAAAGCAGTTTCTGTATGAAGAAGGAGAAGAAGAGAAATGTTAAGAAGAAGAAAAGTAATTTAATTAATAACAAACCAGAAGAAGCCTTTCTTTGTGCAATAAACATGCAACATAATATGAAACTATAACTACTTTATATTTTAACTACAGTGGGTATGAAATTGACACTAAAGGTAAGATAAAACAAAGTAAATTATATGCTGCATAAAATACAAATACATATACAGTACACTAAGAAAAAAAAGCCTCTTGAATTTGAATTTAATAAAAACATTTCACAAACGTTATGAAATGCATCATTAATGACGGGAAACATTATCACCATTTCAAGGCTTTTATTAAAGTCATTTTTATTTACATAATCCTCATTTAATTTAACTATACCCAGTGTAGAAAATCATTACCAGATATGTGGTTATGTAACTACATACTTGGTAATGGTAACTAGTTACTTTTGTTATTACATTTCTTATTACCTTTATATGGCGATGTCGCGGAAAATAATGAGTTATAGTTACACACTAGCATACGAAAAATCAGAAATATATCCTTACCTATGTGCTTACCAGTACTGACAAAAATAATGAGTCCAAAAATAGATTTTTAAAAAAATAAATTATATAAAAAAAAAATATTTTTTATTGTATTTTTTTTTTTTTTAATAAAATGTGCTGGTGCTGGAATCGAACCTGTGTCTACAGATTGCCAGTCAACAGCTCTACCATCTGAGCTATATCGACATGTAATATTTAATAGATAAAAATATAATTGACCTGCTGCACACAAGTAAGCTTACTCGCCAACATACAAAAAATCAAAAAATATGTGGTTACATATATCCTTACCAGTGTTTAAAAAATATTGAGTCTAAAAACAGATTTCAAAAAATTTTCAAAAAAATCTGGAAAATTATTTTCTATTTGAAATAATGATAGAAATAAGTCATTATCAGTAACTCATTATTATATGTTTTAAAATAATGGGTGTCATTATTGGTAGTCCAAAAAATAATGATATGTCATTACCGTTTCTACACTGGGTAGTAATGGGTTAATTAAATATTTTTAGAACTTTACATGTACATTACTTACCTACTTGTTACATTTTCATTTTGAAAACAGAAGGAAAGTTGGATTTTCGAGCTCATGCGCGGTTCCAGCAATTAATATAAGGGGAAAAATCATACGCCTCAGTGGACAACTCAATGTATTTGTCTACTGTGGCTTATGATTTTCCCCCTTATATTAATTGCTGGAACCGCGCATGTTCAAGCTTCTATAATAAATTATGACATGAAAAATATAAAGCTCGTTTTTAAGTGTACAAATGGCCAAAAATTCAAAAACAGCTCACTCTTTCCCGGGCAATATTAATGAAATCTTTAAAGTACTGATTTTTAATTGCAAGACGGGTTGATTTGAAGTCAAGTTATAGTTATTAAATTTTCGGTTAGAAACATAGCTCAAGAAGAAATTTAGAGGCAGCATGTTAAGAAAAACACTTTTTCTTTTCGGAAAACATTATAATACTAATTTTCAAGATATCGAGCTTAGCAATAAAAATTATGCCAATACCTTTGGCAGTGAAGAAATGATGAAGGTTTACTTTTGGTTAATCTTCCTAATATTACCTGATTTTTTTCATGCAAATTTAAATATCATAGTGTAGAAATAGTTATGACATATCGTTACTTTTTGAACTACTTATAATGTCACCGTATTGTTTTCTACATTATTTTAAAACCTATAATAATGAGTTGCTAATAACTACCCAGCTGTAAGATGTGTTTTAAAGATAATGTCAGCAAAGCGGTGTAAGTGACAAGTCAGCAGGTCTGTACTTTTTTACTTTTCCTAGATTGGCCCTGACAAACTGCCTATTTGTCATCATCACAGGCGTTTACGCTTAACTTATGCTGACTAACCACCTACTTGGCATAAACACAATATGCTTTTCTTAATTTGCGCTGACTAACTCGCGTCAATATCGCGTCTTAATAAATCTATTAAAAAAATAAAATAAATTTTTTCGCGTTACAGCGTTTTAAACCGCAAACCTCAAAACTAAAAATATATCAATGTCTGAGCGTTTACATATTTACACCATATTCGATTTGAAACGTGTATGTTCTGAATTTGAATTTGGATTAGTTTAGGTGAAAGGGGAAGGCGATGACCTAATAAACAGAAGTCTTCTGGTTTGAGGCTTCGTGAATATAATATCAAATAAAAAACTTTGAATTTTTAATGGAAGAAAATTAACTACAAGGAAAGGAAAGATAGAAACAATGTGAGTAGTGGTAGTAAAAAGGATCAAAAATGCAAAAGTTCTTTTAGCGATTTTTAGAAGTTGACGTGGTGAAGACAACTTACTGATCAGTGCTTTTAATGTCAGTGATCCAAGATTCTTTTTAGTGGTTTTTAAAAGTAGAGGTGGTGATGACAACTTATTGAACAGTGCTGGTAATGTCAGTGACGACTTTCTAAAGATATGTCATCATTTATTCATCATATTGACCTCTTGGTGACTTGTACTGATGATATTTTTACGTTGTTATGAATGTCAGCAGGTGTCTGTGAATGTTTTGTATGAGAACGGATCAGCAATTCACCATTAACAACGACATGTCGCTAAGCCGTCATAATACTTTACCAATTACAACTTATTTTTATACTTATTTAAATTCTTTTGCAATTTTTTTTTTGAAAATGATAAACTGATACTTTTTTTATTGCATCCCTTATTACTTTTGTATAGCGATGTCGTGCAAAATAATCACTTATGCTTACACACCAGCATACTAACAATCACTTACATGCTTATCGGTATTGGCAATAACAACCCTACGGGGAAAGGACCAATGATGACACGCAGGATAGGTCCCAATGGGGCGGAGACCGGTCGTTGATCGGTCTTTTTGTTTGAAAGAGACATATGACTTTAACATGACGTTGTAATTGGAAATGACCAATTGCCACAGTTTAGACACCTTGGGACCGTAAAGTGGTGTGTCTAAAAATAGCTTTTCAAATAAACTAATAAAAAATTAAGAATTAAAAATAATCTTCTTGGCGTCGAAGTAGGGCTCGATAACACAACCTCCTGCTTGTAAGGCAAATGCTCTACCGTTTATGCCTGATGGCTGGCTGATGCTAAAGTTATATATTTTTCGTTTCTGTTCAAATAAAAAAGAAAAAGAAAAAACAAACACTACAAGCAAATAAAAAAAATGGAAAAGAAAAAATAGAAAAGAAAACAACACTAACACACACACAAATATAGTGGAAGTGCTTTCAGTATGCCCCCGATAGACCGGTCATGGGATAGGTCCTTTATGGCCGTTGACTCGTTTTTTGCGTTGGCCATAATTAAATTAAAAAAATCAATTAAAAATTAGAAAATTACCTCAAAAACTCTGATAATACATATAAATAAAAATTAAAAAAACTGCCCTTAAGTTAAAAAGAAAATTAAATGAAATACCAATTGTTAAAACTAAAACAGATTTAACATTAAAAAACGTTGAAAATACAAAACTTAAAATTTTTTTAGCAAAAAATTATAAAAATTTAAAATAAGAGCTAAAATAAGCAAATCGTAAAAATAAAGTTCAAAATAAATAAAAGAGTAAAATAAATAAAAAAAATATTTTAAAAAATATGCCGCGAATTTTATTTTATATATCGGTATCGGTCAAGTTTTTTAAAAGCAACAGTAAAAGTAACGAACAGAAAATACTTAGAAAACTAATTCATTCTCTTTGGTACATATTTGTACTAATTTAGTAATATGCCTTCGGTTGACCGGTCACGGGATAGGTCCTTGGAGGGCAATTGACTCCTCATTCCCCGTAGGGAATATACAGCAATTTCGAACTTTTTCAAAAATTACGGGCTTTTGACAATGGATTCTGGTTGTACTGTGTAATGAGTCTAAAATTAGATTAAAAAATACGTTTTATAATTTTTTTTTTTATTTTAAATGTAAAAGAACGGTAAACTAGTGGAAAGAATGGGAAACGAAATGGAAAGGAACGGGAAACGAGTGTAATTGAAACACTATGCAAGTGGAAAGAAATGGAATGGGGAACTAGTGTAACTGAAACACCAGACAATAGAAATGAATGTAATGGGAAACACAATGGAATAGAATGAGGAACGGAATGAAATGGAGAATGAATTAGCATGGAGCCGAATTGAAAAACTAAATTTGGGAAACGGAATCGAACGAAGAGTGTAGAAAGAAATGAAATGGAACGATGAACTGTTTTGTTGACAATGACAATGGAAGGAAATGGAATGAAACGTAGGACGATTGCATCAGTAAATTTGAGAAACCAAATGGAATGAAACGTTGGATGAGTGAAATTAAATTGGTAGACAAGTGAATCGAAATGGAATATAACGCGGAATGTATGAAAGCACTAGGCAATGGGAACGAAATACAATTTAACTGCGAACGAAATGGAACTTGGAACACTAAAATTGTGAATCGAAATGGAATAGGACAGGCAATGAGTGTAATTGAAACAGGATATCACTGGAATCAAACTGAAAAGAATTTGCGTAAGTCAAACCGCTGGACTTTGGTACTTGAAATTTTGAATGTGACTCTACCTTCTAATATAGACATCCACTGATGCAGTATTATATATATTTCTGAGTTGTGCAGACCCCGTCAGCTGGAAATCTGAAACTTAGCAGTAAAAAGTACTCTAAATAAGCTGAAACAAATTTATTAAAAGGATTAAAAGAGCATAGCAATTTTCTTCTAAATATACTCCATATTTAAAAGTACAGGTAACGAAGTTTCGGGCTTTTAAGCCATATGTATCGATGAATTGGTGGAAGAGATCGATGTATTCAACTTTCCAACAGAATTTTTTAATTCACTTGAATTGCGAGTTCTACCTTCAGATAGACTCCAATTATATTAACCTTAACGCAAGCTTAAAACTTATGTATTTATAATAAGCATAACAAATTTAAAATAGTAAACTTTTACTTGATGTCCCCTTTTATTTTAGCTTTTTTCTATTCAATACACACTTAGAAATATTCTCAAGTTAAAGTATGAGTACTTTACATACATTACAACTACTTTGACTTCGAACTTTGTGCCTTTTTTGTGAAACTGTGTGTGTGTGTGTGTATGTGTTTGTGTGTAAACGTATGAATAATATATTTTTTTCTATTATTCTTTTTTTGTTACCACCTCAAAGTTTATTTTAAGTGAGTTCAAGCATATACTGGCTGTCCCACAAATATTCATGTATTACTAATTTGTATTTATGGTAAATTTAGCACAGAACAAAATAAACTTATTACGTATTGTTGCTGGTATTGTGGTGGTTGCTTTTGAAGATACAAATAAAGACTTTCAACAGTGGTTGGCCAATGTTTTATTATTCGGTTTTATAAAAATTAATCCTTTTACAAATAATAGAAATCATAATATCAATAAACATGACTTTTGGTATTCAATTGTTTTATGTGTAATACGGTTCAACAATGCGTATACTTAATATTAACTAACACTCGTATAACTCATACGCACCATGTACCAAACATTTTTAAATATCCATACATATAACCAGAGAAGACAGAAAAAAGCAAATTCCGATGTGTTAGCAAAAATATATTGTAAAAAAGCAAGAAAAAAGCATAAGTAAAAAAATTTGGAAAAATAACAGTTTGAAAAAAAGAAAATCAAAAGTTAAGTGAAAAAATATTTTTTTTCTGAGCAAAAAAAGTATTTTTGGGCAAAAATTCTTATAAAACAGAAAATCCAAAAAAAAGGAAAAAGAAGCAAATATGAGTGAAACAAGCAATAAAAAGCAAACACAGTAATTTTGTCTTCTCTGAATATAGCACAGCACGAACATATTTGTTGTTTGCTACCTGAACTAAGTTTTGTGTTTTTTTTTTTTTATTAAGACTTTATTGAAATATATATAGATAATATTAATTTTACAAATTTGATTTTTTGAGAATTAAAAATTGTATGCGAAAACTTTTGTCGTGGAGATTTCAATATTTTGTGAATACCTTTTAATATAAATATCGGTGTAGTTGTAAATAGCTAGAAAGTTATGTAATTAATACCGCGTCTGTGAAAATTTTGCCAGTCCCTATAAATTTAAAAAACGATAGAATAAATGTACTTATGTTCATTTTTCATAAGCAGTATAAATTTGAATTTATTTTATTTTATGAGTCTGATTTTACAAATATAAATACAAATATTTTTTAATCTTATTCATAGTCAGTAAAATGAAATATTTATTATACTTTTGATTAGGCTTACAATTGAATTTGGGATAAACTTAATAAATATTGTCGTTAAAGTTTTAAATATTTAGAATTTTTGAATTTATGCACCCAGAAAACAGATTCGGTGCTGACAACCCCATTTGTTGCCAATTGAATGGTTCAGTTGCATCAAATGAATTTGTCGGTTGCGGCTACCGAATTATTCTTGATACAACTGAAATTCCGTTGCCATAGTCAAATTAGTCCTGTCTCAATTGGATTTCTATTGCCACAACTGAAAAATTCGGCTACCATAACCGAACCATGTGATTGGCTACAAATGCGGTTATCAGAACTGAATCTGTTTTCTGGGTGTGTATTTAGGATATTTTATTAAAAAAATATATATTAAAATTAAGTTGGGAAATATTTGTTTCTTAGCAATACTATTAAGGTCACCCCAAGAAAAATTTTTACAATCAGTAGCCAACCACACCCATTCTACAACTGGTTCCTCTGCAACCGATTCCATGGAACTGGTTCCGGAACCAGTTCCTGGGATCCTATATGGAAGGTGTGGGTGACGTAGAATCAATTCCAGAACTAGTTCCAGAACTGATTCTAGAGCAACCGGTTCCACTTTGGAGCCATAGAAGGGGTTGCTTTTGGGACAATTTCAAACAAAAAGAATCGGTGTTAGAATCGACAGTAGAAGGGGTTGTGAATGAAAAGTAGCTATTGCACAACCGATTCTTTGGAACAGAAAATTTTCCTGGGACCTTACTTACCCAGTAAAATTTTTTACAATCGGTAGCCAACCACACCCATTCTACAACTGGTTCCACTGCAACCGATTCCATGGAACTAGTTCCGGAACCAGTTCCTGGGATCCTATATGGAAGGTGTGGGTGACGTAGAATCAGTTCCAGAACTAGTTCCAGAACTGATTCTAGATCAACCGGTTCCACTTTGGAGCTATAGAAGGGGTTGCTTTTGGGACAGTTTCAAACAAAAAGAATCGGTGTTAGAATCGACAGTAGAAGGGGTTGTGAATGAAAAGTAGCTATTGTACAACCGATTCTTTGGAACAGAAAATTTTCCTGGGTAGAAATTTAATGGGTTTCACATTTTTTTTGAAAAAATATTAAAACGAATTTATTTGTTTAAGAGTAAGGAGAAAACAGCATGTGGCTCTTAAAATTAATATTATATTTGTTGGAAAAAATATTTTTTTAAATGAAAAAAGTTTTTATTTAAAATTTGTATGTACTTTATATTTGCTTTTGCAAGTATATAAACTTTATTGTAGACTTACTTGTTCATAAATACTACCCTAAGCACAAAAGTTTCGTAGGAATAATAAATATTGATATCTGAACAAATATTTTAACAATCGGTTTATGCTGCACATACTTATATTTGAACTGTTTATTTTGCGACCGGTGTCATGTAAGATGTTATAGAAATTATTTCTCGTAGTCAAAACACAAAATTCTCTGGCGCAGAACTAGTAAGGTAACGTATTAAAAATCATTTCTATAGCAGCCTTTAAGAGATTGGAGGAAAAACTTGCCAACTTCGAAAATAATTATATTTTTCTGCATATAATGCGAAAATGTTTTTTTTATAAGAATAATATATTTTATAGTTATTTTGATTCTTTCCCTACCATGTGCACATATTTAAAAGAATATATAAAATTTGATAATGCAAAAAAAAAACTTTATACTTTTTGCAAATAAGTTTATTAGGCTCTTGAACTTCAAATAAAAATCATTATATGTATAAGCAGTTCAACATGGCAATATAGTCGCCATATTTGTTAATGAAGTCCAGATTTTAAAATATATAATAGTCTCTGAAAAAAGGGGATTTTGGTCTTTTTCATAAACTAATAAAGATGGATAATTGAAATTTGGCATATAGCTTCGTTATATTATGAGAAGAACACCAATCAAAGTATTTTTGGCCATACGAATGATTAACGGGTAAAGCGGGCATGAGAAGTTTCAACAAATCGATTTTCGAAATGGCATTTTTGGTGTTTTAGAGGGGAAAATATATATATATTATATATTTTTTTCTAACTTGAGGACTCCTAACAAGAATCTGAAGTCAAAATAACGATACATCAGCAGACGAAAAGGCGGTAGTGAAAGGGTTAAAGATACCACTTAGGCTCAAAAAAAAATACCATTTATGCTCAATATATTCAAACTTATTAAGGACTACTACTCTGTGGTCATATTATTTATTACAAACTATATAAAAACGCAGCGACTTTTCAATTATTAGTACGGAAAGGGGTTCCGAAATACACGCAGCCTCTTATAGCCGATTTTTCGATTTCGAATGGTTATTGTATAAATATCGAAAGTTTTTGCGAAAGCTCGCAATTTTTTGGGTCTTTTTGGTGATTTTGAGGTACGAAACTGAATACCTCAAATCTCGGCTTCTAAAAAAGCGAAAGAGTATTAAAGTTTTTATAATTTCTCTCACATTTTGGCATTTAAAATGCCGTTAGGAACACCAGAGGAAACTAGCAAGGAGAGCATGTTACTGGTTTCTATAGGTTTCGCTAAAACTTGGGTTTTTAATAGAGGAGACAAAATTAAAAAACCTTCTTGTATAAACATATACATAGATCCAAATTGCTATTTGCAGGGTAAAAAGGAGTTTACAATTTTTCCAAGCTTGTTTGTTTAGATAGATCTCCAAAATACATTTCATTTGATACCCGATTGGGGGAAAAAAAAACATAAATCAGGATCATCAACTCCGCACACTGAACTTTCTTGTAAGTCACATTTGGCGCTTTTTTAGTAAGGCGAAGTCTCTGATTAACGAACAAAATTTCATTTAATCATTTTGGTTTGGATAGAAAATTTCCTTGGTGCCTAGATTAAAACATGCACCGAGCTTAACAATTTTATTGAGGGGTCGTTCCCAATAATATGATTACAAATGTCGTTATTTTAATATGGACTGTTGGATGAATATCGCTAACTCCACTCAGAAAGTGACCTTAAGTCGATTGGTATGGCTGATATACGCCCAAAGTTCTTGGTACTTACACAGAGAAAACAGATTCGTTGTGATAACCAAAATGTTTGCCAACCGAATGGTTTGGTTGGAATCACCAATATATTTGTTCGAACCAACAGAAATTCGGTGAAGACAACAGACTTTTTGTTAAAACAATATATTGTTTCGCAATAAAATTATTCAGTTGGCAAAAAATTGGGTTGTGGCAATGTATCTATATTCTCTGTATACAAACATCAACACAAACTCAATGTTTTCAGTTCCACAGAAAGGTGTAGCGTTAAAAAACACCACATAAATGTTTGATATCTATACGAAATTCAGGCCGTTAGAACAGTATATTATAAAAAAAGAAACCAATCAATTTTAATTTTAGTTTAATAAGAATTTACAGAGCAAACATATTATCTCTACTTTTAAATAGAAATATGTTACATACAGGTAGAACATTTTAACTACATGGTAATAACTTAATTTGTTTAAAATAATTTTACTTAAACAAAAAATTGCTTAAATTTTCCTTCGTGCATTCCATCACTTTAAATTTAACATTAACAATAAATTAATGAAAATAAATATGATTAACTATACCGTTTCTCTGCAGACAAAGTATTTACCTTTAAAAGTATATCTTAACAACGTTTATGCATTAGGGTGTTGTGATTAATTTAGTTAACTTCTAAGTAAACTATAACCTAAATAAGCCAATAGTTGGTTGCCATATAGTAACACAAAAACCTGTCAAAAAAAAAAAATAAATAAATCATGTATTCCTTGAAAGTGGTTTTAAAATTTCTCAAATTTCACAACACCCTACTATACGTTCAAACTTATTGAGATATGCTTATGTTAATGTTCTTAGAATATATTGTGTATGAGCATAAAAACTCTCTAACAATATTGTATTGTTATGTGGTAATAGGAAATTAAATTATAAAGCTTTTAGCAAAATGGAAATTTAATGTTCATTAATTGAACATGAAGTACTATAAAGTAAAACTATGAGGTTGATGGTTTCTAATAACAGTCATAAACAGTTTTTATTTTTAATTAAGTTGCAAACATTTTCGTACTTAAAATTAGTGTGTTGTGAGCACTTAAGTAAAATCCAGCTTTATAGTGAAATAAATTTTAAAGACTTTTAGGTGCCTATACCTACTTGTGACTCACTGTCACCGTTATAAGACTATTTTTAAGACTGAGAGTCATAACTTTTCATACAAAACAACAATAAAATTCAAAAAATTCAAATTTTATTTGATTGTGTCGATACTAGGTCTTAATTTTTTTTGAAGTTTTCAAACAAAAATTTGAGAAAATATAAATTGTTGTGCCTTTACAACAACAATTACATGGTGAATACAGTCATAACTAAGAGTCACAGACTTTTCGTAGGAATAGGCACGTTAAAGGATTCAAGTATTAAGACCATGATTGAGATTTTCAAAACATCATTCAATGTTTAAAAATCACAAAGGAAACAGCCCATCTTCTAGTGTTTTGATTAATTCAGAATTACTTTCTGATTCGATTTAATGATATCCGTCCGAATATACGACACTAGCAGTGTTGCCAACTCTTGAAGGCAGGAAAGCACCGTGAGCATTATGAAAAAGGGTAAAAATTTACGGAAAATAGGGTAGCACGATATTAATTTTTTGAAGAATTAAAATCAAGAATTTAAAAACACATTTTAACTTTGAAAAATCGTGTGAAAAAGGTTCAAAAAATAACCAAAAAGGGGTAAGAAAGCACCAAATTAATATTTCAAAATTTCGAAGATTAAATGTAACGAAGTTGCTATTTAAAATTGTACTACAAACATTGTGCAAAAATGTATTTCTTGTATAGTTCGTATTATTTTTTAAATTTTGACAGAAAATTCAAGAAAATTTTAAAAAACGAGAACAAATACCAAAAAATAAACTGTACAAAAAGCACCAAAAGCACTGCCAGAAATATGAAAAAGCACCGTAAATACCCGCTTTTTTTAAACGGGTATTTGTAAAAAATCACCGGGTACGGGAAGGGAAAAAGCACCAAAAATACCCGAAGTGCACTGAAATGGCAACACTGGACACTAGCTTTATTTTTCTCATTTCTCATTTCTTTATTTTATAAAGTCTATGGATAAGAATGATCCTTACAGACTACTCGCTAAAAATAAAATTAGAAAATTAATACAAATTATTTAAGTAAAGTTTAAACATATCTTTTGAATAACTAAAATCTAAAACAGTATTATTTTCTAATTTATTAAAATTTTAAGCAATTGTGGATTGATGTTACACTTGATGATGATCTTACGGCTTTTTCTGAAAAAACTGAAAAGGACGTATTCTAATGTCAGAGGTCCACAACTCAGGTTTAAACAGATTTTCATACAATTCAGCTGAAATTTCAAGTTTAAAATTAACAAATTTTAAATCAGACAACGAAGCATCTTTTTTTGCAAGTTTATAACATGCGGGTCTTAGTAATATTAAGATATTTTGCCACATATGATAAAATGTTTTCTTCTGAAACTGTTGGCTTAAATGATGACAAGTTGATCCATTTCATTTTTTGTTCCACATCCAGTTCAGAATTATCACTATCATCAGTTATGAAATTATGTTTTTTAGGTTTTATCTTCCTATTTGTAACATTACTCCAATTTGATGAACTTTGAGCGTCAATTACGTTATTTAGATTAAAAACCTCCAAATTAGCAATACTGTTACTAACAGATCCATTTAAATTAACTGATGCATTTGAGTTAACAGGTACTTTAATTACATCAGAAACTTTAACAGCAGAAGCATATTATTATACCCTACTCCTCTACACACATAATAATCCATGCATAAAAATACGAAATTCATGTCAAAACAACCAAAACTTTCATAAAATAAACCATTTTTCGTTAATTTTACGAAATTTTTTGTTATTTTGACATTTTTTCGTAATTTTATGCATGGATTATTATCAGTGTACCTGGAAATGGTGCTGATATTTGTAATATCAATATACTTAAACTAAACCCACCTTTTCCCAGCAAAAAGAAAGAGAAGCCAAAGCAGTGGAAAAAGCACTTCAAGTATTGATCTATCTGTACTTCGTTTTTAACGGAAACACTAAGGATTTTAACATTGAGTTTTCATAGGAGAGGAATACTCCGAATTTAAGATTTTCAGTACTTTTTGAACAAGTGCAAAAGAAGCTCCTTTTCACCAATTAAAAGTAAAATAAAATTCTTCGCAAAATAGAGTTATACTTTTTTTATTTTACAAAAGTTGTTTTATTACCGCCACCGAGTACCGGACTTGCGACCTCAAGATTGCTAGTCTAGTTTTCTACCGCTGAGCTATTCCTTGATATGAAAGTTGACTGACATAAAAACACCATTTTGTAATTGCGATATATTGTGCTTTAATCTCTTCAATAAAAGTACTTACTAAACAAGTGTAAAAGGTGCACTCCAATTCAATATTGTTCTCAGTACTATTTTCACAGCTGCATAAAATTAAATTTTTTTATATATGTATATGTTTTAAAAATTAAAAAAATATTGAATTTTAACAAATTAATTATAAATATTAAAAATCAAATTAATAAAATAAAACAAAAAATAAAAAATATTGGTCCCGTCGGGAATTTCGAAATACCAAAATCGCTTTTTAGGGTCACTTTTGGATCAATTACTTAAAACTTAAGAGATTTTTTGGAAGTTGTTCAGAAGTAATTCTAAAAACGCTGCATAAATATACTAACGGCTACTTTGGAATCAATGAAAGAAGTGATTTTTTGAAGTTGTTCCGAACTACTTCTAAAAAAGCAGTAAAATTATACTAACGGATACTTGTAAAGTAGGGGAAAAATTAGTTTTTAAAGCATTACTTCTAATATTTTTTGCTGGGATATAGTAAAAAATACCAAGATAAAATTATACATAAAATTTTGATTGTTTTCTAAAAGATAAGCATTTCTTTAATTTTAATTTGTTAGTAGAAATTTCTGAAGACTGAATTTATTCACAGTCATGAGTGAGTATGAGTAGAAATTCGTCGGTGATTGTGCTTTATTGGAATTTTTATCTCGTGAGCATGGGTGAGTATGAGCCAGAATTTTCTCACGTATCCATTTCTAAAACAAAAAAAAACATGTTGATATATTACTTAACCTATTTATATACCGTTTGAAGCTATTTATAAGACAACCACCTATAAAGTCGTTTTACTTGAAAAAAAATATATATACGGTTAAAATTTATGGTATCAAGTATTATTCTTTCAATTGATTTCCACTTCATTAATTGTAATGTTACATTTATTGAGTTATTTTATCGAATCGATGTTAAAAGTTAATGTGTTTATAATAACATCATTCCATTCTGTGTTTATATATCGTACGTTATTGTTTACTAAGGATACTGTAAGTGTTTTGTTATACAATATATTTTTATTTGGTATATGCATATAGAGTAATGTCGGTGTTGGCTAAAAAAAAACAAATTAACATAAAGAAAGTATATCGCATCGATGCAGCGTCAGCGAGACCCGTCATGTGTTTTAAAGAATCCTAAAAAAATGTCTTCATGTGACATTTTCGCGATAAACAACACATGGCAATAAAATAAGAAAATTTTGATGCATCGGGGTTGCGAATCGCAATTTGCGATACATTATTTCTAATATATATTGGGACGCAGAATTGAAAATCAGAACGATATTTTATGCGACATTCAAGTAGGACAAAACATTCCCTTTTTATTTGATATATTAGACATTTCCGCAGGTGCACTAATATTCGATATATATGTGTCTAAAGTTAAATTTTTCTTTTTTCGCAATTTCGCTTATCTACAGCGGAAAGAAGAATCATTGTATTCTTTGCTTTCATTTTAATCACTATAAATAGAATAAAAAGCTTTAATGTTAAAAAACAAAACACACAAACAATTGCTTTACTAACTAAAGGAACTTTAGTTTATAGCAACTAGTGTAATATAGAGGAAAATAATAGCTTTATAAAAAACATGTGTTTCAGTTGTAATACAAATAACTAAGTAAAAATATTTGACTTTAGTTCTCATAAATTCTTTACTAAAATATACATTATAACCTAGAGAGAACCCCATAAAAACAATCTGATGAGAGTGCTTGGTAGCACTTGAAAATGCATTAATTGTCAACCATTGTTTCTAGGAAAGCTTTCTTCACAATGCAAGTAATGCTTTACAAACTACTTCTTTCAATGCTTCACAAGTATCCGTTAGTGTATTTTTACTGCTTTTTTAGAAGTTATTCTGAACAACTTCAAAAAATCACTTCTTTCATTGCTTCCAAAATATCCGTTATTACATTTTTACACCTTCTAAAGAGTAATTGCTCTTAAACAGATCGTAAATAATGATTTTATTTTCATTTGGCATTTTCAAACAGAGGGTCCCGGGTTCGATTCCCGGCTGGACCAATATTTTTTTATTTTTTTTATTTATTTTTATTATTATATTAATTTTTTTTTATATTTGTAATTAATTTGTTTAAATTCAATATTTTTTTAATTTTAAAATTTTTAAGAATACGTATATGTAAAAAAATGGTGAGAAATTGCTTTTTATGCACCTGTAAAAATAGTACTGAAGACAATATTGAATTGGAGTGCACCTTTTACACTAGTTTAATAAGTACTTTTATTGAAGAGAACAAGGAACAATATCACGCATTAATATAGTGGTTTTATGCCAGTCAACTTTCATATCAAAGAATAGCTCAACGGTAGAGCGCTGGACTAGCAATCGTGAGGTCGCAAATTCGATACCCGGTGGCGGCAATAAAAAAACTTTTGTAAAATAAAAAAAATATAATTTTTTTTGTAAAGAATTTTTTTAATCGTGAGGTCGCAAATTCGAACCCCGCTGGCGGCAATAAAAAAAACTTTTGTAAAATAAAAAAAGTATAATTTTTTTTGTAAAGAATTTTTTTAACTTTCAATTGGTGAAAAAGAGCTTTCTTTGCACTCGTTCAAAAAGTACTGAAAAAACGTTGAAGTGGAAGTACTTCTCTCCTATGACAACTCAATGTTAAAATCATTAGTGTTTATGTTAAAAAAGAAGTTCATCTAGATCATCAATTGTAGTGCTTTTTCTACTGCTTCAGCATCTCTTTTTTTGCTGGGTCATTGTAGAAATCTTCCAATAAACTAAAATCTACGCTAAAATAATATTTTTTTCAAATATGTAAACAAAATATAAAATTTTTTCTAAACCTCATTTACAGGAAGAAGAGAAAGAAGAAATTTTGATTGAAAAACTTAACAGACACAATGTTGTTACCAGAAATCACGAAAATGCAAACTAAAAGAATTTTTTAGCTTTTCAGGACTTATGACGTATTTTGCTGGCTCAGCATCGACATATTACTTGCACCTTATTATATATTTCTCTACATTGAAATCTCGACAAATATTATTTTAATATATATTAGTTTAAAAAATAAGTTTAATTACTTCATAACTTTTATTTGTAAAATTTGTTTCCTTAGGCATATAAATTAGAAAATTGTTTGTCTATCTATTATTATTTATTTTTTGTTTTTGAAGGGGTGAGTGTATTAAACAAACTTTAGTTGCTTAAGTATTATAACAATAAAATTCAGTTGCATAGTGGAAAATTTTTCCTTATCGAGTACACTATTTTCAGGGGTAGATTTCAATGCCAAATAACATTTTTTGACAAACATTATACAAAATAAAATGCAAAAAATCATCTTAGAGTTCTTCGAGATTATCTCTGTGTTCTAACGTTTGCATTGAAATTTTATAAGAACTACATTTTAACAACATATATGCCTTTTTATGGGTCATTTAAGACCTTTTCAAGAAAAAAAATACCAACAAACTCCCTTAAATTTGGAAAGTTCTTCGAATATTTTCGATTGCAAATTTTACTAGGAGCACTAAAGACGAAAAATTCTTTCGGAAAAGTTTATATATAAAATGTTAAATTGTATTTTATGACTACTTTTATCACTTGTAGTCCACTGTGAAACCTATAAGGCTTGCGCACGAAATACCTAGTGCACGAATTAATCGCAATAACTTTTGAATAACTCTGGATAATTTAGCGGATTTGCCTCCCTAGGATTTTCGGATTTTATTTAAAAATTCCTATAATATATATTCCGTCCAAATATTGTTCTACCTGAAAATATAGAAAGTACGAAAAAACAATTTTTGTATTTTTAACCCTCAAATGTATGGTGTAGCCATTTGGCAACATACCAGTTTTTAATCAAAAAAAACCCCACTTGATGCATAAAACTGCATTTTTGGGCGGTGGGGCCCATTTTGTGTTCTTATAGTTTAGCTCAGATTTAGCCCTTTTGTGTTCTTATATTTTAGCTCAGATTTTTTAAACAATTATAGGAAAAATCTTGGTTTTGTTTCGCATGTTTGTGAAAAATCTAAAACACACGTTTTTTTACAAAAAGTGTAATATTCAAAAATGTTTGTTTAAATATTTAAATTGGTATTCTCACAATAAAATTCATTTTGGCGACAATAAATACATATATACTTCATAGCTTATAGATTTTTTTGTTTTTTTTTTATACACGTTAAAATACCCGGTGAAAAATGCTCATATACGCTCAAACATGTTCATATATGGTTTATGTATGGACACATATGAACAAATATGGATTTTTTATGAACATATATGGATTTTATATGAACATATATGGAAGTATATGTGATTCCATATATGGAAATAATTTCATATACAGACATATATGGAAGCATCTGTTATTTCATATATGGAAATGGCACTCATATATGGACAAATATGAAAGTATATGTTATTCAATTTATGCAAAAGGGAGTTGTATATGAACATATTTGCAAGAATACATTTTTCCATATGTGTAAAAGGAACTCATATATGGATAAATATGGAATTATATTTAATTTAATGCCATCAATAAAAAAGGAACATATGTGGTGCCTAATTCGAATGTCATACATAAATTTATATCTATAGTACAACCTTATAATAAAGGACAGCAACGTCCGCATGTATTCGCATATATTTAGTAATTGTATATGTTCATATATGTTCATATATGAACATATACTTAGGTGTTACCTCATTTTTCGGATCCATACATATATGGTTGAACCATAAATGTTCATATATGGACATTTTTCACCGGGTAATCACAATTTAGCTGTTTCGTAAAAACCATATTTTTCAATAAAAATCACCATTTTTTTAATAATTATTTTTTGGTATGCTGTAGTGGGAGTTAGAGGAATATATAAACTATATATTTTCACGCACCTTTTGTTGACTATCAATTTTAAAGCAAAATAAATTATACATGATTATTAATATTTGGACACAATTTTCTATTATATTTTTGTTTACCTAAGTAATAATTTACAAGTAAAAATGAATGCATTAGTCATTTTGTACGCAAGCCTTAATACTCTGCAACGCCGTTTTTGGGCGTGTATATTTGCTAGGTTAGAATAATTTATTATGGGGTGGTAGATAAAAAAGTTGTGTCGGTCACCCCCTACAACTAAAGAGTAGTTGAGACGATTTCAGAAAAATAATCTTCGTTTTATCTTTCCGATTTTGTCTACGATTTTGAATACAATATTTACCATGAAAACAGGATGCATTTTGCATCATATTGAAAAAATAAAATTACCAAAATCTGTCAAGTGAGCCAATATTTAGTGATTTACCAACATAGTAGATCATAATGAAACCATAAGCGCACTCATATAAAAAAACCTATAAAATTAGCAGAAAAAGCTACTCAAATTTGTTAAAAATTATGAAATATACTTGAAATACTTGAACTTTCAAATATAATTACGAAAAGTATTTCAAAATCTTAATTTAAGTAAATATTTTTAAGTAACTATACAGCTTTGGCTGAGATAATATAAAAGCAAGTTTGAATCGATTTGAGTGAAAAAAATTACAAGGAAAATTTCAAAATGCGATGATAAATGGTCAAATTATTATTCCATTCTTCCTACAAGTTATAAGAATGTCTATGGCACTGGCTTCACCACATATGTTACGTATGTGATGTGCTTACCAACATATTTATATTTGCGTTGGGTTTTTGTGCCATTTTTCCATGCATCGATAAGTAATGAAATTCTGGAACGATACCTAAAGTTTCAATTATCTAGCTAATTTATAAATATATTTAAATTGCAATTAAAATTCTTGCCAAAGGCATCTGTTAGTCCGAGGGTTAAGTGTACTTCGTGACACAAGTACTTTACCCTACGATGGAATGAAATTGAACTTAGTTTTTCCATAATTTTTAAAATACACTCAGTAGAAAAAGAAACCAATAACAATTAAAGATATTACTTGTTTTCAACTTTTATATCATGTTATTCAATGTACAATTTAGTTACACCCTTAGGTACTATAAAACGTTTAACATCATTATCAATTTGATTAAATGGAATTTGTTAGTTGTGTTTGTAAGTTGTTCAAGTAGTTGTTTAACACTTAACACGTGCAAAGGAGAACAATAAAAGAAAAACTTTTCATTTCAACAAATCTTTTGTAAGAATCATGTAATTAAGTTGAGTGATAGGAAAAGTATTTTTAGGTATAAAATACACAAACTAACTGTAGTTGTAACAACTAGTTATCATTAAATCAAGTTTTTTTTCCTCAAATTGTATACACTTAATATAAATATTACGAACACCTTTGAGGTAAGGTGATTTATATTATTTGTTATTTAATTAAATAAATTGATAACATTAGCAGGGTATTGGACTTGACCTGATGTATTAGTTAAGGCTAGTGTTCTGATCTTAAAATCTATGGAAGGGTTTGAAAATGTCTATATGCTTTAAGAGTATCGAGTGATTCTTTCTAGATACAGGGTTGCTATATATTTTTTTTAGAAAAACTGTAACAAAACACTGGATTTGTTATAGAAAAAATGTTTTTTCTGAAAAAAAAAAAATAAAATAAGTACAAATCTTGAAGAATTCCGGGATCCAGTAATATCCTAGAACCAAAAATGAATCTTAAGAGCTCAATTTTCAAAATCACGATATTTTAAAAAGTTGATCACTTTTGTCATCCCTTTTTCGAATGCTTTCTTCTTTATGTTATTCAACCAGTTCCTTTGTATGTTTAAATTACTAAATAGCAATAGGTTCCTTTGCTCTATACTAGAACATGGTAGAACCTTAATTTTGATTCCCTGGAATCTGTTTTAGAAGATATTCCATAAAACCGGTTGTAAAAGAACCTGATTTAGAATATCTTAATAAAATATAAACTTAAAATTATTATATTGCAACGATCAGTTTTGAAAATTATTTTACGTTACGTTTTTAACTTTTGAAAACGTTTGCTTATTTTTTTTTTAAATAAACCGGGTTCTTTTGTAGTGCCAACAAAATAACACACACACACTCTTCTCTTTGATTTTGAGCTTATACACTAATTCATTTAACACTTTCTTACTTTAAATACAACAAACCCACTATTTAGTAGAGCCCCGTGTAAAAAGACCAGATCTGGCCAGATCTCAGTAGATCTTACCAGACCTAATTAGATCTCAAAGACACATTTGAGATCCAATTAGATCTGATCAGATCTAGGCATATCTGGCGCAATTGTCCAGATCACTTTAGATTAGAACAGATTTGGCTTTAGATCTGATCAGATCTTGCCATAAGGTATTATCACATATGCCATATCTGATCATATTTGATGAGATTTGTTACAGGATCTAATTAGATTCAATCATATCTATTTAGATCCAGAAAAGATATGCTCAGATCTAAACTTTTTTACACGGGGCGCTACTAACTATACAAATTGTAATATACCACTAACTACTATATAGAGTAGACCGACCGTACCACCTTACAGGCATAAAAAAAAGTGCGCCGCACACTCTCCAATATGAAATATTTTTCCAAGGTAATTTAAAAAAAAATAATTTTTTTTGCCGAACGTAGGGTTTGCCATTTTACATTTTTCGTTATATCTTTGGCATTTACAGTCGGGTTTCATAATCAGAACTCAGTTTTGTCATTTTTTTTTTATTTTCTGACTTGAGTAAAATTTCAAGAAAAAATCCTTTTTAGTTCTGCCTATAAAACTGTTCATGAAATATAGTTTTGTTTTTATTTTACATTACATTTTATTTCAATGAACCATTAATAAACCATTATCACAAAGTCAACCCAACTAAATATACATTTGACCACACCCTTTGTTTAATTTAAGTAGGTTAAAATTAAGTGCATGTTTTTTTTTAAATTATGACATGAACACGATACTCTGAGGATATCCGGAACTTTTCATTGAGTAAGTGCGTTTATGAAATACTCGTATTCTACACATACAAACAAATGATTAACCTTATAGTGCATTTAGACACAAAAGTTAATCCCACTTGATCAAAGTTAATCCAACTTTCTGATCCTCATCGTTTACACATGCATTTTTGATATTCATATGATGAATATGAAAAATGTCGGCATTAGCAACATATTTGCCGACAGCGCCAAAATATTTTTGCGACAGCGTCTTAACGTTCATTTATATCTGACTTTAGTGTGTGTGTTTTACAGTGCTGTCAACCGAATTATAGCAAAAAACATCGTTGCATAAATTTTGTGTCTAAACGCACTATTATTTTTTATTATTTCAAAATGTTACCAGGCCCAAATCTCTACGAATATTTCGAGATAAAATTCCAACCCGTTGGAAAAATTATCCATCTAGCATAGGCGTATTGAACTTTTCAAAATTTGTGAATGTATACTTGGCTTTATGATTTATGTATTAATAAATTTTTATGCCCATTAACTTCTGGAATTTGCAAAACTTTCACTAAAACTTTAAGAAATTATGAAAAATCATTAAAATATATAAAAAAAATCTGAAAAAAATCACATAGTATTGCATTCGTATTAACGAGCGTATACTGTATATAGAAATTTTTTCTAAAACGAAATACACAAAAGCTTCTCATTATGCGAAATAACAAAATTCTTTCGTAAAACATAAAATATATTTTGTAAATTATACATGAAAGTTTCACAGGTTTCCTATATTTTATTAAAAACTTTCGTTCCGCGAAACAACGAAATATTTCGTTCCTTTTAATCAAGTTTTCTTACATATTACTTATTTAATTTTTACACTGCACTTATTTAGTAAATAATGGTAATGAAAAGATTTAAAACACATATCGTAACAAATGTTTGCGGCATACTATATGATCAGACTATAAAAACTAACAATATATTATATACATATGTTATTCAATTAATTTTAGTAAATATTTATATATGAAAACCAATCTAAACAAATGGTTTTGATATTCAATTAATACTAAATTTTTTATATAAAAAAATTATATTTCACTTCACGTAGGTAAATCATATTATTTATTTGCTCTCGGTGGTTTTTATGGGAAAAGTAGATACAATTGATCTCAATGAAAACCAAGCATTATAAACTATAAAAACATAAGGAGTGAGATCGAAACAACTGGCATATCCTCAGCTTACCTGCAAGTAGTGCTACACTCATAAAATAAATACAGTCACTTTTTGTTAGTTGTTTCTGAAGTTTTCCCATTGAGTTCTTTTTAAAAATAATAACAGTTGTTCGTAGAAGAAAAATAACTTTTAAATTTTTTCACAAGTTATTTAAAAATTTAACTAAATAAAAATACGGATGTTTTGTAACAGTCAAATTTTCTAGTCAATTTTTATTGTTTTAAAAGAAAACTAAAAAAATTAACCAAAAAAAGGTATTTTGTAGTAAAAGTTGTTTAAAATAAAAAAACAATAATACAGTTATCCAATTTGTTTTTGTTTTTTAATTTTTAAGTAAAATCAAATATAAATTTTTAGTTCTTCGCACCATTTTGCTTGTTATTTTTATAGTAAAAATAAATTAACTTTAAGTTGATTTTACAGTCTCTGATAGTCAATTGATGATGGTCAAAAACAAATAAAAAAATTGTTAAATTAAATGAAAATGTGAGTAAACCGGTTTTCAATTGAATTTTATTCGTTTTAAATTTATATTTTTATTTAATTTTACCTTCAAAATAATTTGTAGGTATGTGTTTTTTAATTTAATTTAAAAAAATAACCCTGTGTAGGAAATTATTACCAGATATGTGGTTATATAACTACATACATATCTGCTAATGGTAACTATATATATTTTTTTTATTTTACTTATTACTTTTGTAGGGCGATATCTCGCAAAATAATGAGTTATGCTTATACACCAGAAAAATTACAAAATATATCGCTACCTATATGATTAACAGTATTGACAGAAATAATGAGTCTAAAAATAGACTTATAAAAAAATAAGTTCTATAAAAAAAATATTTTTTTATTTTTAAATTTTTATTTAATTAAAGTTGACTTATGCCGGGAATCGAACGTGGGACTCCTGATTGCCAGCTAAGAGCCGATAAATTTTTTGGGATCAAGTGTGTCACAACTCCCCTACACATATTAAGTTTCATGTATTGAAAGTTTTAATTAAATCATTAAATATATCAATTAAGTTTTTAAATTAGATTTCTGTAGGTACTTCGCAAATGCCTAAACACATTTGTAAATAACACTATTCAACAAATACAATTTTTTGTGGAACCTCCTCTTTGCAATGCATATATTCCAGAGCTGGGGGTTAATCATTACATTTTGTAATTAATTACACATGTAATTACACAACTATATTTAATTGTAATTGAGAAAAACTCAATTACAATTACATATTATTTGTAATTGTAATTTAAAAATGTACAATTAAAATTACATGTTATTTTTTTTCGAAGAAAAATAATGACAAAAAACACATTATAGTGCTTTAAAATAAATTCTAGGTAAACTCATATATGTAATTAATTTTCAAAGAAGTTGTTTAGAAAAATAACATCCGAAGAGTAATAAAATAATGATTCTTCCGTGTTTAATTCATCGATAAAAATGCGGAATTAGAATCATTTTGACAGAAATATTTTTGTTCGGATATAATCTATTTCCGAACGTATTCAACGGAATATATTGTTTGAGACAAAATTTTCTTTATTTAACCCATTCCCTACACTCAAAATAGTACGTCTGTTGGCTGGACAGAAAAATTTGTTCCCGTTTTTTGGCTTAAAAAAAATTGTTGATTTTAACTCTTTTTTTGTTAAATTCAACAAATCTAAATTTAAGTAAAAAATTTGTAAAACCACAGTTTTATTTGCAATTATACTGACTCGTAGAATTTGTCCAAATTTAGGGCCTCGGGACACTCCTCGGGCCTAGTCCATATCATGTGAGGGCATATAAGGGCACTCCAATGGAGCAAACATTTTGTCCGTTGTGATCTATCTCGCTTAGTTTTCGAGATATGGGCCATTTTATGAAGTGGAAAATTTTTACTAAAAACTTGCGAAGATCCAAGGCATCGCCAGGGTCCATTTTAGGACAGAGATAACCCCTTTCGCTGGGATATTGTACGGTTAGGGGTATTCGAAATTTTCAACAATTTCAAACTTAGTTTTCGAAATATCGGCCAATTTAAAAAATCGGGAGGGAAAGAAATAGCGTCATCTTTAAAACTTCGGATACATTGGTGGCGCCATCTACCGGGTAATAACAGTAACAAGAAAATATTATATTTTAACAATAAATTTTGTAAAATTTAACGAATGGGTTCTTAACAATTAGTTTTAAATAATTTTGAAAATTAACACTCAAAATCAGTAAGTACTGAGGATTTTTAGTATTGTGTTAAATGAAGATAACTAAAATCTTTGCTTAAATCAGTGTTTTGACTAAAAATTATTTAAAAATTAGTCAAATCGATTTGAAACCGGGTTGACAGATTTTTTTACTTTCGAATTATTTTAAGTGTAGTGGTTGAGGGAAAGTTATAGCATAGGCAAAAAGTTTATTGGAATTCACATACCAACATTTGGAAAAAAATTGGTTTAAAGGAGCCTTTCCACTAACTAAAAAATGAATTTTATGAAATAAATTTTTTTTAATTAAAAAATAAATAAAAAAATATTTTTAGCTGCAAACCGTAACCTTCTGACCACAACCCTTTTCAAAAAAAAAAAAAAACGTCAACATTTTTATAAAATCATTGGTCTACCAGTGCATTGATTTTGTACGCTTAGAAATTTCTGACTGTATAATATATGTATAAGCACTTTTTCAAAACGTTGGCATAGAACCTTAAGTCAATTTTTTGCCAGTGGTATTTTTTATAAACCACTAAAATTTTTGTGTAACAAATAATGGCAAAACAATTATTGCCAATGCTGTCAAAGCGCCTCAAACGAGTCCTATTTCAATTTTATAAAAATTTGTATTACTTAACGTCTAAAAATTAAACTGATTTAAATTAAAAGTATAAAAACCAATTTTCAAATTTCTCTTTCTGTTCCAATTCCTTAGAATTGGTTATATGAAATTGCAGTTGAAATTTCCTAACCCCAATTCTTTCAAAAGACCTCATTTTGGTAATTTAAAATGTTTTGCTTGTACAAAATACATGTACATTTCAAATAATCATAATATACAAATATTTGTATCCGAAAACATGTGTTGAAAGCATATTTCATTTATTGTTGTCGTTATTTTAAACTTAAATTAAAATTTTGTTACATAAATCATAAATTATATTAAAATGCATATTTATTACAAAGTGCATAATTTTTATTACATTTTGTATAAATTTTAATTTAATCCAATTTTGTCACTTGTGTGTTAAATGATTTTTGTTTACATGGATATTTCTATAATATTTGTTTTCTTGCCATATTTGAAATTCATGGCATATTTGAAATTGATGTTGCAATTACAATGTATTAAAAATTATATTAATAAATGTATGCATGTAAGTGTGTACGATAATGTGTGTAAAACACAAATTGAGATAAATTTTCAAACTTTAGTGTTTGTAGAAAATAAGGATGTTCGAAATTAAAACCCGACAAAATACGTATCCATTTCAGAACTAATTCTACGACCCATTACTACTTCTAATTTGGCGTTGTTACCCATAAATTTTATTTGCAATTTTTACCCTTAGAACTACTGCTAGGAAATCGTTAGAGGAACAAGTGCTAGCTCTTTGGAGCCTTTTCTTATATTCGTGATTTTTATATGGATTTTTCATGCTCAGAAATAGCTCCAAGAAGCCACTATTGGGCACTAATCCCTAGGGTAGATATTTTTTAAAACTCTTATTTTTAGACGTATTAAAAAAATTTCAAAGATTTTAGTTAGAATTTTTGCAAAAATATATTTTATAAATTAGTTTTTCGATAAATATTTGGTACATACATATTGATTTGCTAGTTCATAGCATTTTGAGGAATAATATTCCAAAACCGATAAAGCAATTTTCATCCCGAAAATAGGAATGAACTAAGAGAGTTAGTTACAATTTAATTTATATTAATTTACCCATGTACTAATTAATATAAGATTGTCTTTATTTTGGGCAAGAATAACTTATTTTTCATACCGCACAAATATATATTAGTTCTGTTCCAAGTAGAACTGTTTTGTCATCTGATTTAAAATATTAATTGCAAAAAAGTACCGAATGGGAAAACATAAATTACTTTTGATACTTTTTTACATTTTTATAGGAGACATATTTTGAGCATTTATTGTTCATTTAAATGAGCAAGAATGAGCATAAATATTTTTTAAACACGATAACAAATGCATGAACTTCCGAGCCCCCAGATATTGCTCTCATGGAAATAAACCTGTACAAATAGCAAAAAAGACAATAAAAATTAGATAAAAAGACCCTGCAGATATAACTACTGAAATCATCTGAATCTGTTTGCTAAAACAGCATTTATATCATCTGATTTTACATCTAATAAATCAAACAAAAATGACTATGTGATTGTCGCCTATTTACACTCACAATATTTTTTCCTTAAAAACTACAGAGTATTTAGTACATAAAAATAATAGAAAATAAATTGAAAAACCATTACCAACTTTTCGTTTAAAACAATTGTACATATTTTGTCGGATTTATCCCAGGATATATTAATAACCCCCAGTAACTATTTACTATTTCCAAACCTAAAGAATTAGCTCCAACGATAAAATTATTGCATAAACAATTGCCTATTCTGAGGACTTCGAAAATTCTATTTGTTGGAAGGAATAAAGAAATTTAAGAAACTTCGGACTAAGTGTATTGAGCTAAAAGGAGCCTTTGTTGAAAAATAATATTTTTTTTTTTCTAACAAAAATTGTGTTTCATGGAATTATTGATCTACCCTCATATGTTTAATCTATTCAAAAAAATTGTTCAAACGATTACAAAGGTTTTTGTATCAGATTTATTTGAATACTTGTGAAAAGATATTATTATTTTTTATATAAAACTGCAGTTTCTAGTACTAAGATAATATTTTAAAAATAAAATGCAGTCGATATATATAGAAATTTGGTTTAAAAATCATCATGTTTAAAAAAGCCGATTAACCGAGAAATAATAACCGGTTTTCGGTTTAGTCAAATATAGAAATCATTCGAAACCCGGCGGTTTTTGAAATTACAAAAGCCCGTTAACCGGTTATCGATTACGGTTTTACACACTCCAGTCCTTATTTTTTAAACACAGGGTGTCCTAGAACTACCTAAGGGGTTTGAATTCCTTATAAATTTTTTATTATATATTTTTTTAGTATTTTGTAAAGAAGACTTGGAGAATTTAAAATGGAACAGTACAGAATTGAACAACGTGCCCAAATCATTTCTGGCAAAAAACAGAAGAAAAATTATGATTTTATTTATAATTTAATTATGAGCGTCGAAGCCCATTTCCAATTAAATGGGTTTGTTAATAGGCAAAACTGCAGGATATGGGATACGGAAAATCCAAGAGTAGTTCAACATCGACAATTACACCCAATTCAGTTCCCGCACAAAATTCCCGGGATTGCGGCATCCGAAAAAGGGCGGGATTCCCGGGACAATGGCTCTTCCCGAATGTAAGTATAATTTTCTGTAAAAAAAAAAATTAGAATTTCGAACCGCAAATTTTAAATTTTTAACTTTTTCTACATATCCCAATTTTTCAATTTTATGTAGATAAATATGTATGTAGATGTACATATATGCTGTCCCTTAAAATACGATTTCTCGATTTTCATTCATTACACAGCCAAGTTTTCATCTAGTAGGTTCAAAATTGAAGAATTTAGTTTTTTTTTTAGAAAACTTTAACCCGTGCTGAATTGCGTCCGAAAATGGCCCATTTTTGAAAAAGAAAATAGCAAGATTCACAAAATTCGAATTTAGTTAGTTCTTTATTTAACTTGTTCATTAAATATACCTAAAATTATTCAGATACGGAATTTTGTTTTCGCTGGAAATCATTAACCCACTTTATCATAGGACCGAAATGGCCATACATTTAATAGAAATGCAAAACCGGTTTTTTTTTTATTTATTTGTCAAATTTTTTTTAAAATACACAATTTGGAAATGTCAAAAGCTATTTTTGTAATATAATAGTTATTATTAAAGAAAAATAATAAATTGAAAAAATGATAATTCGGGTTTTGTATGGGGAGCGACTCCTTTCCAGGACATTTTATGAAAATTTTTTATTTTGTCAAAAATTGTTTTCACTAACTTTTAGCAAGTTGCCAATATTTTTGACCATGTGTGTATCATATTGAAGGTTTTGCTAAAATAAAATAGCACCATAAACTTGTAAAAATTGAGTAATAATACTGCTGGTCTGTGGCGCCCTTAAAATTGATAATGAATGAGAAAAAGGATATATGGGAGATAGTCATATTCTTGCACCGAATGAAACAAAATTTGCCAAAGAGCTAAAAAGTATTTCTACAAACTATTTTAAGTTTTTAGTGCATTCTGATCATAAATGTAGCCAAAATATTGTTTTTTAGAAAAAGGATATATGGGAGGTAGTCATGTCCTTGCCCCGAATGAAACAAAATTATCCAATTCATTCTTCTACGATAACTCCTCTAATTTTGCCGATTTGCTATATGGGGACAAAGCACTGTGCAGCGCACACTGCGAGCGATACAATGGCTCTTTTAACTCAAACCCCTTCGATAATTTTGGGCCACCCTGTATACCTTTCGAGCTATTTTGAAAACTAATTCTAAGTCACTAGTTCCCAAAACACACTGAAGCTATAGCTAAAATATGACTTATTTAAGGGTTCCAAAACTAATTGAACCATCACTAGTTCCAAGGATACTATTAATAATATTTTAGAACGTATTCCAAAAATTTTCTTGGGAAATATTTTATTTTACCTAGACCTGCCAACTTTTCTTAAAATAACCAGAGTTTAATGCTTAACCATAATTATGAATATCAAATTCATACGGAGGTATCTGTGGTTTACATTTAACTCTGGTTAGTTATTAAAAGTAAATTATTTATAAGCGTGTTCGTTTACTTGAAATAAGTTACTACATTTACTACAGCTGGAAAAATTCAATATAAAAAGTAAACAAAACTTTCCAATTGTAGTAAAAGTAGTAAGAATTTTGAGTTAAAGAACACACTGTATTTAAATATTTTTTTTATAAAAATTAATAGACGAATTTGGCAATTATCAGAACAATAACATTCACAAAATTTTCAAAAGAAAATTATAAAACATTTTTCGGCATTTCTAATTTGAATTTACTTTACAATATTTTGCTTTGAAATAGCATCCGAATAGCTTTACTATTTCTCTGCTTTACTATTTCTCTGCTTTGTTTTTTGCTTGCTTTGTTTGTTTTAAGATTTAAAGGTTATCAAATGACAAAAAACACTTGTAGATAATTTAGGTATTCTTTGGCGACTTCCTTTGATTTTAAAAACATCAGTATTGTTATTGTTCTGGTTTATGTTATAAAAATCAGTCCTCATGTAAAAAATTAAGTGCTAACTACATATTTTGTAGTACTGCAATGTATATTTTCAATGGGCCACCCTAGTATAACATTCATTTGGACCTACAGTACCGTAAGTTGTTTTTCACGTGGAAAATTTTCACTCAAACTTTAAAAGTCTCAAAATGCAATTTAAATTATAAAAATGAACAATTTTTTAATTTTATAACAAAGACACAATCACAATGAACACAAAATGTCACTTTATCCCAAGAAAAATAATAGTCTTGTACATTAAATTTTCACGTGAAACTCATTGTCGTGAAAAAGTAGTTTTTTTATATGGAGTATAACAGTTTTTTTCACGTGAAACTCAAACAACTTACCGTGCTTAAACAATACAAATTATAAAAGTAAAATAGTTAGTTTTAAATAGTTTCATGTAAAGTTATATATGGGATTAATCATATAAATACGTATTCATAAAATGAAATTGTAATAAAAGTATGGAGATTTTGTTGATTGTATACTTGACCTCATTATATGCACCATGTCGTTCAAATCGTTTTAATTGCATTTTAGTTTTAAATTATTTAGCTTAGATGAGTTCTCTGTATTACCAAAAAAAAAAAAACGAGTAAAAAGGTTAAAGTCGGGCATGCCGACTATAAAATACCCTACACCAGTCTGGTTAAAAGCCAACTAATGTTTGGATCCGAAATTCGAATGGGTTAAAATGGGGCTTGTGTCAAAATTTTCTATAATGTGAGTCAGCGCACCAAATTTCATTAAAATATCTTAATATTTGCGACCTGCAGTTTGTAACCAAGCCAATTTTGGGGTGACCCTTATATGGGCACTAGGTCTAAACATGGACCGATGTTCACCAAAATTAACAGGCTTCGTCCTTGGGGAACATATGTCTTTGTACCAAATTTCATCAAAATATCTTAATATTTGCGACCTGCAGCGTATAAACAGTATAATTTTGGTAGGACCCTTATATGGGCACTAGGTCTAAACATGGACCGATGTTCACCAAAATCAATAGGCTGCGTTATTGGGACAACGTAGGTCTGTGTACCAAATTTCATCAAAATATCTTGATATTTGCGACCTGCAGCGTTTAAACAGTATAATTTTGGTAGGACCCTTATATGGGCACTAGGTCTAAACATGGACCGATATCCACCAAAATCAATAGGCTTCGTCCTCGGCCGACATAAGTCGGTGTACTAAGTTTCATCAAAATATCTTAATATTTGCGACCTGTAGAGTGCGCACAAGAATGCATGGACAGACAGACAGACGGACGGACGGACAGACGGACATCGTTAAATCGAAATAAAAAAAATTTTGAGCCGATCGGTATACTATAAGGTGGGTCTAGGACCAATATTTTTTGGTGTTACAAACATCAGCACAAACTTATAATACCCTGACCACATAGTGGTGTAGGGTATAAAAATGAATGTAAATATAAAACCACTGATTTGGATATTATCATGTGGCTTGAATATCACATAAAATTTTTTTTAAAGAATTAAATGTTTTATTAATTTTTTTCTTTCCCTTTATCTTCTATATACATACATTGTACTCGGCCTTGCCCGGGATTCAAAGTCTTCTGCCTTAAAAACTAAAAAATTAAGAAGATGGTTGAAGAAACCCTTGTTTGGTGTCTTAAGATTTGAATAAAATTAACTCATTTCATACCAAGCAGGGATTCTGTGGGAATTTTTTTGACAAAACTTGGTAGAAGTTTAGGCCAGTTTAAAATTAAGAATTTGTTGTAATTTTTATGGCTAATTCGCGCCCTCTGGTGGTGGTATAAATAATTCCAATTGAAATTTTGACGCTCCATACTCACTTAAATGGTTAGTTGTTTTTCAAAAAATAAATTTTTATATTTTGATAATACAAATTTATGTAAAAAAATAGCAAAAAATTTAAATTATTTCTTTTGCAATATTTTTAAAAATTTCTTTTTGAAAACAATAATTGCTCAGATTTGTACACTCAAAATAATAAGTCTGTTGGCTGAACAGAAAAATTTGTTATTTTAACAAATTTTATTCCTGTTTTTTGGCTTGAAATAAAATTTGTTGATTTTAACAATATTTTTTGTTAAATTTAACAAATCTATAGTTAAGTAAAAAATTTGTTAAACTACAGTTTTATTTGTAATTATACTGAGTCATAAAAGTTGTTCAAATTAAGGTCTCGGGACCCCCCCCCCCCCGGGCCTAGTCCATACCATCTAAAGTAATATAAGGGCACTGCAAATGAGCAAACATTTTATCCGTTTTGCTTCATCTCGCTTAGTTTTCGAGATATGGGCCATTCGTTTTCGAGATATGGGCCATTTTATCTTTTCATACACTGGTGGTGCCATCTACCGGGTAATAACACTAACATGAAAATATTATATTTTAACAATAAATTTTGTAAAATTTAACGAATGGATTCTTAAAAATTAGTTGTAAATAATTTTGAAAATTAACACTCAAAATTAGTTAAAGTACTGAGGATTTTTAGTATTGTGTTAAATGAAGATAACTAAAATCTTTGCTTAAATCAGTGTTTCAACCAAAATTTTTTAAAAATTTGTCAAATCGATTTGAAATTTGTTTGACTGATTTTTCTACTGACGTATTATTTTAAGTGTACGAACAGAAACCAGCAGGTGTCTAATCATTAATAGGTGTTTATGAAATTAACAGTACTAGAAAACAAAATATGGATTTTCTAACCAAATAAATTAAATCTGTTGATTAACAAAACTGATAATGATAATCAAGGGATTAACTATGGATTTATTTTAGATAAATTATTCACACTAAAATATTAAATCACTTTGTAATGAAACAGATTTAAATATAAACTAATAAAGAGTGAGTACGTTAGATGGCCTTTATGTTATATTTCAAAATTTTTTCCTCAAAGCCTTGGTTTTTAATTGAACAGCCAAAAGCAACAATGTGTTGTCAATCAGCATCGCTTTCATTCGTCATCATCATATCGAACGAAGGATGATGGATAAAAAATTAATAAATGTAACGCATTTGTAATGTGCATAAAATTGTTATTAAATGCATTAATGAATATGAGTTTCAATTCAATTATTTACTATCAAAGAGCTTTTATAAAACGCTTAAACGACATGAAGTACGATAAAACCCACATTCATGAACGAACATTATATTTATATAGGTTTAAGTAAAGTCGTCACTACCAATAACGGACCTTCAACAAAATTTATCCTGGATTTGAAATATGTATAATAAAATTGTATCCCAATTAGAGATAAGCGATATTTTCATACCGGTGATTTAATCACAGTTATTAATAAATCACTGGTAACGGCAGTGATCAAATATTTCAAGTCGCAGTTACTCGGAATGTCGTTCTTTTAATATTTGTGTACTATTCTTTCTTGCAAACTTCATTTTTTTTTCAATAACAGTGACTTGCTTTCACATTCTTCGGAATAAAATGTCTCCTTCTATCATGTCTTTGTTACCGGTCGCAACTATTCTTCTTTTAAGGCCCAGTTTTTAGGAAGTGGATTATTTTTAAACTTAGTTTAACGCAGTTTGTAACTGGAATACTGCTTTTAAAATGTGGTTTATTTTTTTATTTAAATAAAGAAATAAATTATACTCGAGAAAAAGTTTTTCCGACAAATTTTTGTTAATAAACTTTGAAATGGCTGACAAAATTCGTTTTCGGTTTAACTAAACCAAGTTTAACTGACATCTTAAAAACTCGCCATAAATATTATTTCGTTTATTTATCAGAAAATCGCAGTCTTTTCCATAGCAAAACGGTGATCACGATCACAGTTTAAAAGAACAACGATTTGCAAATCACATTCACTGAGAACAATGTTACTGAAAAATCACCGGATCGCCCATCTCTATTACAAACCCGTGATCACGGTCACTGTTTAAAAGAACGGTGGTTTGAAAATCACGATCACTGGTAGCAGCGTTATTAAAAAATCACCGGATCGCTCATCTCTAATCCAAATAGTGGGCCTCTGATTAGACTTATGCAGCAATTTAAACTCTTACCCGCAAGGTATCGCAATGGATTCTCTCCTATTTTAAGAAATTTGGATATATGTATTTTTTACATGAACTAATTGGAAAGATTTATGTTTTTGTTTATGCAAAATAAATATTTTGATCCTTTGCAAATTTATATTTAAAATCTGCACTTCTATTAATAAAATTTGATACCCAAATTTTGATATATGACTTATCCCTTTTTACCATAATGAACAAAAATAAAATATTTTAATAAGAAATTTATTAATTCAGTTCGAAGCCAATTTCCTTATTATGAATTAACATAATAAGTACTTTTTTCAAAAACTGCTATTTTTCTTCATCAGGATATTCTCCTAACAAATACTTCACAGAGTTTTTACTTTACACTTTCGGGAATGAAAAGACGATCGTTTCGGGGATTTTCCAGGTCCCCTTCTTCAGTTTTCTTTAGAAAGTGGTGGCAATAGTGCAATGCAAATTGAAACATTAAAATTTCATATTAAACGTAGTCTACTACATCAACGAAATGAGAATGGAGCAAACAATAAAATATGTTTTCGAAGTCTCTGCAAAGACATAACCAACAATAGAAATATTATGAAAGTTTTCTGTTTTTGTATTACCTACCGTCGGTACAAATAAAATACAAATTTTATTTTTTCCCACTTCTTTGTCAATACAAGAAGAGACAAATTAATCAATAAAAAGGTCGAAAAAACAATTTTTTTGTTTTTTGAATAAAAATTAAAAACCAGCATTTTAAAATATTTTATTTATAAAATTCTATATAAAAGAACTTCGTTAGAATCCGAAAATTATATACACAGTATCAATGATCGGCACTATTGTTTTTTTTCGCCGTCACCTTGCGTTATTTTAAAATTATATTTTTAGCTTTCTTTTAGTCAACAATTTTTTCATTTTAGGAAATTTTCTTACATACTACCCAAAATGCTTATATTTTTTATAAACCACTAAATTGTTCGCAAACATTAAGAAATTTCAAATTATGCTTCCCTCCCAAAATGAAAATTGCATTATTCTTTCTCAACAAACTTTTTATATTTAGCCACTTAAAATTGATTGCACACGTCTAGTTGCCCCTAGGAATTTTAACAAGATCTTACTTAAAAAAAAAACTACTAAAAAAAGAACTCAAAATCCCGTTCGTGCAGTTCAAATTATCGTTTAAAGAAAATATACTTGTAAAATGATCTAGTGTGAGTTGTAGGTCTGGTTGAGTAAATCTTGAGTAAATTTTTCAGAATTTTAAATACACCCTAAAAATCTCATATTATCGACAAAAAAACGTTTATTCAACACTTCACGGACCGATTTTCAATTTTTTAACTGTTTCAGAAAGAAACAGTTGGAAAGTTAACCTTTCTAAATATTTATATATACACCCAGAAAACAGATTCGGTGCTGACAACCCCATTTGTTGCCAATCGAATGGTTCAGTGGCTGCACCCGAATTATTCTTGATACAACTGAAATTCCGTTGCCATAGTCAAATTAGTCCTGTCTCAATTGGTTTACTGTCGTCACAACTGAAAAATTTGGCTACCACAACCGAACCATGCGATTGGCTACAAATGCGTTTATCAGAACTGAATCAGTTTTCTAGGTGTATGTTTATACTTTTAACAAACCCATGTGAAAATATTATCCAAAACATTTAAAATTTAAAATTTTTTTTAATTTTTTTAATTTTGGCGCCTTTATTTTGTAATACATTATTTAAAAACTTATTTTTTCCTATTTTTATTTGAAAGTAGGTTTATTAGTGAGTAAAACAGGTCCTTGTTTGTTAGAATCGGTTAAAAATTGTTCAAGGTTCAAATTTTTTTTCCCACACATACCTACTACTTTAGAAGTAAACAATTTTACCGTTACTTTGTATGTATATTTCGCCCATACTGGGAAGAACCAAAATTTTATCTTAAAAGAAATTGTAACCGAATTGCCAGCCACAATTTCTTATAAAAATCGCCAGTTTTTTTCTAATACAAAAAATTTTAAAACACTACACAATATGCAGTGATGTTCAGTTTGTACACAATTTCTTTAAAATAATACTAAAAATATTTTAAATGGAGTAATTTTAGCTTAAATGTTTGATTTTTATAAAAATATTACTCCAAATCTGATATTTTTTTAATGTCTAGAATTGACAATTTTTTTTTTTAATGTAAAATTTTTCTACGGTAAAAAGTCAAAAAAATATGAGGAGGGTCTCCGGAAATAGTTTTTGGATTTGAGGGTTTTCGTATCAAAAAATCTGGGGGCCAAGATTACAGTAAATATTTAAATAAAACCGAATACTTACTTAAGTAACATTCTTTTTCCAAGAATTTAAGATTTTATGTTGTTTCTGAGCATTACTTATAGTTGAGATGACCATCCTAGGGCCATAAATTTAAAAAATTATTTAAGAACTTCACTTAATAGGTTTTAATAGTAGTACACTTAAGTTACAAAAAAACTTTAATGCTCACTTTAAAATATAAGCGCCAGTTTTATATTTTATTTCTTGGATTTATTTTTGGATTTATTATATTTTACTGAAAAATGTATATTTTGTTTTAAATTTTCAAAATTTAATATTTTTATCCAAATCTAGCACTTATTCGCTAATATAATGTGGATTATTTAACAAGATAAAACAAATCCAAAAATAAATTCAGTGATTAAAAAAACGACCATTAATTCTTCACTAAAATGCCTCAAAACATTCGCTTAATTGCAGAAAACTTGTTAGTGGTTTCATATTAATTCTATAAAAAAAGCGCATAATAAAAATTTTTTCAAAATTATCTCTTGAAAAAATGTGGAAGCTGTCAGTTTTCCTGAACAAAACAATTTCTTGAACATAAGAGTCTACACAAAATTTCGACATTAAAAACGTTTGCTTAATATGAAAAACTAAAATATCTGTTTAAAAAATTAATCAAAAAATTAAATGGACAACACATTATAGTATTACTTGCAACAAAAAAAAAAAAAAAAATTTTTGGTCCTCAAGGGGGAGGCTATAGCCCCCATGGCCCCCCTTGTATCCGCGCCTGTATCAGCTAAATATTAATGAAGTAACTAATATTGAAAAATACACATATTTCGCGAATAACACAGAGAGTTTTTCGAATTTCAAGAAAGAAGTGGCTCCATAGAATTTCTGCGTGTAAAATATAAGTAAAACTGGAAGATAAAATTTTAGGCCGATTTAGACGATTGTCCTTCTGTCTGTCGAATTGGCAGACACGGCGGATGTTAGCAAGGAGGTTGGCTTATTTTCACCTAGATTATAGAGCATCCCCTTGAAAATATATTTAGCTAAATCGGTCAAGCGGTTAAAATGTTGGAGCAACTATGTATATAAATATTTTATAAAAATTTGAGTATTTTATTACAATTTCATGGAAGCTTCTGATGAATCAAAAGTTTTGACATATTTTTTACTAAAAGACTAGAGGTGAATTGTTTTATATTAATTTCAAACACTTTTTTTGCTACAGGAATTTTTTTCCACTACAAAATTATTTTTAACTACACTAATTGTTTTCGTATACAAAACAAGGTTTCACAGTAAATTTCCTATTTTTCCCGGGATTCTTCAAAAAGGATGTTAAGATTTCCCCGGAAATCAAAAAGTGGGATTCCAAATACCAAATATATTTGATATTGAATTACCACAATCGACATTTTTCTTCTTTTTTTTTTTTTAAAAATATGGAATTGTATAATTTATGACTAATTACACCGTACAATAAAATTTATTTTTTTTGCAAAACAACAAGGTTCTGACAACTAATTCTGGTAAAGGGGACAAAAAAAATATATATTCACGATTCACGAAAAAAATTCAAGAAATGTCCCTCTCAAAATATACCTTGAATTGTTTTATGATAATTCCCAAAATATTTTCGGTCTAGCAATGAGATCTCACGAGCTGGACCGTTTTTAAAAGGCTCCTTTTTAGTTTTTGGAAGAATTTATCTTTTTAGCTAAAGATAATATACACAATACGGGTATCATATGAAAGACTTGTTCAGGCAGTGTCCATCGGTATATATAAAAGGTTTGTCCAGACATAACCAATTTTAAGGGATATTCTATAAGAAAAAAAGGAATTTTTTAATTTTCTGTAAGGAGGGGTTTGTAATTTAAGTGTCAAATTAACACATCTTAACCTCAGTCGATGTAAGTGTATGTGTGTTACAGTTTTTTTTTTTAATTCGTGCTAGTACGCGTTTTACCAGAAATTTGATTGGTGGTAAACTCTTTGTCTTAAACAGGGCAATATGCACAGAGGGAATTTTGCTGGACGAATTTTAAGGAAATTTTTTAGTAAACTAATGAAGTTTTCTTCACAAAGTAAATGAAAAATTTCTTATATTTAATGAAAAAGCTTCTTATATTATATGAATCTATTTCCAATGAAGCTTTTTTATTGAGTGTATGAAATTTTTAATAAATTAAATGAAATTTTTTAAAGCATTTAATGAAAAATTCCATTAATTCAACGAAAAGTTTCAATGGACGAGTTCCAGTAAAACTGCAGGTAATTCTCTCAGTGTGGGTAGCAAAAAAAAAAAAAAAATTCACCGTACACCCTCCAATATGAAGTATTTTTGGAAGGCGATTTCAAAAAAAAATTTTTTTTTGCCGAACGTAGGGGTCGCCTTTTTTAATTTTTCGTTATAGCTTTGGTATTTAAAGTCGGATTTTAAAGTGTGATACAGCGATTTTTTTGCCTCAAGGAGATCAGTGTTTTATTATAAAGGAAAAATTCAATAAAAAAAATGTTTAAAGGCGACCCCTACGTTCGGCAACCAATATATAAAAAAAATTTCTACTGGGTTTATCAAAAAACTTCCTTAGCAAAAGTTTAATTATTTTTTGCGAGCTTTAATTTTCTGACATTAGTATGGTACATTAGGGTGGTAGCAACTAAGATTTGGTGGGTAACTACCAGAATGGGATACTTGAGGGCAATGGCTCTTAGAGCAAAACACTGATCTCATCGAGAGAAAAACACCGATGTATCATACTTTAAGATCCGGATGTAAATGCCAAAGATATAAAGAAAAATGTAAAATGGCGACCCCTACGTTCGGCAAAAAAAAAAATTTTTTTTGAAACCTCCTTGCAAAAATACTTTATATTGGAGGGTGTACGGCGCACTTTTTTTTTGCCTGTGAGGTGGTACGCTCTAATGTACATCATCGTCATGTGGAAATAATTTGAATTTTTGCTATCTAATGCATTTTTCACAATGCTCTAGACCAAATTTTGGCAAAATTTTTGTGTTGCTAAAAATAAAAATAATACTAAAAATAAGAACAAAAGCTTAAATAAAATAATAAATCAAACAAAAAGAAACAACAAATAAAACCCTGCTATGACAAAAAATTCAAATTACATTAAAAATTAAAAAAGGTTGTTTTTAGTTTGACTGAAATGTTATGGTTTTTGCCATAAAAAATTATTAAATTATTTCTGTATCAAATGCATTTTATTGAATGTTATTCTAAAGGGTTGCATTGTTTAGCGTGTTTTTTTTATCACCTGGATTTAGAATTTTTCATACAAAAAGTGGATTTATTAAATCAAAAAAAAAAGGTGGATTAAATAAATCCATAATAAAAGCACAAATATATGATACAGCCTATAAATTTAATGTCAGAAAAAAATACGAATAAAAATTAAAAGAGAAACAAAAAAATTGAAAAACTAACAAATAAAAGGTTTTTATTAAATTTTTTTTTTATGAAATATGTTTAGAAAAAAAACTACGCCTCACCAAATACATATTTTTAATCTTGGACATGGAGAAATAGCTGAAATAGAAATGGCAATTTTTCACTCTACAGTAAGTAATTTAATTAAATCCAATTAGTGAATATTAAATATTGCAATGGAATTTTTCAATTGTGTAATAATATATATTGAAATGATAAAACTGAAAAGGCAGACTGTTTATCGCTGTTTTATATAAAATATAATTAAAAATGAAAAGTTATAGTAAAATCCATCATCGAATTCGGCATTAAAAATTAGGGTGCAAGAAGTGTCGGACAGAAAATTCTTTTTAAAATAGGGAGAATCTAACCCCATCTGTTGAGCACTTTTAGAATTACTTTTTGGATTTACTAAATCCAAGTGATTAGAAAAAACGGCTATTAATATATATAATGCTTGAATCAAATGCAAAGGGTTATCGGTTTTTAGTTTTATTTCCAGCAAACGATTTTATTAAATATTTTTTCTAAGCTTTTTTTTATATACATATATGGAGGATTCATGGGTTGCAAATTTTTCAATAAATTAAAATTAGTCGAAATTGTTTATTGGGATCTATCTTAATATATATTTTTTTTTACTTTTAGCTTTGAGTCTGTGTATTTGTGATTATTTAGTTTTATAAATGTTTTTAATTCTTTGGATTTGTTTTCGTTTGCACCTGATACCTTAACCACCACCATAATAACCACTAGCAGTTGTATAATAAAAATCCACTTCTTTTTTCATCGGTTGGTTTTTGTTTTTTTTCCAATGTTTATATAAAAACGTTTACACATTTTCTATGGTTTTTACAAAATACTATTTGTAAATTAAAACGAAAAAAACCACAATAACAAATCGTATTGCATATTTGACCAATTGAAATAAATTATAAATAATCGTAATCTAAATAGTTGCCATGGTAAATAAGTGTTGCGAAATGCAAATATTAAGCATATTTACCAATTAGTTATATTTAAGTATTTAATGCGTGCGATGTTAAATAGAGGCATTTTATATTGTACGAGTGTGTACTTGAGTGCTATGAGTGTTTTCGAAATGTTTAATTAAAATACAAATTTTGAGGTCATATCATTCGGTTGGTTTTGTATGCAATAATTTTGATGAAGGAAATTGATACCACTCTTGTGCAGTGTTTTTTTTTTTAATTTTCATGAATATGTTTGAGCTAATTTTGTTGCAAAAAAAGAAAACAAAGTTAACTGCATGAATTTCTTAAACATTAATAAACATAAAACTTTCGCATATCTGGCATTTGTCATAGACCATCTAACCTGGTTGTTAAACTTTTCTATAAGCCGCCATAGTTTTATAAAACTTTTTCTTGTGGCATTTAACATCTCATCTAATGAGAGGTCTTATTAAAACTTTTTTCTCTCGTTTCAGCTTTGTAAAAACCATAAAAATGTATACTAGCCGACTACAACAACAGAAGCAACAAAAAAAAAATGGAATAAAACTCAACAAGTTCAAGTTAAATCATGAAAATATTTATTTAAATATGTACAACTTTTTGTTTTTTTTTTTAACTAAATATATAAAAGAAAAAAGTTAATATATTTGTTTGTGGGCGAACACAAATTAAAAACCATATACTTATTTCAACTATTACAACAAAGTCAATTGTTAAAGTTTTCTTATATTTCTGTTTATTTATGATTACTTTTCAAAAATAAAACTAAATATTAGAAAAGTTTTTTTACAAACATTTTTCGAATTAAATACAAGAACCTCATAAGATATTCAGAGGATGAATGTAACGCCCTATACAGTAAAGGCCTGCATGAATGCATTTAAAACAGGCTGAAAACATTCGCTACACTTTTTTCAATTCAGAATTCATCAACTGAAATTCAGAAAATATCGATTAAAATTCATAAAACAATTGATATTCTCTATTCTCTGCATTTCAATTACAGAATGTTTTAAATGCATTCATGCAGGCCTTTAGTGTATAGCAGACCACCCATGGAAATTATGAAATTTTCAAAAGTGTATTTTTTGTTCGCTTCACCGCCAGTTTACAATAGATTGGGTACACAAAATAATATATATTCAAAAATTGGATCACTCGGTTAGAAACATGATCTTTCGCCTTTCGAAAAAAAATGCAAAATAAGTATGCGTGTGTAAGCAGAATAACAAGGCAAACATTTTCTTCATACTAATTTTCTACCTTAGTATGACTGGCTTGTATTCATCCGAGATATTAAATTTCTGAACATGCATATATTATTTTTTGTTCCCAATTTACCTGCAACTGCCGGTGGAGCAAGCAAAAAATTCTTTTGTTTTTTTTTTTTGGATGCACGCAGAGAAAAGATATGGTTGCAATATGATCACCAAACTATGGTCACTACTGCCATACACGGTTGTTGCAATCAAATTATTAATGTCTTAGTCATACTTTATAAATGATATGGTCGGATATAATCATATTATAGTTGAAATCTCCCTATTTTTCGGTTACCATATTATTCTGTCGTCTAAAATCATATATTATCTGGACAATCATATTCCTTTCTTCGAATTAGAATCATATCTAATATTACCTAAGTTAAGAGACATCACATTCACAATCATTGGTATAGTTTTGACAACCATAAGATGATCAGTGTATTTTTTTAAGAGCTTCATCTATCACTTAGGGTCAGTCTTGTTTAAGATTTTGTGAAAGGAAGTTGTAAGAAGCACTAAAATATATGATATAATATATATGTACTAAAAAAAGGCTTACCAAATAGAAAAATAACTTACGAGGGCAGTTCGAAATGTTCTTAGCCTAACAATGAAGAACAAGAGCTAGATTTTTAAAATTATTTTATTTTTCAATATAATCTCCTGACACTTAGTCCAACGTTTTTCTAGCAATTCTATACTTTGATTAAAATAATTTTCCTGAATCTCCTCAAAATAATCATTTACATTCGAGGTAAAACGCAAAATGTTTGCCAGCAAGGAATTTTTTTTTGGATTTGGGAACTGGTAGAAATCAGATGGTGCTTAATAAGGTGGGTGGTCGGTCAAGCAATTCATACTTCAATTCAGTGAATTTTTAAATTTTCATTCGAATGCGGTTTTGGTCAACTGTTAACAAATGCAGCACCCATCTTGCAGAAAGCTTTTTAATCTGTAATTCTTGATGCAAAATAAAATGTACTCGATCATTTGATATGCCCATGGAATCGCATCCCTACGGGAAATTTTAACAAACTGTCAGCGAACTGGGCGCTTTATATGGAATAGAGTGTCACTTTTAGATGACGTTGTCATAGGAGGGGGAAATTGACCCCTTGTGATATGTCACAAGACAAATCCCAGGACAGGTCCCTGAACTTGGTTTTTTAATGAGAGTTCAGTAACCAGTCCTAGGATTTGTCTTGTGGTATGTCACAAAGTGACTACTCTATTTCATATAAAGGGGCCAGTTCGGTGACAGTTTGTTAAAATTTCCCGTAGGGATATTTCACGCACTTTCACTCTTCGATCGTCTAATACCATCTCATGGACTTTAGCTATGATTTCTGGCGTTGTTACAGTTTTTCGACGTCCACTTCGTGGTTCATCTTAAATACTTGTACAACCACGTTCAAATTCAGCAACCCAATTTTTTTTGCTGTTGCAAATGAAGGAGCACTTTCACCTAACACATTCACCATATCATTATGAATTTCTTGTCCCGATAAACGTTTGTTATGTAAATATTTAATCACGCCAAGAATTTATAATTTTTCCATTATAAAAAAATCACTGAAGCGCCTTTTTTAAACACCTATTACTATACGAATGAGTTGACAAATCGAAATGAAATTTAACATGTGTTCATATGACGGATGGAAGTTTCCATTATACAAAGCTTTTTGCTGTTTATTCCGCCATCGCTATGTCAAGCTAAGAATATTTCATACTGCCCTCGTATTGGTGTTCATTTTAATAGCGACATTGTTTTCGGAAGAAAGAACTCTCTCTACCCAAGAAGTTTAGAGAGATGTAGATTGTCAGGGAATCCTCAAATAAAATTATTGTTTATTATGCAATAAAGTGTTTAGTGCTGTAAACTAAGTAAAACAAGTAATTAATTTTTTTTAATTTTTTACACTCACGTAGCAAAAATATTGTTGCAGAGCGTCTTTAATAAAAACTGTGACATATTTTAATTTTGTACAAAATTAAAAAAAAAAAAATGTAAGTGCACGACGAAATGATCATAATATTTTCGTAAATATTCCGTGTTCCTGATGATCATAATATTATCACAAATGATCACAAAATTTTCTACATTACCATAACATGATCATGAGGATAATATTATGATCATTATAAACATAATTTGATCACTGAGAACAGGTTATGAAAATTTCGGATGCTTCGTAAAATTGTATTTTTAACAATATTTTTCTACGCGCTGTTATCAGATTTTTCCATAATTTATGTTTAGTTATATAAAAGTGATAACTAATGTTAATTTAAATTATTTAAGTTTGTAAATTAGTCATTGTACTATTTTGAAGAAAACCAATGGTGCTGGGAAAAAACTATAGGGACCATAATATGATATACAGGACTATAATATGATAATATTTGTATAAGTTTGGAATCATAATGAAGTAATTTAGGGATCATATAGGCATGTGATCTTTTTCGGAATAGATTTCGAAATTTCACTTTCGCGATTTTTTCCTAAAATAATTCAAAATAATTTTTTTCTGAATTTGCAGTTTGGGGTCGTACGGATAGTCTTTATCGAAAATGAAATATTTTGATAAGTATGGAGTATTATACAGGCTTTAAAGTGGTATTTAAAACGTTAAAAGCTTCTTCAGAAAACGTAAAATAAAAAAAAAATCGTTTTCATTCCACTTTCAAAAACCAAAGTGGAATCGATATTTAGAGCAGCTTAAACTCATAAAAGTTTTTCAATAGTGCTTTATATGTATTCCCTAAAGAGTCTCTAACTATTTCACTTATAAGAATTTACATTTAATTTTTGAAGCCCTTCATAATTTTCACCACCTTTCACTTCTTCTTTGTACCCTTTCCAAAGGAAGCAACACATTAATTAATGGGAAGAATTTCCTGAGTGTAACAGTGTGCTTAAAAAAAAAATAAAAAATTTTCTGATTGATTATCAAAACATAATTTTTACTGAAAAATTAAAATTTTAAATGCAGACCCGCGATCTTCTTTTTTTAACTATAAGTGGCAACTTATATCAGAATTTAGCAGTTGGAATACAAAATTACAATAAAAATTTCTTTTAACATTTTTGAATTTACGAAAACGCAAAAAAACCTGAAGAAGCCAAAGTAAAATGTTAAGAAATTTTTCTTCGAAATTTTATTAATTTCATATGAAATATATCTTAAAACTCTAAATATGGTCACTAACAAATATTTTTTTAAGTGAAATTACTAAAAACACCATTGCTAACTTATAATTAATTATGTTTATCTATTATAGTTGGCCTAAATATGCAAATTGCGTAGAAGAATTGGAGAAGCAAGTTTCGTTTTCAATTTATCTTTCAAGTGGAATTGAAGTCTGTGATATGCTTGATAAATATTATGAAAGAAAAAGGTATTTCTTAATATAATTGTCGCAATCATAAACCCAAAAATATATGATGCTCTTCAAATATGGTCATCTCAACCATGGTTTTTCTTTGCGTCTGGTCTGGTGTATAAATACTAAATATCGTTTTGAAATTTTTTTTAATATCATCGTGTTTTAGAATCTATTTTGATAGAAAAAAATAAAAGCGAAATTGGTTTTGTATAATTTCAACCCCTTTACCTCCTTTACCTCATAACTCGATCCTACAGTCAAAACTATGTAGGGTTTTTTTACGAAAGGATCAAAAGCCACGAAAATGGGTAGAAAATTAAATTTTTTCACATAATGGAAACGTAGAATTGAGCTGGAAAAAATGGTGAAAAAAATTTGATCTATCTCAACCTGTTAAAAATATATTAAACTTTAAAATTTTATCTGTGACTAACGAAGATATGTGTTTTTAAATTAAATGAAAAAACTGCCGTTATTTTAATATATCTGACGGCATGAAAAATAATTGCTAAGTCCTTATTGTAAGTTTTATAACTTTTACACAGTTTGCGATATGAAATGTGTCTACCATTTTTCTCACCCTGCTATACGTTTTCCTTGTGCTAACTAAAACCATTAGTTCTAAGAGTTTTTTGGAAAATTGATTTTTTTTACGCTTTTTGGAACCATGAGAAAAAATGTTCATGATATTAATTATTGTTGTAAAATCGAATGGCAAAGTTAGATTTAAAATATATGTACCTATTTATGTTGTTAAGATCAAGAACCCGCAATCAGCATTTTCAGTCAACTTGAAGGAGTTAAAGAATTAAAAAAAAAAAAAATTTCACCATTAATTTTTTTATTTAAATAGATTTATAAAAGTGTTGATATACCAAAACCAAATTTTTGAGACGAAATCTAATTAACACAGATCCTATTTTAGTACAGTGTTATTTAGTATGATATAGACAGTGTATTTTATCAATTTTAATTTAGTAAGGATAAGTTTAAAAAGATGAATAAACCTTTTCCCCTAAAGACTAAAACACATTTTTCCCTAAAAATTAAAACAATTAATTATCTCTTTATTATAATTTTTTCTACAACGCGTTGGCCATAGGATTTGAACAGCCGCCTATTCCTGCATTACAATCAAGGTGCGACCGCTTAACTATCTCGCACATATAACTCCTTGAATGCAGTATAATACATATTTGTATAAATAAATTTTTAACCTTAAAGTGTCAGACTGGGTCCCTTAAAAGTACTTATATAATTATAATTACTCTCTTCTCTATCATATGGAGCCATGACCGCCAAAATATATTCAATGACAAATTCAACATTTTACTCGAGAACGCTATTTACTAATTTTTTTGTGTATAGTCATATAGATGATCAATTGGGATAAAATTTGAATATTTTATAAAGGATAATAAGAAAATAAGAAATATTTTTTAGTTGTTAGCTGCTCAGTCTCACTTAACCAATTTTCGTTTTACCCGTTATTTCTTGTTGTTGCAAAATAACATATTCAAATCGGTTTGTAAACCTTGGGGTATTTCCGTTATATGTCAAAGGCATGAAAAATTTCAATTGTGCTTTTAAATAAAACTTGTCGACAATATTAAATGGAAACTTGAATACACCCTTATGTTATAAAAATTAATTATTTAATTGAATTTTGAAATGCAAGTACGAAATCTAATTTTTTCTTCATATGAATACTAAAGTTAACCACCATGGCAAAATAACATTTAAGCACCTCTTCATATTCCATTCATTTTACTAAATGTAAAAATATAATTAAGAGTTTTTTTCTACTAAATTTCCATTAGTTAGATTTTTTTTTATTGCATAGATACTAAAAGCTTTTCTATTAAATTAGTAAAGTAGAATTAACGTCATTAGTGCTACAAACAATTAAGTTTATATCCTTAAAATCGTTTTATTTTGTTCTTCTAAATTTTAATTTTATTTAATATATGTACTTAATATTAAGTCTGCTAATTAAATTGGTTTTAAAACATCATTTTTGTTAATTTCAATTAGCTCTTATGTGCGTTCATCGTTGGCAAAAGAATTCAAAAAAGAATATGTTTTCTAACGGTTTGCAACTAAACAAACATAAACATTTTTGCTTTAAATCATTAGGTTTTGTTATTAAAACTAACTTCCAATTTTGAAGAGGATATCAAACAAAGAGAAATAGTACCTTTAGTAGAAAAATTCAAAGAGTGGACAATTTTTTTTTCAGTTAATATAAATAAAAGTGTTAAGAGAACCATGATAGGCTAGTTGGTAGTATGTTAGCTTATTAGTGCGATGGTCGATTCAACTATCCAAAAGTAAAGTTGTAAAACGCCACTCGGCATTCAAAAATAAATATTTTTATATGAATTTTAGAATTGTAACCGACAAATTAGACGTACACTAATTTTGAAAGGAGGGGTGCACAAAGAATTCATTTCTTTTTCAATGGCGTGTGGCGTTTTTTTCAATACAATTCAAGATGGCGGACAAGATTTATAAAAGTGAAACTTTCCACACAAGGAACACTATCTCGTATTTCTTTACATTTTTTTTTTTTGCAAAATATATGTTAAATTAAGTAAAATAGTTTGACTGATTTAAAAGTTATCACTGGATTTGGAAAAAGTTATTAAAAGAAAAAAAAAATATATGTATATGGGGTATTCTTTGTCAACCGGGGCACCCCACTTTCCAAAATTGTGTGGATTGAAAAAGGATGTTATAATTTAAAAATCATTTTGATATATTTACTTTGCACTGGCGAGTGGCGGTTTTTGAAATTCAGAATGGCGGCCAAAATTTTTTGTTCAAGTTTTTTCTAATTTTATTCTCATTGCTTTTATTTTTAAAGATCAAAATAGGCGCTAAATTCTTTGATTTTAAAATAAAGTTAACAACACTGAAATTTTAAAGTGAATAGTTTTGTGCTATACTTGCCACGATATAACAAATAAGTCAAGTTTTTATGTTTAAGGCACTGTCATTTAAAGTCTGGGAACCATTTGTAGACAAAAATAATGCAATACTTAAGGAAATTTTCTGGAATTTCCAAAAATATACAGGTTGTAAGCATCTGATCAGTACTCGCTAAATTTTACTATGTAATTTGATAAAAGGTCGATATCGCCAATTTTTAATTGAATCAATTACTAAAAATTGTGTACGATTAATTGAATTAATTAAAGAATTCAAAGATTTAATTGATTCAATTAAATATTTATTTAAAAACAATTTTATTTTAAACAAATCTTTAATTAGATGATTTAAGCTAATATTTTTTTGTGTGTACTAAATGCTTTTGAAATCAGAAACACAAGGAACTACAATCATATTGTAATATTCGGATCACTTTGGAATCAAAATGAGATGATTTAGAATTATATTATGATGAAAATAAGGTAAGAGTATGGTTGCCACAACTGCTCTGTATTATTATTTTCGCAATCATAAACACAAAAATATATAATGCTTTTCGAATATGGTCATTGCATGTATAAAACTGGCCATAGTGCGTAAAAAGTAAAACTAAGTTTGTTGACTGCGACTTTAAAATTTTTGCCGACATTATTTTTTATTGTAATCGATAGATAAATCTTTATACTTGTAAGTATAATATGAATTAGGGTGTCCCGTTAATAAAATTTTCTAGTAAGAGCACTAAAATTATGCATAATTTTTTGAGGATGCTTTTAGACACCAGCTTGAAGATGTCAAAAACTATATATAGTTTGCTAAAACCAAGTTGTCTCACTTTTCGTTTCTCTTAAACTTATTATGAAAAAAATACTGGGGTTTATATAACCAACTTACAGCTAAATACAAATAAAACTTTAGAAACCCCTTTAAGTATTTTCGAACTATGGGCGAAATAGGCATGGATTACTATTATTTATTTTTGTTATATTACTTATTACATTTTTTTGAATTTTGAAAATGCTAGAAATTTGACTATATCAAGAGAGTTTGATATGAGAAATTTAAAGAAAATAAAATAAATTAAAAAAAAAACAAAATCAGAAGTAGTTCTAAGTTTTTGCTGTAATAAAAACCGTAATTCATCTAAAAACCGGCCAATATTTTTTTAATTGTAAATAAAGTCCGATTTAAGAAACGAAGCCAAGTAATTAGTTTAAACCTTCTGAATAAATAGAAAAATATCTGAGTTTGTTTTATTATAATTAGAAAAAAATTCGTCGATTCTTAGATTAGTCACGTTATCTAGTAAATCAAAAATTTCAGAACTAGCATTGTCAAAAAAAAAAAAAAATAATAAAAAAAAATTATTACTATAATTTCTTAACTAAAAATTAAAAAACGCTCCAGTTGACCAACACCATTTATAAAAATTTATAAATATTTTTTCCATAATCAGCTCTACATAACGACACTTTTAACTTGTTGGACTACAATTATTTCCGGACATCCTAAGTCGCGTATCGGAATCTAAAAGTAGTTGCGATATTCAGGACTTCAGTGCGCATCGTTTGAGTGGTATCACTTGAGTCTATTCATATGTACACGCTTTGTCGGGACACCATAATGTGCATATATGTACAAATAGTATGTATTAAAGAAGATAGTGTGTATAAGTTTACATCTGTGTCATTCTATCATAATCGCTTAAGTCGGCTTAAGCGCCGATTAAGTTTTTATTTATTATTGATATCCTTGTAAGACGTATTTATATCTCATTTCTAAATTCCAGTTAGTTCGAAAGGCATAAAAAACTAAAATAACGATTCTCAACAGAAACCTTTTTAACTGAAAATATTAAAATATATATAAAATTATTTTTGTGATTATTATGAATTCGAAATTCCAGTTAGTTTGAAAGACATAAAAAATTCAAATAACGCTTCTCGGCACAAACCTATATAAAGTTATTTTTGTGATTATTATGGAATTTGTTACAGTACATATGGTTGTTCTGACCTCTTTTCATAATTTCATTTAGTTAAAAATTTATAACAAATTTTCATTATACCAATTTTATACAAATATCTTAAAATTTCAATACTCCGAATTTCGACTTAAGCGACTATGCGCAAAACGACACAAATATTTAAGTATGTATATAAGTGGATATTGTGTCCTGTTGTTTAGTTGAAAATATGGTTTCAGCGCAGTAAATTACCATACAAAAAAAGGCTGATATAGTGCAGCTCGTAAATCTCAAACAACAATGTAAACAAAGGCTTTTGACACTCCCCAGAGTTTTTGAATAAGTTACGAGCCACAACATGAATTCAAGTAGTGAAGAGAAAAGATAACAGTTCCAAATTGAAAGTAAAAATACAACAATAAACTAAAAAAAAAGAAGCAAACAAAATCCCAGCAACACTATAATGTTAACAACAATCACAACAGAATAACAAACAATGTACACTTTGGTCAAAAATTATCTTATGTTTAATATTAAAAATATAAGTTACTTGGGGAAAAATTGGAATTTGAAAACTAAATAATTACTATTGCCGCGTTTTTTACATTTTTAAATTTAACAATGAGGTCATTATTAATTTTTTATTTTGATCATTTATCCATTTTATCATTAGTTGTTTTTTTTTAAACAACAAATTTTTATTTTGCCTGGTAGATTTATTTCGGTAATCTAAATTCTCATCTTGGGGTTTTTGAGTCTTGGAATAACATTTTTAGGCTCCGACATGTTTTTTATACGCGTAAAAGTTATAAAGTCATGGTTTCTTTCCCAAACGCAAATAGATTTATTACAAAGTACTATTTATGGGCAGTATATACAGAAATATAAATTTGAACGTAATGCGGCAAATAGACTATGCAAGTCACTTGCACAATAACGAGTTTGTTCAAGTCACCTTACTCGCTACACACCATTCAAGTAAACTGTGCAATATTCATTTTAATTCACATGTAGCGGATTATTATTTCTATGATGTAAAATTAGTCTTTAAAAGCTTTATTTTACACTCTGTGCAGGCCAAAATACCTGAAATTCGTTGGTGATGTTAATAAATTTATATTAACATTTTTTACTTTACATTTATTCATATTTTTAATTTTTTTATCCGTATTTATGATGTTCACTCTTCAAAAATTTCTGCTGAACTGTGCTAATTTCAGCATACACTGGGGAAATGACTTGCACAAGTTCTAAAATATTGCGTAAAAATCAAAATCGTTTTGATTTTTACTCAAGTCTAAAAATATACTTGTACAAGTACACAAACCAGGCCACACACTGTTCAACTGACCTGCACAAACTCATTATTGTGCAAGTAACTTGAGTAATCTATAGGCCGCATTACATTGAAGTTCCTACCATTTTGCAATGTAGATTAAAAATCTCATTACTTTCGCATAACTTTTAAGTTATGGGTAATGAATCTTTCGCCGACAGGGACATCACCACGATAAATTAATAGAATTTGTAATATAAAAGTAAGAGATCACCTACTTTTTAAATCTTTTTAGAAAACTCTTTACTGAATAATAGTAATTTTTGCTTGGATTTGTAGTTAATTAGACTTTTATCGCAAGTCTATATCAATGTCAAGTTCAGAAGTAACCCATCGGGATAATTCAATCGTTACACTTAAAATAATACGTCAGTAGAAATATCTCTCAAACCGGTTTCAAATGGATTTGACTAATTTTTAACAAATTTTTTGTTGAAACAATGATGTAAGCAAAGATTTTAGTTATCTTGATTTAACACAATACTAAAAATCCTCAGTACTTTAATTAATTTTGAGTGTTAATTTTCAAAGTTATTTAAAATTAATTTTCAAGATCCCATTCATTAAATTCTACAAAATTTATTGTTCATATATAATATTTTCACGTTACGGTATTACCCGGTAGATGGCGCCACCAATGTTTCCCAAGTTTTAAAGATGGCGCTATTTTATATAAACTAAGAGAGATAGAGCAAAATTGATGAAAATTTCGATTACCCCTAACCGTACAATTCCCTAGGGAAAGGGGTTATCTCTCTCCAAAAATGGACCTTGGCGGCGCCTTGGCCCATTTCCCGAAAACTAAGCGAGATAGAGCAAAACGTACAAAATTTTTGCTCCATAAGAGTGCCCTTATATGCCCTCACATGACATGGACTAGGCCCGGGGAAGGTCCCGAGACCGTAAATTTTGATAAATTCTACAACTCAGAATAATTTACAGGTAAAACTGTAGGTTTAAAAAATTTTTACTTAAATTTAGATTTGTTAAATCTAACAAAAGAATTGTTAAAATCAACAAATTTTATTTTAAGCCAAAAAAACAGGAATAAATTTTGTTACAGTAACAAATTTTTCTGTCCAGCTAACAGACGTGTTATATTGAGTGTAGAAGTTTACAAATTAGCATTCAAAGCTTTTTTCTTTAAATTTTCGTACTGAAATCTTTAAAATTTTAGGACATTTTTGTTGTAAACTACATTTTTATTTAAAATTTGTAATTTGTCAAAAGAAAGTTTGTTTGAAAATTTCCTAGTTAAGAAATACCTAAATAAAAAAAACATATATTAGTTCTGACTATACAACTGACTTTTAAACAATTTCTCTTTCCAATAGGATTAGGATTTTAAAGTTATTTTGGCATATAGAGTTATTTTTCAGACATCTAGTGCAAAACTGGCTTAAAAAAATACAGAATATGATTCACATTTACTTAAAAGGCAATTGACTTTAGTTAGCGATGTTGATAAAATCGTCTAGGAAGATAGAGAACCTTATTACTGAAAGAGATTTTCTTCAAAAGAAAAAAAAAAATCTCAAAATGAGATTAAAAAATCGGTTCTCTTTTCACAAATTTAACTTTTTATGGTATTTTTATCCAGGAATCGTTGTCTTTTTTAATTTTTTTTTTGTTGATATTATTTAGCTTTTTTAAAGTTGTTTTTTAAAAAATGTATAAATATTGATGAAAATGTATGCAGCTTTATAATTATTTCGCCTAGTGTATACACTCAACCAAAAACTCCTGCTGATAATATTGCTGGTATTACAGGAAATTTAACTGTTTTGAGCCCTACTGTATTTTTGCTAATTTAGCAATATATGTCTGCTGATTTGTATGGGGTATAAACTTAAGAATGCGGGATTCACAACAGATGGCGTACTTTTTACACATGGTTTGTGTCTTTAATAACTTATATGACATTTTGGAGGGTAAACATCTGTCATTTATTCTCACTTAGCCATTGAACGAAATAATAAAGTTTTTCTTTTGCTTCAAAAATGTTGAATTTTGTGTCAAGAAATTATCATTTCCGAAAGTTTATCTTGACATCTACAATTTGAAAAAAAGTGCAACTGAAGCGAATCGATTGCTCACCGAAGCTTATCCTAAATATTATGTGATTTCTATACCGAAGGCAAATACGGCCCAGGTCAGACAAGAAAATTCGAAGATGAAGATTTGGAGACTGTTCTCAAACTTAAAGATAACTTGCAAAATTATGGGGAGTCCCTCAAGCAGCAATTTTAAAACATTTTCAAGTAGTAGAATTCATTTAAAGGCAGGGAAATTGAGTTGAAGCCGAGAGACGTTGAAAGACGATTTTTCATGGCCGAAATGCTGCTTGACCACCATAAAAAGAAAAAAAATTTGCATCAATGCGAGGAAAAATGGATCATTCACAATAACCTGAAGCCCAAGATATCGTATGTGAAGCCCGGCCAATCAGCCAAAGCCGAATATCATCATCAGCAACTAAAATTGGTAAAAAAAAAAATTAATAATTTGTAATAAGAGAATAGGAAAAATTATTACTTAAAAAAATTACTAAAAATCAGTACAAAAATAGTAAAGTGCGATTGAAAACTGTTAACAAAATTTTTTTAGTAATTCATGTAATTAACTTAAATTAAAAGGTACGATAATTAGAAATATTTTTAATGATATTGTATTTGGTATCTCTCAGAACAATATTGCGATGAAAAATCAAAATTATAAATCGAGTCGGTTTTGAAAAATCGCTTTCAAATTTTCAAATATTAAAATTTTAGAAATTATTTGAAAATTATTAGAGATATAAAAAAACACCTTATATTGAATTAACGCTATGCCCGTAACCTCTTTTAAAGCGGATTTTGGCGAAAATCTAATTTTTTGATTTCAAACCAAAAATTATTTAAAAGTAGACAGATAGAAAGACAAGCAGACAGAGATAGATAGGCAACAGTCAGACAGAGAACCAAACATCACTAGATCGGATTAAAATTCCATAAGGATAACACATGTTTATTCTTTGGGGGTTTGAGACCAATATTTCGACAAACTACAAGTGAAATGGAAAACTGATTATACAATCTGATACATGTGTAGAGTATAATCTTTGAAAATAATAAGTTGCAAATACTAATCTGATATTATTTTTAGCAGTACTACATAAAACTTGTACTTCTGGTAGTTATGATTATAAAATCCACTTCAAAAGTAAAATACTTTTAAAGCATATGGTCTTACCAGGATATTTCCTTAGAAGTATTTAGTAGACAATAATAAATACAGAGAAATTTTCTAGTAATTTAAGAGCAACTAGCAAAATGATTATAAATCAAAAATAAAAAAAAATATACATAGAAGAAAACATAGATTAGACCAAAAAAGTAAATAAATATATCAACCTGAAACTGACCTTATTTATTATTCCTATACCAATAATTTAAATAATTTATATTTAAATTTGTATTACTATACGATTTATATTGAAGCAATATTCTTAAGCATTTAACTATCATTGCACAATGTCATTGACTTTTAAAATTTCGTCTTTTTCCTTTTTTTTTTTTGGTTTGGTTTGTATATGTCACATCCTGTATTTGTGGTGTGTACTGGTTGGTGTACAATCCCAACATGTTTAAGAACCATGAACAAGTTGAGAGATATATAAATTTTAAATGTCATCTGTGTATAGTTGTTGATAAAAAAAACCAAGAAGAAGAAATGCATTCACAATATTTAAGCTGTACTTTATAAAAAAATATGAACTTTTGCTTTTTTTACATTTGTCATTTTTTAGATAAGATTATTTAAGAAGTTTTGAAAACGAAGAATACATAGAAGTCTAAGAATCTCTAAAGATTACAATTTAGCCATAGATTTTTCTGACAAAGTACTTCAAAGTACGAGACTTAAGAAGTCATAGAATTCTTGAAGATTAAAATCAATATTTTTCTTACATAATAAAGAAAAAGTGTAGGAAGGAGATTTAATATAACAATAAAAACGCATTTAGCTTTTGTTTTTAATGGTCTGGTATTCAAAAACCAAAAACTTAATGCTTTAATTCTGTTGTGAATGTTTAATATGAAGTACAGAAAGTGAAGTCAGTTTTTGACTATATTATTTCATTTCGATTTTAAGTTTTAATTTTCTTTAATTTGGTGTAAGTTTTATATTACGTATGGATAATTCGAAAAAAAAAGTTTACTTTAAGAGTTCGCAAAAAATTATTTTTTTTTAATGTCACATCAAATCCGTTTTCTCTAATACTAACTAACTAACGGGCAGATTCCGTGACGTAGTCCACGTCGCGGAATCTGCTTATTTAAGTTCAATTTATGTGAATTTAAGGGAGCTTTGAAATTCTTTGGGTGAATTAACTGCTTTGGTTTCTTCCAGCACTTTATTTATCGTTACCAGTATACTAAAAAAAAATCAGTAAAGTCAACAAAAACAGCCAATTTAGAGGGGGGCCCTTATATAGGCACTAGGTCTAAATATGGACCGATTTTAACCAAAATCAACAGGCCTCGTCCTTGGGTCGTACTGCGTACCAAATTTCATCAAAATATCTTAGTATTTGCGACCTGTAGAGCGCGCACAAAAATGCATGGACAGACAAACGGACATCGTTAAATCGAAATAAAAAGTGATTCTGAGTCGATCGGTAAACTATAAGGTGGGTCTAGGTCCAATATTTTTCGGTGTTACAAACATCAGCACAAACTTATTATTCGCTCTTCCCGGACCTTTTGCTGAACATTAGTAGACTGAAAAGAAATCAACAAATTTGTAGAGATATTATAATTTAGTTAAATTAATGGAAAAAAGTCCGTAAGAACTTTTAGTTAGAATTACTAAAAATTAGTTAGAAATGATGCTGCAGAAAAAACTGCTAAATTAACAGATTATTTTTGCTATATATTAGTAATATAGAAACAGCAAAAATAAAACTTTTAAATGTACAGAATTTTAGTTATATTTGAGCTAAATTTTTGTTAATGGTAAATAGTAAATTAGCCTGCTAAAAAATCACCAAAAAATTTAAAATTTTCGAAGTTATTTTTAGTTTTTTTTTTAAATGCAAATAAAAATATTTCTGTTGATTTTGGCAGAATAGACTGCTGTTTGTAATTAGCAAAATTTTCTGCAGATTTTAAAGTAAAATTAGCTATTTTCAATTAACAAAAAGTTAGCTTAATATAACTGAGATGCTGCAAATTTAACAGTTTTATTTTGCTGTTCTTATTTTACTAGTATTTAGTAAAAAAAATGTGCTAATTGTAGCAGTTTTTTCAGCAGCATCATTTTTAACTAATTTTTAGTAATTTTGCTGCTATTTTTACAAATATATGCGTGTAATTTATTCACTAAACATTTAAGCCCAGAAATTGTGATTTTGTTATTATTTATGAAATTATTTAGAAAACTGTGTAAAGTATGGCAACGTCAAGACTTCCATATTTTTGACATGATTTAGTTAAAATCTAAAAAATATAAAAGTAGTTACACAGGATGACAAAATCTTAACTTTTAAAAACTAATAAAGTTTTAATTCTATATATCTCGGACATGCTGATTACAATGGCGTACTTTATTTTCGATCTAAGCTACACATTTTCCGCGAAATGTGTTTAAAGTTTAGTGAAAAAATTTTCAAATGCAGTCACTATCAATTTTTTGTGGTGAAATGTAGGCACAATACTTGCAGTCATATTTAGGGTTAAGACTTGATACACAAAACTGGCTATTGAAACCACCGTTCGTGCTTAATATGGATTTTTACAGTTTTTTCGGTTTTAACCAATTGATGTCAAATCAACCCTGATAAATGTTATGCCATAGTAAAGAAGCAATTAAAAGGAAAATATTTGAACAAATAAATGTGTGCCGATTTTTCAAAAATTTTATATGGCAGCATAGCTTTCTAAGTTGTCCCCAAAGTCTAACTTTTAGTGTAATATGAAGTTACATCTAAAAACTGTTTTTGCAAAATTTCAAACAAAAAAGTTTCCAAAGTTATCGCAATAAATATACTTACTTACTAAAGATAGTATCGTACTAAGGAAATTATAATACTAATTTTAGTAAAAATTAAACAAAATTTACATGTAGTCTTGCCTGTATTAAGAATAAACAAATAACCTAAAGTTAACACAAACTGAAAGTTAATTTAATATGGAATTTGATATCTGTAACTCCAAGTTAGCTCAAACTTTAGGTTAATTTGTTTATTGTTAATGGCCCTTAGAATGATAGAATATTGGGTGTATAAGTTATTCCAAATATAAAGACCCTATAGTGCACCTTAATCACACAACCTATAGTATATATTAATGTTTCACCACGTTGCTAATATTTTCAGTCATAATAAAAATGTTAATTTATTTTTTTAATATAAAATTTCTCCCCTTTTTTAAACATTTATATTTAATAAAAATTCTTATAAAAGGTGACCATTACCAAGTCTTAACTTAACTAAAGCGCTTAAATTATATATGTGTTAAAAAAATTTGAGTTCTTTTACACATAAAAAATAATTATTAGAACTTTTTAAATTTCTTATTTCTATAAAAACAAACACTAAGTTTTATTTTTTGCTATAAACTTTTTCTTGCTTTCATTTTTTATTATTATTATTTTTTTGTTTTTGTTAAAGAAAGTGTCCTGGGGCGAAATTTTAATCTGTATGTAAATTTTTTTTTTATCTTCACCGAAACACAGCTGAATATTTGTTTCTCCTGTAGTAAATTATGCAAATCATTTTAAATAGAGATGAACAAAAAACTTTTCAAAGTCACTTTAGCAAAGAGTTATTAAAATATCAGTTTCCAAAACATTATTGTTTTAAACAAACGATGGCAAACTTTTTTAAATGCCTTCCTTTTTTATGGAATATACAAGATAAATAATGAATGCTATCATGATGCGATAAAAAAAATATATCTAATATATTATTAAAAATTTACTTATTTGCCAAGACTTTCTTATTGCATATTCTCATTGCTGGCCTCAATATCTATAAAATCAAAGGACACATGATAATAATAAAATTGATACAATCACAGTATGCATGTTTGTTAATTTAACATACACATAAACAAAAGATTAATCTATCAACAAAAAGCATTTCCAGACACACAAGCTCCCACACATGACTTTTGCCGAAGACACAAATAAGACATTAATCACAACTAGAGCGACAACGACAGTTGCGTTTTTAAACATTTTGTGCGTGAAGCAAATTGTCGGCTTGTCGTTTGACGATTTTTAGTCGTAATAGAATCTATCTTAATTTCCCGATGATACACTAGCATGTATTCAAAATATATTATTAAATATATTCAGAAAATATTGGCAAAAATTATTATTAGAATTGCAAAAATTCACATTGGAGTTACAAAACAACGTAATTTTCCTATTTTGCATTCGTTTCTTTTAAAAGTCAAATAATGCGAAGTTCAATTGTCACTTAATTTAAATTAATAGCGAAGACATTTGTTGTCGTTAGTCGACAGTCGGCGCAGTTGTGATTAATCTCTAAAGATATATTGTAAATTAAAATACGTTTCAAAAGCTTTTGAAATAAAGACGGTCAACAAAATTGTTTTTACATTAACTTGTTATTTCATAGAAAGGAAATTAATATCAGTGTAACTGTCAGATCTTAATGGAATTTTAATATGTTGTAAGGAACAACAAAAAAGTACTCTAGACGGGGTTCATAAAATAATCTCAAATTCAATTTACTTTACAAATTGAAACTAACCTACTCCGATAGAAAACTAAATTTATAAAATTTTTTTAAAAAAGAAAGTGTCTAAATTAATATTTCATAAAAAAATGTTACGAACAATCTAAAAATACATTTAATTTGAATAGAAACCATTGATAACGAACACAACATAATATTGAAGGAATATCTTCAAACACTACCAGGATAGACAGATTTTTATGAAATTTAGGAAAAAGAATATATTTAGTATCAATACAAAACGTTATAGATTTTAACAATTTTACAAGAGATTAATCAGAACTGCGTCGACAACGACGACGAGAATTGCATTTTCATTCATTTTGTATGGGAAGCAAAATGTCGCCTTGTCGTTCGGCGATTTGGCGTCATATTGGAATCAATTCTATTTTCATGACGACCCAATAACACACACTCAATATATTTGTCAAATTGTTGCCATAGTTTAACTTATTGCCATTAGAACAGAGTTGTAGAAATTTGTATTAGAGTTTCAAAAATTCGTACTTTGTTTACAAAAAATTTGTTTTTTTTTTACAGAATAAATATAAAGGAAAATAAAAGTACATAACTTAGCGCAAAAATGCAAAACTAAATACAATAAAATGTAAAACAACAAGAATTAATACAAAATCCATTGAATTGATTAAGAATTGTGGCGAAACAAATACAACCATTTTCTTGTTTTGCTATCCTTTTTTTTAAACGCCAAAAAATGTCGACGGTCGACTGTCGCTGAATTTAAATTAATCGCGACGACTTTTGCTGTCGTCGAAGGACAATCGACCCAGTTGTGATTAATCTCTAATGTGCGTTTTTGCTCAATTTCTCTTTTCCGAAAAACGAAATTCACCACATCTTCTTAACCTAAGGCACAACAAATACAATTACACCATACACTCTAACTATGTGATAAAATTCTAACATAAAAAATACAACTCTATCATATTTAAAACAGGAAGAGTCATATAATGTCAAATTTAGCTGAGGTATATAAAAATTTGACTTATGTATATATTTGAAATTTTATAATGTTTAATACGGCAGAGTTGCATATTTTAATGCGAAAAACTTCTCACATAGTTACAAATTACCAACATAGTCATGCGTCGGTCCATTTGTCCAAAAGGAAACCTTCATAAACATGATGAAAACTTCATAATTTTCGTCCAACGGAAAGATTTATAAATACTTATAATGTAAGTTAGAATATAATGACGTTCTCCTAAAAAATTTGCTTTTTAAAAAGTTTTACGGAGAGCTAACCGAACAAACTCCAACTTTTTCAGCCTTGATGTGGTTAAATGTTTTTACCAAAAACTCCACATAGGGATTTGTACCCAGGAAAATTTTTCACAACCGGTTGCGAACCACAACAATTCTGCAACTGGTGCCACTGCAACCAATTCCATGGAACGGGTTCCAAAAATGTTAACGGAATAGTGTTTGAAATTTTAGAAGAAAAAGTTGCGTGTATTTTAAAATTATATAAATATATATTTTGTTTTTTTTAATTTCTAACATTTAATATTAAACGTTTTATAATTTAAACGTAATCTCAATTTTTTTTATTCGGTTACGGTTACGTTTAAGTAGTGAGATGAACCGCGGTTTGGGTAACGGTTGAAATCAAAGTAAAAACTCTAATATACTCGTAAACAACACAGAAAATTAGTTCTAACCGGACTATCCTCTGAAAAGCAAATGAATATTTTTTGTTTTAATTGCAAAATTTTTATTTGTAAAAACAATGTACAACACAACCTTTATATGCTTACTTTAGTTAAATAATAATAAACATTTGATACAAATGTATCAAACAACTACTAATACGCTTTCTAGTTATTCTATATCATACAAATTCCTAACAATGAATTTAACAACTTTTGTTGTATGTGTGCATTAGGGTGTCCCCACGTTTCGCAAATTTGCGAATCGCGTTAGTTGTTAGCATTCAAAAGATGCGTAATTTTATGCCGATTACAGGAAAAATAACTAAAAAATGGTTGTTTGATGTTTGCCGGAAGAAATGCGCTTGTCGTTTTCTGCAAAATGGGTGTCAATAATTTTGTAAGATAAAGCTTATCAAGAGGAAAATTCCAAAATAAATTTGTTGAATATTTTTTGGTACACAATTACATTGTTTTTGTTTTTTTGGAAAAATGCTTTATTATTTTTTGATATACAGTGAACAAAAAAAAAAGTTGGACACTGCACAAAATAAAATGAAAAGTGATGATAAAGCAAATTGAGGCGAAATGTTTTGTTGTTTTTTCTTTGATATCTTATATGTTCTTATATCATGTATCTTATATGTTATATTATCTTTGAATGCTAATAGTAACCACGATTGAAAATTCGGGATACCCTAGTGTGTATGCATATTGTATGTTCTGTGGCCAGTACATATGTATGAGTATTTATTTAGGAATAATAAATGAAATGGAAACAATTGTGGGTTTTTGATGGCAAGTACAATATAAAACCATAACCGTCTGTATTTGTAAGGATGTGAGTATTGTGTATTTGCTCATGTATTAACAAAAAAGAGAACTGAAAATAAATAATATATAATAGCTTCTTCCTTTTCTTTTAACTACTCTATTCATGTCAAATTGAATTGTTGAATATAGAACGATATAACATATAATGAACGTTTCAATATGCAAGGATTTAAATTTTATTTACAAAACATACTCTACATATAAAATTAAATGTTTAACAATTAAGCATTTTTAAAAGAAACAAATAATTGAAAAAAAAATTATTTCTTTACCAATTGGTAAAAAATGTAAATAATAATAGTTAAATTCAACTATTGCTTCTGTATTTAGAGAGAGAGAGAGAGAGAGAGAGAGAGAGAGAGAGAGCAATGAAATGGTGTAATAATCGTAAGTATTATTTTTTCCATTCCAAGACGAAATACGTCACACCAAACCCATGATTTAAAAAAAAATTAATGCATTTAGAGCACATTCTGTTAAAATTTCTAAGTTTTTGATTTACGAGTGCAGGAATGACAAAAGATATTAAAATGAACTTCATGTGTGAACAATAGGGTGGACAAATTTTTTTTTAGCGCCTTGGTTGGCGAGGAAGCTTTTTGTAAAAATTGTTTCGCACATACATAGCGGCAAACAAATTAACACGCCGTTTGCGAATGCGAAGACTATGGGCAAAATTTGAATACAATAAAAGATGCGTTCGCAACTAAATTTATATCCAATAAATTTTTTTTAAATATCTATATAAAGAATATTCAAAATATTGAGGAGTTCTCAAACAAAAAATTTTTTAAATAACTTTAATCACCAAATATCAACTTGGAAAGATATGTTTATTAAAAAATATTTAGTTTATTCCCTTCTCAAATATCCAATTTTCCAATGAAACCCACAAACATCCTTTTGTTGGAACAATATGGATTAGCAAACTAAATAATTTTTTAATATTTAAGGGTTGGTAACCCCTTATATCCATTAGACGGTACCAGCTTACAGACAAAAAAAAAGATAGCGCCGTACACCCTCTAATATAAAGTATTTTTGCAAGGCAGTTTCAAAAATATTTTAAGGAACGTAAGGGTCGCCATTTTACATTTTTCGTTATTTCTTTGGCATTTACAGTCGGATCGGATTGACCTCAAGTATCCCGTTCTAGTATTTACCTAGCAGATCTCCGTTGCTATCACCCTAATGTCAGAAAATTTAAGCTCACAAAAAATCATTAAACTTTTGCTAAAGAAGTTTTTCGATAAACCCAGTAGATTTTTTTTTTGTTACCGAAAGTAGGGGTCGCCTTTCAAAATTTTTTCTTATTGGATTTTTCCTTTATAGCAAAACACTGGTCTCCTCGAGGAAAAAAAATCGATATATCACACTTTGAAATCCGACTTTAAATGCCAAAGCTATAACGAAAAATTAAAAAAGGCGACCCCTACGTTTGGCAAAAAAATAAAAATTTTTTGAAATTCCCTTTCAAGAATACTTCATATTAGAGGGTGTACGGCGAACTTTTTTTTGAGGTACGGTCTAATATAAATACATTTACCGACAAAGCGATTTTAATAATTTTTGATATTCGTCATCTGCAATCACCTAATATTTATGGAACAGATTATAGGCTATCTAGACCACCTTTCCCCTCAGTTCGATTAGCCACTATTCTTTGATAAACATAAAGTTTCCCCGCAGCAATTTTTTCATAATAAGAAGACAATTCGTATGAATTTTTTTTAATTGTTGACTCGCGAATTAGAATTTTTTGTTTTGATTCGAGAATTATTGCAAATTGCACAACTGGACTGCGCCAAACCGTTTTGGAGTTTTACTATACTAACCTAATACATTCATCTGGAATAGGAACCATCGACGCCCTACACCATGAACCCCATTTTGCTGCATGGTATTATGTACGTAGTTATTTGTATGATATTGTAAACATTTTCTTATCTATAACCGTGTGGTATCGGCAATCAATTTTTGTTCCTGTTTTAGAATGTTTGAAATTAGAGAATATACAGAAACATACACATACATACACTCTAACAATCAGACTTGTAAAGACAATAAAGTCAACACTAGAGCAACATGACATAAAAAAGTTACAGTTGAAGTATTTTAAGTTTATTTTGCTGCTGTTTTTCATCCAGAGTTTTGTTGTATCTTAGTAGAAACTTAAAAAAGAAGGATTAGATAAACATTATGCAAGTACCGTTATATCTACTACCAGTGCGATTACAACTACTGTAGTATTAGGGAAACTAACACACAAGCATTTCTACTGAGTTCATAACAATGAACTATAGATAATATTGACTTGAGTTTGAATTATTTTTCTTTTTCCTTTCCTAGTCATCTTTTTCTTTCCGATAGAGAGAGACAGAGAAAAGAATTGTCGTAAATTTTAAAGTTACAACTGCAGTTCTTTTTTTGTTAATGGCTACAGTGTGGGAATACATGAATAACTCAATTTTTTTTATTTTCATTCCAACGAAAACAAAAAAATCACAAGAAAATTTATGTAAATGCATGTTTTAGTTTAGAAATAGCACTTTTATGGGACTACACATGGAACGGGAAATGCGACACAATCGTCAAACCGCATGCACCATTACTGGTATATAACTATAATATAAAATTCAATAAAAAATAAATGAAATAAATAATCTTTTATTTACATTTAAAAAACTTTTGACCTTGAAAGCCTATTTTAGACATATCTAAAACCACTAATTGAATATATTTTATTTGCATATAAATAATTTGAAAGGATATTTACCCCTAAATTCATAAACGCTTTGTAAAATTATAGGAGGTTTATTGAACAAATTTTAAGTGACGTTTTCTAAACCTGCTATAACTTTACAAAGCATTTATGAACAAAGGGGTTTGATTTTAGGCCATTTTTAATTTTTCAGCCGAAAATTATAAAACTAATTTAGTTTTGCCATAAAATTTTTATACAAACTTAAGCCAAGTTCTATTCGCTTTTTGACAACAAAAAAAAACCAAGTAAAAATATCTGAAATGTGCATTTTTGATACATCCGGTTTCTTTTTTAAATTAATTTTCGATACACCCTGTTACAACGGAATTAGAAGTAAAGTGGCAAAATATTTTTTTTTTAATTTTTCAAAAATATTTCGGTTTTTGTTTAAAACTGTGTGTTATTATCCTTTTTAAATGTGTAGATAATTATTTTAATTTAATTTATCAATAAAAACATAAAAAATAATTATTAAAAAGTGATGTGACAAAGCAAAACTTTGTAATTTACTTTTGTACAAAAACCAGCTGGTTTTTGCTCAGTCTAAATTCAATGTTATATAATTTTGGAAGGCTAAATTTTTCTCTTTCCAAAACCGTTCGAAAATGCAAAATTGGTTAGAGAATAATTGAAGGGCAGTGTTTCATTCAGCACTGAGTATAAGTAGGACTTTTAAATTAAATTTAACATAACCCTTTGACGACCGTACATTTTCATGAAAAGCGATTTTGAATAATTCGAAATGTTCGTAGTCTCTTATACAATAATATTTATGCCAAAAAAGTGACTCTTTGGAATTCCCCCTAGACCTTCATTTGGCTGGGAAACCTTAACTTTAATTTGACGATTATACAGTTTCGGCTAAGACGACTTTAATTATTTTGATCTGATACTAAATCATAGATAAGCTACAAAAAAATTGCTCCATACATTCTTTCCTTATTGCGATTGCCAAATTTTGTTCTCTGTGGCACTTAAATAAATAATTGTATTTAGCCACGATTTTTGCCCCTAAATCTCGTCTACAACTCGTCTCCGAACATATTTTCTTTTTTTTCTACATTGACAATAAAATATCACTTGGACAAGCTTACTTGCGTATCGTCTCAAAGGGTTAAAGCTCAAATTAGTTTGGAAGTATCGTAAAAAAAGTAACGTATCATTCTCATAATGAATAACAAGAGTAAAAAAATAAAAATATTGTATTTTTTATCCTTTTCTTGTGCATATAATTAAATGCCAAGTAATAAAATATAAAATTTCTATTTTCAACAGAACTTTTTTACGATTTTCTTGACAACAGTTTCAATGCATAGAAAAAAGATAAAAATATATTTATATTATTTTAACACATTGAATTGATTACAGATACGTTTTTTTACTTTACGATTAGAATAATGAAGCCTTAAGTCCGAAATTTTGTGGGAAAATTTCTTTCTTACTTAATTGCTGACTATAGGATTTTTGACTTAAATTATATTTAAGTACTTAACACAATAAATTACAATAAGTTATACATAAAATTAAGTTTGAAGGCAAATTATGAATAAAATTATGCTAATGTTGAAACTATTAGAAAAGAAATTTAAAAAAGATCCGATGTTATTTCAAATATCTCTTAATAAACCTTAAATATTATACTTATACAAAAAGCACAGCTATTATTCTTTCTAAAACAGTTGAAAAATTGAAAATCTACGGCAAATTACACAAGCGAAAATTTTCTAGTCAATAAAGTTTTGAAAAAGTGTTTCTTAAAATAACTTCAGATTTTAAGAGTTTTCTAAAATTGCAGACAATTGTAATATAATCAAAAAGTGTAATAAGACTAGAAATTCCAAACCTATTGAACCACACATCTGATTGGCCATCGGACATCGCATACACTCAGAAAAGTTCTGCAGTTACTATATGACAGTTATTTGTGTAGTAATTTTAACTACAATTGCAGTTAATTTACTTAGAGCAAAATTTTACAATGATTTTGACAGTTATTTTTTTAAAAAAACTACTACCTTGTAGTAACATTTATTTTATACAGATATTTTATATTTTGTTACAAATACTTCAATTTTCACAAGAGTGAAAGAATGTGAGAAGAACATGTTATCTCTTGTCTTAGTCATAAAACAACGCTAAAGAGTGAAGAGTTTTCTATTCTTCCTCTAGGTTATATATTTTATTAAATTATTAAAATAATAAGGTTAGTTTTATAATATAAAATATAAATTTATTTACGGGAATATTAAAATATATTGTATGTATTTTCTTTCAGTTCTTTTATATTTTCATCCCTTTCTACCTGGAGAGAAAAAGTAAGCCAATATCTTAACAGCCCAGTGTAGAAACGGTAATGACATGTCATTATTTTTTGGACTACCAGTAATGACACCCAATTACCTTCTGCATTATTTGAAAACATATAATCATGAGTTACTGATAATCACTTATTTTTATCATTATTTCAAATAGAAAATAATTTTCCTGATTTTTTTGAAAATTTTTTGAAATCTATTTTAAGACTCAATATTTTTTAAACACTGGTAAGGATATATGTAACCACATATTTTTTGATTTTTTGTATGTTGGCGAGTAAGCTTACTTGTGTGCAGCAGGTCAATTATGTTTTTATCTATTAAATATTACATGTCGATATAGTTCAGATGGTAGAGCTATTAACTGGCAATCTGTAGACCCAGGTTCGATTCCCGCACCAACAAATTTTATAAAAAAAAAAAAATAAGATAAAAAATATTTTTTTTTATATAATTTATTTTTATTAAAATATATTTTTTGACTTATTATTTTTGTCAGTATTGGTAAGCATATAGGTAATGACATATTTTTAGATTTTTCGTAAGTATAACTCATTATTTTTCGCGACATCGCCATATAAAGGTAATAAGAAATGTAATAACAAAAGTAACTAGTTACCATTACCATGTATGTAGTTACATAACCACATATCTGGTAATGATTTTCTACACTGGGGGTAAACAATAGAAGTGTTATTACGTGTAAATTTTGATTTGTCAATTTTAAATTTATTGTAGAAAAAAATTAAGAGTTTTTGCATAAATTTGTTTTCATTAAATTTATAATTTTTAATAGAAATATTGTTTATGTTATCTTAACTTCATTTGCAGTTGTTTGTACAGTTTTACAATAATTTGCATGCATGTTGTTTTAGTTGCATTTGTAGTTGTTTTTACTACATTTGATTTTTAACAGTTAAAAATAACTTCACATTGCAGTTGATTGAAATGCAAATATAGTCTACACCTTATTAACTGCAAATGCAGTTATTTTAATTGTCATTTGCAGTTGATTTTACCTACATAATTCCCTAAGTGTAGAACGTTATTCTCTTGTCACACAGTCAATCGAAAAATAAGCTAAAATTGGAAGTAAAAAAATAAAAACCGCTAAAAAAATTTTTTTCAAAAAATATTAGAAATAAGAAGAAAGATAAAGAAGACATATAAAAATAAAATTAATGTTTAGATTTCATTCCCAGAAATTCAAAATTTCACATGTTTTATAAATTATTGCACTTTATGAATTTTTGGTATTCTCAATATTTCTTTTTTCTTGTGGCTTAGAGATTTTTTTCACTCCTATGCACATTCAATTTTAATTTCAGCGAAATTATGTATGCCACCATTGAATCATACCGTCATTGACGCACTTTGTCCTATGCTTACGCTTTGTTCTATATCCGGTTAGATGTGCGGTTCGATAGGGATTGCATCGCCTAGTCCTATACCCCTTTGGTTGTAAATATCTCAACTAGATGGTGTAAAGATATCCAATTTTCATTGAACTATATGCACGATTTCTTAACATATGAGAACATGGGTTAATTAAAGTCATAATTATTGCAATTTCCAATAGAGATCAAATAGTAAGTAGTACAACATTGTTTATAATTTGAAAATCATAACCATTGCAAACTACGTATAATGAGAATAACAACCACAAAAACGAAAAAAAAATTGATTTACTTGCTATATTCTCTACAATTCATATTTCAATGAATCGAACGAACCGCAATGGTAAATGTTGCAATTTAATGCAATTATGTATTGTAATATAAACTTTTGTTAAGTTGAGTTTATTGCAATACACTTGAATTAAAATTATTCATCAAATCAAGAGCTTTTGAAAATATTTCACTTTTATATGGTAAATCAAATAAAATAGGGAAACAAGTTTTTAATTTTATTTTTTTCATCTGGAAAAAAGTGTTTTTTTTTTTCCTATATTCATTATTGAGCTTACAAACTTTTCTTTTAGCTTACGATAAGTGGGTTATAGTAAATCTGATTTTATTGAAAAGTGTTGTACCATAAAGAAATAGAAAGGAGTAGTTTTATAAATAAAAATTATATAAAAAGTTTATTAAAAATTATCACTTACAAAACTTAATACGTAAAATAAAAAAATGTTTATATTTTGAGCCAAGTCGGGGTGTTCTTTGTATGTTTTTTATTGTATAAATTAAAAATATATGTGTTTGTTTTATATTCAGCATGGATTTAAAAATACAAAATCCAAAACTGCATGAAATTTGTGGGCTCTGGTATTATAAGTAGAACCTATCTCAGCGTTTAATGACAATATTAATTGTATTTGGTCTATACGACGCGTTTGAAAAAACAACACTACTATAAAAAATAAAAATGCCCTGTTGGCTGTCCGTCTCCAATATACACAAATTGCCTGCACTTGTACGTACAAACCATACGTCAACGTGGCAATATTTGTGAAAAGGTGACACGGAGGAAATAAGAAGATAAACAGAAAATCTGAAGTAGAATGTTTGTATATGTCTGTTTGATCACTTCTGAAATTATTCATATAGAGACAATCTGACAATAAAAATATAAACAATAATACAATTTAATGGAAGATCACTGATGAAACCTGTCCATAAAAAGGCAGAACTAGATCTAGTCTGATTTGCAAATTTAATGTGTTTATAACTTTTGAGGAAGGTTTATTCTTCTTCTTAACCTCAAACCTACTAAATTAGAAAATTCTCACTTTTAACTATGCTCTAACTTTTAAAAACCCTCAAATTGCGGATTTAAAGATATTTTGAAATATATGCGATCATGTATGGTAATACATTGAACTATGTATTGACGTATACATGGTCATATGCAAGTCTATGTATGATTAGCTATATTCATATATATTTAGATTTTCACATGGTTAAAAAATATTTAAGCAAAAATTCATGCTTAGTTTCGATTATAAAACTCGACCTAAGAGTTATTCTGAGCATAGTTATGTATTCGGTTATCAACACCGAAATATGCTAATAGTATTTTTTGTTTCTTAAAATTTGAGGTTTATTTAAAAAGTAATAGGTAAAGTTTGTTTTCATTGAAGAACCAATTAAATTCATTGAAACACATTGTTTAACTTTTTTTATTAGTCAATAAAAAACAAACCACAAAAAAAATTTTAATTTTCAGTTAAAAATTCTATTTTTAGATATCTATTTTTAGAAAAAATAATTTAAATAATTTCGTTGTTTTCTGTTTTAAAACAAAAAATTCAAATATTTTCGGTTTTCTTTTTTGTTAAAATAGTTTGTTTGTATACAAAATTACTTCCATTCAATTACAAGAAATTCTTTACTCATACACACAAACATAGCCAATAAAACTATGAAGGTGTGTGTTGGTGTGTAGTGTTTTGAAAATTCAAACAAAAAAAAAAACTTTCAAATATGAAAAAACAAACCACAAAATCGTTTTTTTTTACGTTTTGTCAGTTAAAAATTGATGATTGTTTTTATTTATTTTTATGGATTCTTTAAACAATGTTTGAAAATAAATAGCAAAATTGTTTGAATATAATGAAAAAAAATCAGTAGTCCTTTATTAATTGTGTTTTCAATTAATTTAATATGTATTTTAGGTTGTTTTTAACGAGAAAATATTATGAGTGTATATTTCTGTATCTCTGCTATCAATGTTACTTATAAATGGCGCTAAAAATTTTCGACATGACTTTCGGGTATTCGACTAGGGATATTATACTAACTAATCTAATGACTATATAACATTCCTAATATATAAAATGTTCTGTATTTAGTTTTCAAAAACTCAATACAGTTCACGTTTCATTGTGGTTCACAATTTGATATTATTAACAAAAGTAATGGAAATACCTCATATTTTAACTGCTTTAATAATAATGCAATTAAAGGTTAATTTTCTAAAATTAAATTAAGAACATTACTTTTAGACCAAACAAAAAATAATATCAAGAAGTGTCATTAATATCCGCTCAGGAATATCTGTTATATTGATATACGAGTACCAGCCAAAATTTTCCTGAGCGCTCAGATATTATGACTCATAAAAGACTCAAAAATACGACCATTTTCAGAGTACTCAAATTTTAGAGTCATAAATGAGACATAATAGACTCTTATTTATGAGTGTATTAAAAAATTTTTTCAATACTCATAAATGACTCAAAAATTATTCATAAATGACTCATGAATGGCTCAGAAAATTCAAAATTTTCCAGTAATGCTCATAATCTGGAGCCTTCTATTTTGCCTTATTTTCAGGATTGAAGTATTAAATCTTGTGTTATTACATTCCAGCCAAAATCATGTCGAATTAAAAGAAGAAAAAAGAAGAAATTCCCTAAAATCGAAATAAATGCCAAAAACAGCCGTTTTCTCGAAATATGCTGAAATAAAATCTCTGCCCTAGTCAAATGAAAAAAGGAATTCCGACAATTTTTTACTTTTTTATCTCTAATATGTTCTTAATAAAACCTGAAAGTCCAATCATTGATGTTTTAAAATTTCCTTAAAAAAATTAAAATTGTAGATTTGAAAACAGTGTTTAAAAATTCTGACATATTTGGCATTATTTAAAAGGAGTTAGCAAAACACAATATAAAAAATAATTCTTATCTGACTTTCTTGGAACCTATAGAATAAAAAAATGTATCTCTAGTAGATTATTTCAATAAATTTTAAAATTTAGGCCCGAATTTCTTGGTTAGTAGTCTGCGATACATCAGTTGCCGGGGGAAATTGTAATAACTCGGCTGTTTTTTAACTAAAGCCTTTTTGCTTCTTTACAAAGAGAATTCACTCCAAATGACGATTCTTTAATGTTTTTAATTCTAATTACTTTTAAAATATCCATATTTTTGAGAAAATGCACAAACAGTCATATTTTCCCCTTGTAACATAATCACTGCTCCAAATTTTAGGGCCGATGCGGCACGCCTACCCGATATCCGATTTTTCTAATTTTTTGGGCGACGTATTTTTACACCCAAATAATATTTCCAGGGGTAAGTTTGTTAGTAACTCAAAAAAAAATATTTTTTTTGAGGCACCCTAGTTCACACGTATGATTAAAATATTTCACGAAAAACTCCTCATCAAATTTTATTGTGAGCATCCAAAATACAGAAATATGTTCAGACTTTAACATTATTTTTGCGTCTTATTTCACTGACTGTGTCCACTCAGCACAATAAAACAATAATCTGTCATATGATTTATCGGCACCAGAAAATAATGTGCGTTGTATTAAAATCCAATGTAAATTGTAATTCAAATACTCTAAAACGTATCCAAGTTTCAGCAAAATCGGAGTGTAACCATTGGGGAAACTCCCTTGCAAGTAATGTTTAATTTGAATAAACATTAATATCTGAAGCTAAAAGAAACAATTTTTGTTGTTATTTACTAATAACTTTGTAATCAGGAACCGTAAATTGCAAAAAAAAAAAAAAAAAAAAAAAAAAATATAATCAAAAGAATTTTTTTATTTAGTACCACAAATAAAAAGAAAACAATTTTTGCAACACAAACATTAATAATTTGTAAAAATATTTGTACTTCCTTTGGCTTGTCACAATTGGCTAACTCTTGGTTTCAGAGTTACGACCAACAACAGTAGGTGTATATTAAACCATAAATTTTTATACAACTGTTGGCTGTAGCACTATCACTATGTTCTGTGTTCGCCTAATACAACAACTTCGACTCCCGCTAGTACAATAGTTATGAAAGTCTGAAAGTAATTTTTTTTTTCGCTGTTGACAATTTTATATATTGCTAGACTAAGCAATAGCAAATTCATTTATTCTTTAGTTCAGGCAACCGTCCATGGTGTGTACAGTTCTTCGAAAAATTCACTTGACTATCAGCAGCAAAAATTGTACAGAATAAAGAATTGTTACCAATGACGACTATGAATTTCAATCTGTGTATAGTTTTGTTTTATACTTTATTTTTGGATAAAACTTACTGTGCTCTGGATTATGTTTGTTATTTCAATATACGAGGGAAGTTTTTTGTGTATTCACATAACTGCAATTAGAAAAAAAATCTGTGACCATGCAAAATGTATAAAAATTGCAAACTATATCATCTCAGCGATGATTTACTTGTCAAAAGGAAAGTTTTAGTATCCATATTGCCCTATTTAGAACATATTGTTTCCACCACATTGAATTTCTGATAAAACGCGAACAATCGCGAATTTCAAAAAAATCTGAAACACGTGTTCCCTTAAATCGACTATAGATTATGATATGTAAGTTTGACATTTCAATCACAAACATCTCCCTACAAAAGAGATAAAAAGTTCTTTTTTATATAGAATATCCTTGAAAATAAGACATGTCGGATATGTTTAAACGCTGGACATGCCTCAAAAAAAGTTTTTATATGAGATCCATATTGAGTATGTTGTCTACAGCCAAAATGCAAAATTCTTACAAAAACTTAAAAAATATATTTTTTTAAAAATGGTCCAGCTCGTGAGATTTTATTTCTAAACGCGAAATATTTTGGGAGTCATCATAAAACAAATCAAGGTTTATTTTGAGGGGGCACTTTTTTTAACTTTTTTTCTGTCCATATAGGGTGAGTCGCTCTAATCTACATGCATTTTCGGACAACACTTTTAGATCTTTCCTACTAAATTTATTGTCGAAAATATGATTTTTTTTTAAGATAAAGAGAAAATGTGGAATTCTGCATAAAACAGTCTTTTGGAAGAATTTTAACATTTTTGTTTCGCAAAAATAAATTTTTTTGCCAAGAATCCAAAATTTTACGATGTATCGTATGAACACCAAAATGAATAAACCCCACATGAGGAGGGAATAAACACTAACAGTGGATCTCAAACTGTAGGTTCATCTTTAACTTAACTACTAAGCAAAAGACAATGTTAAAAAAATGTGCATCATAAAGGTTTGTCAGCAGAATCTACTGAAATTGAGTTGCAGTTTAAAAGGCGAGAAAAGTACTTACCTTTAAAAATGACGAAAATGCTGTTATTTTTAACTCTTGAAAATAACTAACAAATGCATTAAAAATAACTAAAAATGTCTTAAAGTTACCTGACAAATTTTTGTTACAAAAATTTTAAAACAACTGACAAAATGGGTAAAAACTACTATTTTTTACAATTAATTCTTTTGATATTATAAAAGTATATTTAATAAAAAATTTTTTTTTTCTTACGATTACCAAAATATGTGTTATTACTTCAGCCTATTTAAATTTTTAAAGAAAACTCCAAACCGTTATACAGTTATTATGCTTTATGTATTGGAGATACAATACCAGTTTCTGATTTTGATTTGCAATCTAGGAATATATCAATAATTACAAATATAAACTAAAGAAGAATTTTTGAAATTCAACGAAAGATTTTATTTTTTAAATAACTAACAAAAACAACGGTTTACTGTAAAAATACTGTTTTGGTAGTTGTTTATTACGATATCAAAAATAACTGATTTAGACAAATATTACGAATTATTCGACGTGTAAATACCGGTTTAAAAACCCGGAAATATAGCAAAACAATTGGTTTACCGAATAATTTGGAAACCAGTTGTGAAAACTCTATACTCATAGGTACATTCCGGTCAGCGTTGCCAATTCAGCCATTTTATGGCTAGATTTAGCCACTTTTTAACACTTTTAGCCGGAAAAAAAATTTATTTAGTCATTATTTTTGCCAGTTTTAGAAAATGTTTAGCCATTTTCCTTTTTTCCACAAAATATAATTTTTATCTGCGAATTTATAGCAAAATTAGTGAATTTTGTTCAATCTGCCAACAAAGTTGAAGGTACAAATTTCAAGCACTTAATTTGATTTAAATAATGAAGGAATAAAAATAAATTTCTACACTTTGAAAAAGTTCGTTTGAAGAAAAACTGTTTTTTTAATTATGTCAAATCCCAAAATTGTACTTAAAGCACGGTAAGTTGTTTCGATTTCACGTGAAAAAAACTATTGTACTCCATACAAACAAAAACTATTTTTCACTATTTTGTTTATCGCAAATTAAATATACAAGACTATTATTTTTCTTGTGAAAAAGTGACATATTGGGTGTATTGTGATTGTGTCATTCAAATAAAATAAAAAATAATTAATTTTTAGAATTTTTAGAAATCAACATTTAATTTAGAGTGAAAGTGTTTCGCGTTAAAACTAACTTACGGTGCTTTAAGAATAATTTTTCACCATAGCGAGTTTCACATGAAAAATGTGTAGTGTGTTTTCATGCAAATTTAATATACACGACTATTATTTTTCGGGTGAAAAACTAATATTTTGAGTTTGTTGCGAATGTATCTTTCCTATAAAATAAAAAAATTTGTTAATTTTTAAAATTTAAATTACGATTTGGGGCCTTTAAAGTTCATGTGTAATTTCCCACATGACATTAAAACTTTTCAATTACGAAAAGTCTAAACTTATCCGTTACAGGAAAGTGTCCAGTAGTGGCAGGCAGTAGAAACTAAAAGTACGATTTTTTATAAAAATATTAAAAAATGTTTATAAAAATTTCAAAGTCAACTCACTAATAAGTTGGAAGACTCAATTTCAAAAATGCAAAAAAATCAATTTCAAAAAAAATCTTAAAAATTGAGAGATCTAAATTCTTTCAAAATTACAAAAAAAGTGAATTTTTAAATGTCCGAATTTGAATAAAGAAACGATCCGCTACTTTTAGAAAATTTTTGGTACTTTATAATTTTGATTTAAAGAGCCACTGCGCTTAAATTGTCTATTAAAAAGGGGTGTCCGCTTGCGGGTATGGCCATTGTTTGTAGGTTTCACTGTATTTAATAATTTTTGAACAAAATCGCTAGAAAAATTGTCTAGCTATTTCTACCCAGAAATTTAGCCATTTTTGCTAACCAAGTTCTGACAACACTGATTGCGGTAGATCTATTTTTTTAAATAACCTTCGACTTTTTTTAAATTTAATTTAGTGTAGATTTTGCAAAAACAATTTTACACAGTTTGCAAACTCAATACTTCAATGTTTTTCATTCTAGTTGCTTAAATTAGCATTTTTGCCCAAAAATGAGAATCAGGGACCGCTAAATTAGATATGTTCATATTTTTTCCCCAAAATTCAAAAAATATTCATGTCTGGGGTATTACTATATGCTTTAAATGGGAATGCCGCCAAAAAGTAATGAGTTATACTTAGACCCCGTCATCCGAAAAATCAAGAAATATCTAGATACCTACATATTACCAGTATTGACAGTTGTAATGAATCTAAAATCAGATTTTCAAATAAGTAAAATTTTATAAAATAAATAATTATTATGCATTTTTTTTTAAATAAAATATGGTAGTAACAGGACTCGAAACTGGGCTTCCAGATTGCCATTCGGAACCGCTCTATTTGAGCTATCTCGGCATGTCAAATTTGATGGATAAAAACATAAATGACTTACTGCACACAAGTATGCTTACTCACGACATACAAAAAGTCCGAAATATGTGGTTATAAAGACTTGCGTAAAAAAATAGAGTTTAAAAAAAAATTTAATCAAAAATTTTTTTATATTTGATCTAATGATACAATTTTGACATGATTCGTAATGTATTATTTTTTGTTATGAAGTAATGGATAAAGTAACTAGCTATGGGTAACAAATTATTATGTTTTAAAGTAATGCAGAAAGTAAGTTGGTATAGTTACTGGTACTTCAAAAAATGATTGGATCTCAATACCCTTTCTGTACTGAATTGGTGGACCCATAGTCTTATTATGAGTGAACTAGTACCAGACTAGACTCTGGTTGTTGAAGGTAAGACACCTGACGACATTATAACACCCAGGGTCTGCGACAGGCCCAGGGTCTTTTTAATCCCTTATCTTACAGGTCGATACCGCACCTTCTTAGACGTGACATTAAGTTCGATAAACTGAACGCTTAAGGGTGAATTACCATCTGTCAAGGCTCAGCTAGATCGCTTCCCCCCTGTGTGGTTTTGAAAATTACCAAATATGAATGTTTTGCGGTATATGGTGTTAGAAAGTGCGTTTTCCATTAGGAGGTAAGGGAACCAGCGGAACTATCTCTCCATCCCTGATTATTTATAAAGTCCATATAGGATATTATAGCCAGTTTAGACTAATCTTGGGTACATGCGTGGTTCCAGCAATTAATATAAGGGGAAAAATCATACGCCACCGTAGACAAATACATTGAGTTAGGCACTGAGGAGTATGATTTTTCCCCTTATATTAATTGCTGGAACCGCGCATGCTTGGGTATATGGCACAAAAAATTCTTTTGACATAGTGTTACCGTCACGTGGCCTAGATTTTGATTTTGATAATAATAATATCAAACACTATTAACTTCTGTGCCTTCCATCGTATTTTAATATTCTTATGGTGTTGTTGTTAGGGACATTGTTTTATGGCAAAATTCGAGTACTCTAATATAAAACAATAAGGAAAAAACACATTATTTGTATAAAAATATATATATTTTTTTGTGTTATAAGTCTAATAAAAAACCATTCTTATTTGGGTTGCAACCATAAAGAATTAAACAAAACTTGACTAAAAATAAACAGCAACCCAGTCAACGGTCGAGTGGTTTCTTGTTGAACTCTATGACATAAATTTTGAATTATCTTTCAAAAGGCATTATAGAAAATTTAACGTATGCAAAACTTTGCAATTACTATTTATTTTCAGAAATTTAAGTAAAGCGTTAACAGCAAAAGCTTAAAAACTTGTTTGTTAGTTAGGCCCGATTACCGAGTGTTAACTCTTTAATGCCCAGGGCTGCCAAAAAGCGTTCTGCAGACTTTAAATATTTTTTTTTTTTGCTAAATAACAGTTTTTTTTATTAAATAAGTTATATTAATGAAAAAAAAAACTACCTATTTCCTTGCCTTCAAACTTTTTTTTGAATAAGGAACGATTTTCAAACGAGAAGAATGTAAATTGAAACTTTCGTAAATTTTAAAAATTTACTTTTTAAAACAGAAAAAAATTATTTTAAAGATCACCAAAAACACATCTATGATCTGTCATTCATTATCGATAATATCAAAACTGGTTTAGAAATTCTATTTGTAAAACGACCCAGTCAGAAATCGCCAGTGGTACAAAAAATCAAGCACTGGCATACCACTGGGTAACCACGGTGTTAAAAATAAATGACTGGCAGAACACTGATTTGGGACGATTTGCCAGCGTTTGCAAAAAGCGTTTTACCAGTATTTGTTTTATAAAAATTTCGGTGGTTTATAAAAAAAACCACTGGCAAAGAATTGGCATAGAGTGATATGCCAAGGTTTGCAACCAGTGGTTATCCAGTGTAACCTAGCCAATGCTACCAGGCGTACAAAAATCAATTCACTGGTAGACCAATGATTTTATAAAAATGCTGACGCTTCGTTAAAAAATGTTTGTAGTCAGGAGGTTCCGAGTTCAAATCCGTTTGCAAGCAAAGAAAAGTTTTTGGATTTTTTTTAATTTAAAATTTTTTTTGTTTTATAAAATCTGTTTTTTTTTTGTTTGTGGGAAAGCTCCTTCAAGACCAACTTTTTTTTTTGCCCTCCCAACACTGGCATATTAGTTACAAAAAATTGTTTGCCAGTACTATCATTTTGGCACAGCCAGTAGTTGTCCAGCTATTATCACTCATTTATGTGTTTAGCCATCAAATATTATATGTCGCGTTAGCTCAGTGGGTAGAGCAATCTGACAGCCTCGGTTCAAATCACGGCAGGACCAAAAAAAAAATACATATGAACTTTTTTTAAATTTTATTTTGGAAAATATATTTCCAGACCACCTATTTATTGATTTTTCCAGCGTTTTGCCAACGTTTAAAAATTTTGTTCCTCCAGTGCTTTTCCGGCGCTTTTTGAACAGCCGGTGCTTTTGTCTAATGATGTTATCATTTTGGGAATGGGAAAGCATTTTCTGCCAGTACTTGTACCACCTGTTAAAGTGCTTTTCCACCGCTTTCCCGTTTGTATTTTTCTGACTAGGGAGTTACAATTTTTGCTACAGGACTCACAGGATAACGTCAGGATATGTCTTTCGAATATCTCTCTAACTGAAAAACTAGCTGACAGTTTCTTTTTTAATTAAAGACTAATGACGTTAAAATTTATTGATGTTTAGTGCCAAATTCGTTAAATTTAATAATTTTCAAAAAGCAGAAATCGCCATAACTTTTGAAATTACAAGAGCAGATCAACAATTTTCGGTAAGTAATTTTATTTTACTATTGAAAGCTATTTAACGAAAAACCCGAAATTATTTAACTTTTGCATTTCTTGATTCAGCTTCAACGTTTATTGTGCTATATCGCCTAAATAAAGCGATAAATTAAAATTTTAATATTTGTTTCAAAGTAGATTTTCAATCAGAAGAAAGGGCATTAGAGGGTTAAGTTAGCTACTAACTGGGACATTAACGGACACGTTCGTTGTTGTTTCTCATATAAAATTTGAGTTTAACTGTTTGCAAAATTTTAACTTGACTTTCAGTAATCGGGCCTTATTAATTAAAAATTTTGATTTCCTTAACTTAAACTTTTTTAAATTACTACATTTTTCACACACATACATTTAGTGTTACACATTTTTTACAACAATAAACTGTTATAATGTAGTTTTCCCTACCACAATCTATATTGGTTTAATAAACGAGAAACTTTGTCGCTGCTATGATGATTTTACTATGCAACATGCATCACAATGAAATTTTCTTTGTTTTTCTTAAGATTTTCCTTTAAGTTTTTATTTTTTTTTTCTTTTTATTTTTTAACTTTTAACTTGTGCCAAAACTAGAAACCGACAAAAAGTAAATAGAAATTCAAAAGTATAGAGTAGAAGCAGTACCAGGAGCAGCAGCAGCAGTAGCAAAATCCGTCAGTAGTAGTGCCAGCAGTATACATATGTATGTGTGTATTTTGTATGCAGTGTGGCAGTAATAAAAGCAATTCTAAAAATCTATTCAAGTGTTCTCGCCTGGTTTTGTTTGCTTTAAGCCATGCCATGAAACGCGTTGAGAAAGTTAAAAAGCAAACAAACAGGAACTGCTAAAAACCATTGCCACCCATTCTAAACACTCTACTAAAAAGGGTTCTCAAGTGTCAATTGTTCTTCTACTTCTTCTTTGGTTAAAGTAACGAAATACTTGACTAAAGGGAGAAAAATATTCAACTTGTCTTTTTTTCGTTGTTTATTTGCTCTGCAAAAAGATAAACCATGAAATAGTTTTCAAAATGTTTTAAGAGAACAAATATTTATAAATAATATCTGAGCTGTTCTGAAGTTGGCTTGAAATATAAAAAAAAAGAAAAACACATAAAGAAAGAATTTACAAAATTCTAATTAAATCATTAAACATCTTTCCACACCGCTTTTGTAAATACAAAAAAAAACTTTCAAAAATGCACCATTAATGGAATTTTTAAAGCCAAACATTTTTTTTATTTTTTTGTATCTTTGAATTTTTAATTTTAAACGGTATCTACAAATATTTGAAAACAAAAAATTTTTGGGAATAAAATTTTAATTTAAAAGCAAATGTTTTTGTATTTACAAATTCAATTGTTGTAGGCTGACAACTATTTTACTATCAGTCTTCAGAACACACACAAGTACAATGTGTAAGTATTTAGTAAGTGAGTAAATATTATTTATAAAAATAAAATAAAGGTTTCGTAAAATTGTTAGGCAAATTAAACCATTAAATTAACATAATTTCTATTATATAAATAGCAAACCACACATGCACGCTCTTTAATTTTTAAGTCGTGTTTATTTGAAAAATTATGATTTTATATACAAACATACAATACATATACCATTCATTTATATATGTATATTCATGGAAACACACACACCAACATATATACATAGTGCCTCAGTATTGGCTGGGTTTGTGTGTGTTAAGTGTTTTTTAAACTTCTTTCAAGAAAATGCTAAGTAATGTCATTACCCAGCAAAGTCTGAGTAATGTTAGAATCCAATAATAATATCTAAATAATAAGCACAATAGAGGTAGGTCCTACTGCATATAATTCGCTGTCAGAAATCATTATTTTTATAAGATAAAGTAATTTGAAAATTTGGAAAATTACTTATTCACAAACATTTTACTGGAATTAGTTTTGAAGCATTTACCTTATAAAAACGTTGCTCTATTTCTTTAAAGAAACCGGGTACTTTTCTATTGCAATGAAAATAGCCACACACTATTTTGTTTGATATTGCGCTAATACACTTATTTATTTAACACTTTATTTTTACATACAACGGTATAACACACACAAGTTTACCAAGCATTTACTATTGCGCAACTACGTATACAAAAGCTAATGTGCAATTGACTACACGAAAGCTAATGTGCAACTAACTTACTAAACGTCAAGTGACAGAATTTTTATAGTTGTAGAACATGGTAGAAAATTCCAGTGGTACTAAAATTATAATACTTATTTTATTTATAGCAGATCCCCCAATCTCTTAACATTATACTCAAATTTATTAAATGTAGTGCTGTCAGATAAACGGGATCAGCAAATCCCGTTTATCGTGATATTTTCTTCTGAAATTTCTGAATTTTCTATACTAGACTAATCCGATTTCATAACAATATAATACTTCAAAGCAATATCTAAGAGAAATGTACATATATATGTATGTTAGGATGCCCCTTAAATTAACGATTAGTCGATGTTCGTTCATTACACCCCCAGTTTTATTGGAAATGGTCCCAAATGCAAGAAATCGATTTTTTTTGGATTTGATATCCCAATTTAATAAAAATCTGATAATGTTATTCTGTAAATTTCCTAGTGGGTCTTTTGTTTGTGAAAAGTGAGAACATTAACTCTATATATAACAAGCTACTCAAAATAATAAATTTTATCAAGTGGAAAAGTTTTTTTTATTCATTCAAAATGATATTTTTCCGAAAATTATGAAAGGTGTTACTCTGTAAATTTCCTAGAGGGGCGTTTTTGGCCAAAAGTATAAAAATTAACCCCATATAGGTCACGTTACATAAAGTAATTATTTTTATCCAGTTCAGATTTTTTTTATTAATTTAATGGCTTTAAAATTTCGTAGTCATAATTAATATTAAGTTTCATGGGCCTTTTCTGACCCCAGGCCATTAAGTGTTAAATATTTTTTAAACAAATGTAAAGATAATTATAGTCTAAGCAAACTGTGTAAAATTTGATGAAAACATTCAAATTCTGTTAAATTTTTGACAAAATGAGCCATTTTTGTAAAATGTCCTGGAAAGCAGTCGATCCAAACACAAACTCCAATTATCATTTTTGCAATTTATTTATTTTTTTTCTTTAATATAGATTGGTACAAATAGCAATCGAGATCTCCAAATTAGGCGTTTTAAAAAATCTTTAAAATTAATTAAACAAAAAAAACATGTTTTTGCATTTTTATCAAATTTGTGGGTCAATGATATCCGATGAAGTCAAAATTTCATGTATGAATCATTTTGACTATATTAAATGAACAAATGGAATAAAAAATAATTTTTTTCGAAATTTCGAATTTTGGGAATTTTTAATAGTAATACACTTTTTTCCAAAAGGGGCCATTTTCGTCCAACTTTCGGCACGGGTTAACATTTCAAAAAAAAAAAATCGATTCCTTCCATTTGGAACCATTTCCAATAAAACTGGGGTGTGTAATGACAAATCTATTTTTAAGGGACCCCCTAATGTATGTGGTGCGCATAGTTCGGGGACATGACCAAAAATGTGCCCAAACTATGCTCAGAAATGTCTATGTTCAAAAATGGACCTAGAAAGAGTTTGAGGACAGTCCCCAAACTAACCAGCCTTCATACTAACTTAACTTAAAAAAAAAAGTTCGCCGTACACCCCCCAATCTAAATTATTTTTGCAAGGAGGTTTCAAAAAAATTAGTTTTTTTCCTGAATATTTTTACATTTTTCGTTATATCTTTGGCATTTATAGTCGGATCCTAAACTATGATACATCGATGTTTTTCTCTCGAGGGGCCAATGATACTTGATACTTTTGCTAAGGGAGTTTTTCGATAAATCCAGCAGAATTTTTTTTTATTTTTTTTTTTCATTAGAACTTTTCTTTGTAGCAAAACACTGGTCTGCTCGAGGCAAAGAAAGCTAAAACGAAAAATTAAGAAAGGCAGCCCTACACTGAGAGAATTATCTGCATGATATTAATAAATTTTTGCATAATACCAATGAAGTTTCACTGAAACTCGTCCATTGAAACTTTTCATTGAACTAATGGAATTTTGCATAGAAAGTTGCTAAAAATTTAATTTTATATATTAAAAGTTTCATACGATCAATGAAAAAGCTTCATTAAAACTGGATTAATAAAATATATGAAGCTTTTTCATCAAATGTAAAAACTTTTTCATTTACTTTTTGAAGAAAACTTCATTAGTTCACTGAAAATTAATTAGAACACCATTACAGGAAGGATAACGTTATCTTAGAATTTTTCTTAAAATATGACTTTTTGCATTTCGTTTAAAAACACGTATTTGGTAATCTAAGATTTTGCTGGGATTATAAGAAGATTTGAGAGAATAAAAATAAAATATTTAAAATATCCTTAAGTTAGGCATAAGTTTAAATATCTTTTAAAGATTTTTATGGCATGTTCATAAATATAAAACTGAAAATTAAACCACTCTGCACATGTTGTATATGAGCAAGTATATTGTTCAAGGGTTGTTTGTCTAAAGATGTTTATCTTTTTATAGCTTTTAATAAAACTGAAAGTTGTTAATTAGTTAAACTAATCTCTTCTATATATTTATGTGACTAATAATGACGATAGCGAATTTTATTTTCTATAGCTTTTATAGCAATTATAAGTCAGACTGCGTTTTTCGTTTTTGTATTACATATTTTAAGTTTTGTTTGCACAAAGAGTATCGAAATTTATCCAATTTGGCAAGCACTAATATTTATACCCAACACCACTACGTGGTCAGTAGACCGTACCACCTTACAGGCAAAAAAAATGTCCGCGGTACACCCTCAAATATAAAGTATTTTTGCAAGGCAATTCGAAAAAAATTTTTTTCTGAGTTTGGTAAGCTTGTTTCTGAGTAGTTATTTGTTTTTAAACATTTTTAGTTGCGGCACGAGTCAAATGTCGCCTTTTTTCGCCCATATAACGAACTGTCACTTTAGTATATTAAAATGTCTTTAGTACGATACTAACCTAAGTAAAAACGAGTAAAAAAGTTAAAGTCGGGCATGCCTACTATACAATACCCTACACCAGTTTGGTGTATTGTTTGGATCCGAAATTCGAATGGGTTAAAATGGGGCTTATGTCAAAATTTTCTATAATGTGAGTCAGCGCACCAAATTTCATTAAAATATCTTAATATTTGCGACCTGCAGTTTGTAACCAAGCCAATTTTGGGGGGACCCTTATATGGGCACTAGGTCTAAACATGGACCGATGTTCACCAAAATCAATAAACTTCGTCCTTGGGCCAACATAGGTCTATGTACCAAATTTCATCAAAATATCTTAATATTTGCGACCTGCAGCGTATAAACCATATAATTTTGGGGGGACCCTTATATGGGCACTAGGTCTAAACATAGACCGATGTTCACCAAAATCAATAGGCTGCGTTATTGGGCCAATATAGGTCTGTGCATCAAATTTCATCAAAATATCTTAATATTTGCGACCTGCAGCGTATAAACATTATAATTTTGGTAGGACCCTTATATGGGCACTAGGTCTAAACATGGACCGATGTTTACCAAAATCAAAAGGCTGCGTTATTGGCCCAATGTAGGTCTGTGTACCAAATTTCATCAAAATATCTTAATATTTACGACCTGCAGCGTATAAACAGTATAATTTTGATAGGACCCTTATATGGGCACTAGGTCTAAACATGGACCGATGTTAACCAAAATCAATAGGCTGCATTACTGGGCCAATATAGGTCTGTGTACCATATTTCATCAAAATATCTTAATATTTACGACCTGCAGCATATAAACAGTATAATTTTGGTAGGACCCTTATATGAGCACTAGGTCTAAACATTTACCGATGTTCACCAAAATCAACAGGCTGCGTTATTGGGCCAATATAGGTCTGTGTACCAAATTTCATCAAAATATCTTAATATTTACGACCTGCAGCATATAAACAGTATAATTTTGGTAGGACCCTTATATGGGCACTAGGTCTAAACATGGACCGATGTTCAAAAAAATCAAACTTGTTCGTCCTTGGGCCAACATAGGTCTGCGTACCAAATTTCATCAAAATATCTTAATAGGTGCGACCTGTAGAGTGCGCACAAGATTGCATGGACAGACAGACAGACGGACGGACGGACAGACGGACATCGTTAAATCGAAATAAAAAAAAATTCTGAACCGATCGGTATACTATAAGGTGGGTCTACGACCAATATTTTTTGGTGTTACAAACATCAGCACAAACTTATAATACCCTGACCACATAGTGGTGTAGGGTATAAATATATTTATTGCGATAACTTTTGGAAATGGAAACTGTTTTGCTTGAAATTTTGCAGGAACAGTTTTTAGAGGTGACCCCATATTATACTAAAAGTTCGACTTTGGGGACAACTTGGAAAGCTATGCTGCCATACAAAATTTTTGAAAGGTCGCTATTTTAGCATATATGTCGCTATAGATGAATACTTTTTTTATATCCTACACCACTATGTGGTCAGGGTATTATAAGTTTGTGCTGATGATTGTAACACCAAAAAATATTGGTCGTAGATCCACCTTATAGTATACCGATCGGCTCAGAATTTTTTTTTATTTCGATTTAACGATGTCGGTCTGTCCGTCCGTCTGTTCGTCTGTCTGTCTGTCCATGCAATTTTGTGCGCACTCTACAGGTCGCAAATATTAAGATATTCTGATGAAAATTGGTACGCTGACCTATGTTGGCCCAAGGACGTACAAGTTTGATTTTGGTGAACATCGGTTCATGTTTAGACCTAGTGCCCATATAAGGGTCCCACCAAAATTCTATTGTTTATACGCCGCAGGTCGCAAATATTAAGATATTTTGACGAAATTTGATACACAGACCTATATTAGCCCAATAACGCAGCGTTTTGATTTTGGTGAACATCGGTCCATGTTTAGACCTAGTGCCCATATAAGGGTCCCACCAAAATTATATTGTTTATACGCTGCAGGTCGCAAATATTAAGATATTTTGATGAAATTTGGTACATAGACCTATGTTGGCCCAAGGACGAAGGCTATTGATTTTGGTGAACATCGGTCCATGTTTAGAACTAGTGGCCATATAAGGGTCCCCCCAAAATTGGCTTCGTTACAAACTGCAGGTCGCAAATATTAAGATATTTTAATGAAATTTGGTGCGCTGACTCACATTATAGAACATTTTGACACAAGCCCCATTTTAACCCCTTCGAATTTCGGATCCAAACAATACACCAGACTGGTGTAGGGTATTGTATAGTCGGCATGCCCGACTTTAACCTTTTTACTCGTTTTAAATATTTTCCTTTTAATTGCTTCTTTCCTAACCCTTGCCTTTATTAAGGCCGATTTTGCTTTCAGCGATTCAATTGGCTAAAAGCTTAAAAACCGTAAAAATCCATATTAAACGCGAACAGTGGTTTTAATATCAAGTTTTATGCATCAAATTTTAAGCCTAAATATGAATACAGATCCTGAGCCTACATTTCACTACAAAAAAATTTATATTGATTGGATTTGAAAATTTTTGTATATAAAAAACTAAATAGAAAACCGGCAAATTTTAAAGCCATTTAGCGAAAAATCTGTATCTTAGATCGAAAAATAAAGTACGCCATTGCAAGCAGCAAGTCCGAAATATATAGAATTCATAGTCAGAGCTCTATTAATTTTTAAAAATTAATATTTTGTCATGCAGTGTAATTTTTGATGCCAATTTTTAATCCCTAAACATGACATTGGGGCGCTAAAAAAAATGCGTGTGCATTATTTCTTTTCTAATTAAGATTGCAGAAAACTCACTAGCTTAGCTTCCTTGTAAGTTTGAGGACGTTTTTTTTTTTAAAGCAACATGTAGTTCTTAAAAACATCAAAACTAATCATTCTGCATTAAAAGTTTTGTTGCATCTTAATCTAACACAAATTTTTCAAAAGTAGCAAGGTACCACAAACCTGCCCTAAATATGTACGTTTTATTATTTAATACTTTTGACAAAGTTTAAAATTAATTAAAATTTTAAATCAAAAATTGTACTTCACTTGATTTGATAACACAAATATTTGCTCAATGTTCAGTTGGTTTTCATAGTAAGGTGATCCATTAGCTGATTTAAAATACTTATTTTATTTTACTGTAAAGGAAAACAACTTCCTACGTTTCATATGATTTTATTTTTTATTTATTTTTTGTTTTTCTTCCATTCAATTTGTAGTTTTACAAAAATCATTGCTATTTGTTTGGGATATCAGAGAACTTTCTTCATATTTATTTTTTTTTTTTCTTTAAATAGAAAAAAAAAAACAGTAAAGGACTGAAATATAAGGATGACATCTGTATGATTGTGCATGTGTGTTTATAAAAGTCTGTCTGTCCATCTATTCAATTTTCAATGCAATTGAAGATGTCATATGTGTTTTCTTTTAGTTTATATGAGTGTGATGAGATTTTGTAGTTTTAGTTTTTATTTTTTTTGTTGTGCTCGAAATCATAGAAAAGTGATCAAAAAGAAAAGTTTTTCCTTTGTTAGTTATCTTAGAGTCAGTATATAGAACTATATATAAAAATAAAGTAATTTTTTTTAAAAAGTACGTAATCATAGATGTTTATAAAGTTAATGAAATTGTAAAAGAATTTTCATTCGGGGGTTTTTTCTCTTTTGCTTATTTCCTTTTTTTATCTTATATTGTATTTTTAGATTTGTTGCTATAATTGTCTTCTATTATTTTTTTATATTTGACTATAATAAGAATTTATTTTATTTTGTAAACGGTAGGAAATTGAAAATAAGTACAAATAAAATATCGTACAGATACAGAGATACAGTTTGAAATACAAATACATTTGCAATAAATTTAAAATTCAATTACGCGCACCATTTAATAGCGAATATGTGGCAAAGTATTTTAGCAACAACGTGCATTGTTGTCGGCATAATACAATTGTTGTATTGTGTTGTAATAATAAATATCTTTTCTCTTTTTCCTGTAAAATGCCTGTAAAAAAGATAGAATTACAGCTGTGCTAAAAAATGTAAATCTTTTTTTTTTTTTCGTTGTTCTTTTGTTGCACACCAACAACCAAATAAAAATCTCTATAAAGAAACTCAACATGAATAATGAGTAGTATTAAAATATTTATCACTTTAAACTGCAGTAGTAAAATTACTACATTAGTTGCATTTTAAGAATTTCTTTTGTTAATATTATTATTATTATTATTATTATTTAAAAATCTTAAGTAGTAACAACCAACTCAAAACTATGAGTTCTACTGCAAAACAAGTAATCAAAAACCAACAACTTTAAAAAAGAGGTTGAAAAAACAGCGTAAATAAAATTATTGTAAAATTTTCATATTCCTTTCTTTGCTAAATTTCTTTCAAAGACATAAATCTGAAAACATTTGGGAATATTACAACAACTGCCACAATGAAGTTAATAGCAGTTAGTCTACTCTAGTGCCACTATATATGAACAACTAAAAGTACGACAAGTTATAATGGCAGTGGTTGTAGTAGGAATAAAGAAAATGAATTTAGATTGGAGACAGCTGTAAAACGCTTAAGGAAGTAAAAAGTCATTAAATTGTTACCAAGCGGATGAAAATTGTAATTTTTGTATTACTTTCCTTTCTACACAGATTATTAAACTTTATATGAAACCAAATTTGTTGAATTTGTTTTGTTGTGGTTTAAGTATTTGAATATTAAAATCGATATTAAATGGAACATATAATTTTAAGATAAAACTGAGTTACAGGAAAGTACAAAAAAAATTTACAAGAAAATTAATCCAAACAGGGCAACTCAGAGACTCAAATTCGTTCAAAAAAGGTTTAACTCAAGACTTATGGACCCTTATAGCGCTATTCATAAGTTTAAACTAACGACTAACATCGAGTGAACATTTTTTTACACACAAATTCCCACAGTTTTAACTTATGAAGAGCGTGTTTAATTTTTAGTAATTTTTGTTTCAATTTACCGATGTTATAGTTCATACATGCGCAAATGCGGCCCTTCACTAATTTTAGAAAAATCAAAAAAAAATTTTTTTAATTTTAAACTAATTTTAAAAAAACTTAAATTAAATAAAAAAATTAAAATCCGCACCAATTAATACATAACTAATTGGTGCGGCCCTCCGTAAGTTTGTGAAATCCCAAATTTGGCCCTTCAAGCTATTTATGTGCCCATACCTGTTATAGTTCATTCATAAAACAAACCCAGAATTTTGAACAGTAACTACATGTAGATCATATGTGTAGTCAATTGTAATAGTTATTTTTAATCATAACAGTAGTTATTTTTCTATGTTTGAAAAATTGAAATGTAGTAACAGCTATTTTGGGTAGTTGTTTTGATTTGTCAGCAAATAACTGTTAAAAAATGATTACGTTTACGGCAAAGATATTTGTGGATATTTAATTTATTACTATTTATATAATTTTGTAAAATATAAGATTTTCTCCATATTATAAGCAAGAAAATCGGCCGTTTTAAATTTTTTTTGATCGAGTTTTAGTCACACTAAGGTTTATTAAAATGCAACATTTTAGACGATCTAACAAAAATATTTTAAACCTTTTAGTGGCAGGCTAAATATTAAATATTAACACAATGTCAAATCTAAAACATGTGTTGCATCAGTTATTTTCAAACAGAAAATTAATTTCCAAAAGAAAAAATTCATTAATTTAGCAGAAAACTTGGTAAAGTGATACAATTTTGTGCATAATTTATGTGCAAATCACGTTTAGTTACTTTTTTATTAGTCTTTTTAATTACTTAACTTATTGTTAGTTGTATTTAGATATGATGAAGTTTTTCATAATAAAACAAACTTTTTAAATACACCTAAAGATTATTTAATTAAGAATTAATTTGTTGCATATATGTATGTAAAAATTATGCCTTTTTTCTTTATAATTCTTAAAAACCAATTAATTGTTTTTTACCAAAATATTTATTATAAATTTTAATTTACTTTAATTTGACTTAAACTTTAAAAAATATTTTATGCAGCGTACTATTACAAAAAGTTTGAAATCTAATTTAATAAAATATGTTTGTGTAGGAAAAATCTCCGATTGCTTTTCGTGTATTACAAAAGAATAAATATTCTTTTATAATATACTTGAAATCTAATTGAATAAGCGCCGAATGTATTAGATTACCAATTTTTTATGCATAGGAATATAGATATTCTTAAAATTAAAGAATTGTCGTGTTAGCATGAATTTGTAAATAAAAATTTACGACGATGTTTAAATATACGTTTCAAAAACGCTTGAATGCAATACTGGTATAAAACGTTAAATGTGCTTTAAAACGCTAAATAGTAACACCACCAAACAAAGCGTCTTTGCATAATTCATTTAAAGGAAATACAAGCGGAAAAAACTTAGGGAGAAAAACAAAATAAAGCAATTAAAATAGTAAGTTATTGAAACAAATCATTTAAATTCTTTGCCTTTTCATTCATTAATAAAATTTGATTATTTTGCTTTCAAGAATAAGCAATTTGGTTACAATTCTGACTTTTTGTAAGTGGTACTATAGCTATAGTTGGAGAATAAAAACCGAAAATGATAAGTAATTATTTCCTAACTTTGTGTGCATTTTTATCACAATTTTGTTTTTTCTTTTCAGTGTTTAAAAAAACGATGCTGGTATCATATTTTCTATACTTAGGAATATTTCTATTTTCGTTTGTAAACTGATTTTTTAAAGTACTAAATGGAAACAATTTTCTTATTTTATTTTATCGGGATATACATTAATTGCATGAAAGGAATTAAATATGCTAAAATCCTAAACGTATTTAACAAAATAATCCGTTGTAGGTATGTTCCTATCCGGATTTTATTCTTGCCTAAGGAAATCGTCAGGGGACGACGTTCGTAGAATTTCTGGAAATATTTGTTAAGTTAAATTACAAACTCAATGAGAATTTCTTGTTCTCGTCTAGGAGCGTTATTAAACATTTAAAATATCAAAGAAAAAACAAAAACAACAACAGAAAATTTTTCACAATTTGCTTTGTCATCTTCCAATGTACTTCTCTGTTGTTTTGACAGAACTAGCAATATAGTGACATCCAATTTTTGTATTTCTATAGTTTTGTTTGCTATTTTTAGATTGTCATTTTGACTACATTTGCATATGTTTTACAGTTCAGCTCTTAATTGTATGTTGGTTAATTTGACCGTTTGTTTGCACTTATTTTTACTAAATTTTAGTTGTTTTTTAATAATCAAAATTGACTATAATATTAGTAATTTTTATGAAAAATACAGTCATCGACTTTTCAATTACATCTGTGGTTATTTTAACTGCCAAAAAAAAAAAGATGTTAGAAAATAAAAAAATAGATGCTAAAAAAGATTATAAAATATTATTTTAGTGTAGTGATTCGTGTAAAATCAGTTACAAAATTTACGAAATATCAATAATTTAATATAAATAATAATTATACGCTATAATTTTATAAACTGCAATTTAAAAGCAATCTGCTGAAATTAGCAACAAAGTGTACTAAAAAATATACTAATTGTAAACTCGAAAAAAAATAAATTAAAAATAAAATCAAATTATTGTTTATTCAGTCTAAATAAATAAATGAACAACAACAACATTAAAGGTCAACTGTAGATACATTTTAAATTAAATTAAATTTGATAAAAAACAAAAAAAAAAAATTTCTGTCGATTGTAGAAAATGTATAAATATTTCATCGTACTTGAAATTCAGAACAAAAATTCCAAACGGATCTCCAGCCATTACTCTCTATGCATTAAAGATACAATAAAATTTTGTGAGTTTTATTTGCAAACTAAGAATAGTGATATATTCTTCTATAACAAATATAAACTAAACAAGAATTCTAAAAACTCAACAAATTCGTATAAATAAAATTTCCTTAAGTATACACTTTTGCAAAATTAGTATATTTTTTTAATTTTTGGAAAATTAGTAAAATGTTTTGCTGAAAATTAATAATTAAAAAAATCAGTAATTTGTAATAAGAGAATACCAAAAATTATTACGAAAAGAAAATTGTTCTAAAAATCAGTACAACAGAGTTAAATGCGATTGAAAACAATGTATTTACAAATTGTTTTACTAACTTTTTTATCTGAGTGTATGAATATTTTATTTTGCTATTTATTTTGAATTTTGAAACTCCAAAGCTAGAGTAATTTCGGTGAAATTGGACTCACGGACACACTCACTCAAAAATTTTACTTACGTACACATACTTATGAACAAATGAACACTCACTCACATTCACTTTAAGGTTTCACACCCACTCGTTATCATGCGTGATTAACGTGAATCACTCAAAATGCTGCTCATGTGCCCATCGCCATTAGGAAGCCTTTTTTGTACAAATTTTATGGAAAATATTTTAGCATTACAGTCAAACCACGATTTGTGCTCATTAAGTACCTGCGCAAATGTGAACGCCATTACCATAAATTTTGTATTTTAATTCAAAATATTTTCTTGATTTCACAACCCAACGTCTAAAATTCATCGTCCCAAATTTATAATGATTTACTACTTACTATTCCAAAAGGGAGCGTAAATCGGGGTTCGACCGTAATTCTTACTAACTACACATATACTCACCCAGAAAACAGATTCAGTTCTGATAACCGCATTTGTAGTCAGTCGCATGGTTCTGTTGTGGTAGCCGAATTTTTCAGTTGTGGCAACAGAAAACCAATCGAGGCAGGACTAATTTGACTGTCACAATGGAATTTCAGTTGTACCAAGAATAATTCGGTAGCCAAAACCGACAAATTTCGTTGATGAAACTGAACTATTCTATTGGCAACAAATGGGGTTGTCAGCACCGAATCTGTTTTCTGGGTGCTGTAATATTCAATTGAATTGCATATTCAGTAACATATGCTGCTGCTGCTAGTGTGAATGTAGTAGCAGTCAACCATTAGAAATCACCACCACATGGTTTATTATATGAGTTTTGTATTGTGGTTAAGAAATCTACGCTTAATGCAAATGTCTGCAGTAATAACTATATATTAAAGTAAAAATGGTATAATTTGTGTGTTAAGAGTAATTTGCAGTTAGCAATTTTATTGGTTAAAAGTAAATTAGAATTGAAATGAACAAAAGGTGATAGGGAGATGGGGTATAATAAAATCATTATTTAAACTTGATGCAGATAAGGAATAAGTAAAGCTTCATAAATGAAGTTATTAAATTTTAGTAAAAGTTGTTAACGATATTATTAAGACACTAAGGACCGATTACTGAATAGTTTAGTCTTCTACTATAAAATTTAAATTTAACTATCGGTTAAATTTTAACTGAAACATTCAGTAATCGGTCCTTAAAATACTTATAAAAATTAATTTTGTTAATTTTTAAATGCACACAACTTAACGAGTACACTATACGTATGAGTAATATTGTATTCACATTCCGTATACGTCTGGAAACCATTTAGCATCTTTCACTTTAATGACTCCTGGGGTAATTTTTAAGGGCTGAAGGACCCTCAATTTAAAAAAAAAAAGAAAACAAAACAAAAATTAGTTTTTATTTCGGAAAAAGCTACAGAATTTGAAAACTTTGGCAGAAAAAAACAATTTGGAAAAATTTTGTACGGTGTTCAATCAAAATATTTTTAAAACTTAAAAAAGCTAAGATATTAATTGTTTGTTTATCAAAAATCTTGTGCGATTTATCAACTGGAATCAAGAACGTATCAACTGAAATCCATAATTTCTTTTTGAAATAGGAAAATATCAGTGAAAATTCAGATTTCGAATCTTATATATATATATGTACACCCAGGAAAAATATTGGTTGGCTTCCGATCAAAACCATTAAAATGAATTTGCCAGAACTTTATTTTATTTGGAATTACCTATAATTGAATACTACATCAAAAATATTTTACTAGGTATTAAAAATAGGGAAAATGAACTAAAAAACAATCCTTTTAACAAATTACACAGTACAACAGCCAATCTGGGGGGTGAGAAATTCCAAGTCAGGGTGATGGTACTAGGTCAGTATAGTAAAACCCTCAAAGGGTTTGGCGTTCGTATGTGGCATTTTTTTTTATGACCTTTTACATTTTTTCCTTATCTTGATGTTTTTTCGCTTAGTTGTAACTCGAGAACCACTTGTCCGATTTTGATGAAACAAATTTAGAAAAATTTAGAATTACAATTTCTTTAATCCGTTCATATAACATTTTTCTTTATAATCAACAGTTTTGCCGGTAAAAATAAATTTGTGGAGAAAAAAAAATATTTTTTTGCCTAAAAATTAAATTTTTTTTTTTTTAATTCATAAAAAATTTTAATTTTTAGGGTCAAATTTTGAGAAATCCCACCTTGACCCATTTAGAGTGCCACTAACTTTAGAGGGCCGACCCACCCATGCCAGTAGCACACCCCCTGGAAACCCCTTGGGGGGTTCCCCATACAAATATTCCAAAAAATCACATTTTTTGGCACTTTACAAATTGGTGCTCAAATGTCCCACAAATCTGGATTTTAGGGAGAAGCCAAGGGAATCTTCCATTTTAGGTATAGGATGTATACAGCAAACTTATATAAAACACTACGCGGAATATTTTTGTGGAACATTTTAACCCTATAAGAATATATCAATTGAATTTCATAAAACATCAACTGAGATAAGAAGGCATCAATTTAAATCATTATTTTGTTTTTAGTTGACCTTCGCTAAATTTTAATTGATAACATTTTTCTGCGATTATATTTTCTGAACTCTGAAGTGACATTTTCTAAATTACATATAGTACATAATTGCAATGTGATGGTTTTCTATAAATATCATGAGATTATAATCTTAGAATCAATGGAGTTTAGGCATTTTCCTTTAGGAGTAATCAAAATATAGATACATATTCAATATTACTAAAAACATCGAAGTAGTCTAAAGGGTCCTACAAAAGTTCTTCAGACTATGCTATTTATTTATGTATTCGGTTTTGTATATAATGATAGGAAACTGATTACGCTGCTCCGGCTAGACATGCATGTATTTTTGAGAACTTTTAAAAAAAGTATTTTATTTTGGCATTTCGAATTGCTTTCTTACAAATATTTTAACGAAATAGCTAATTTTCCGTGAAAGTCCAAACTAAAGATGTTTTTTTAAAAATCCTCTCTGTTTCGGGTCTGACTGGAGTGGTCATAGATTTTAATTTAAAACTTATAATATTTTTAAATTTTCTTGTATTTTAAGTATTTTTTGAAATTCTTCGCAGACTCGCTAGGATGCAGCTGTGGAGCCCCAGGGGCTGGGATCCCCCATTTGGGAACCGTTGATTTTTATTATTTATTCTTGTTCTTAACAATGGAAACAAATTAATATATTTTATACTTTTAGATCTTACACAAATCTTATAAAATAAAAAATAAATTATTTGCATCTCTATAAACTAAAATAAATTAGAATTTCTTTAATTTATGATTCAAATGATTTTCTTTCATTTAAAAATTTACACAAGAAGGAAAAATTCTACAAAGAAATCAGTAAACTCTACTGTATACATTTTGTGTAAGACTATGAATAGAATTATATATGTAAGTGTATTTTTTATCTCAGTATATATGTTAAGTTGTTAAAAGTTAAGCTGCGTAAAATATTAAAATTCTTAAGGGTGTTGAACTTCCTTCTTTTTTTGTTTTTTTTTTGTTTTTATACTTCCACACAGATTCACAGTATTTAACTCCTGATTTTGTAGTGCATCTTTAAACAGATTTACATTTCTATTATGAGCAGCCATGATTTCATGATGACATACAATGTAACAAAAAACAAAAATAAAAAATTAAATTGTCATGAATTGTTGAAAAATAGGAAAAACAAAGTTAAACTATTTTTGCAGTTACTGTCCAAATGTTGACAAATTTTACAAAATGTTTAAATTAAATGGAGATTTTGATGTTTAATTGTAATTTTTTGTAAACATAAGTACATAGTAGCCGTGTTCGTTTACTTACTACAAGTTGCTACTTTTACTACAGCTGGAAAAATTCAATACAAAAAGTAAACAAAACTTTCCAATTGTAGTAAAAGTAGTAAGAATTTCGAATAAACAAACACACATATTATTTACAGTTTTTTCAATTGCACTGTGAAAATAAATTTCTTCACCGACCAACTCAAATCGATACCGATTGACTCAGAATTACTTGCTGATTCGAATTAGTGATACGTCCATCCATCTGCTAGTTTGTCTATGTAAAATTGACGACTTTTGTAATCAAACTACAGGTCCCTACTCTGAGGATTATTGGCCGAAATATTGTATATAACCCAGCAAAATCATGACAATAGGATATTACCAATTCACGTACTAAGGTGCTCGTCAAAATGATGAGGTCACTTACATTTTGTTCTGTTTCTGTTTTTTTAGGCATTGTGTATTTACAAATAAACATGCTTAAAATTAGTATTCTTTTGTTAAATAAAATAATTTTGCACAAAGTTGGTAAATATACTAACAGTTAATAGCAATAAATACTCTGGCATTTTAAATTAGTAAAAATTTAAAATTTTTTAAATATTAAAATAAAGTTAAAACGAATTTTTTTTTGTGAATCACTTCATTTTTACAAACAGATTTTTATTTTGAAATATCAATATAAGAATGAAATTGCTGACGCATAAGGTAGTCTAAACCCCTTTTCAAAATTGATTCTAGTTCAATAGTTTTAAAAATTTTTTATTTTAATCACAAGTTTAGTAAATTAACACACTAATTTCAAAATTTCATTTAATTTTTACGCACTTGCAATGTAAAATTACACATTATTTGTGCACCAACTTAATCATAATGTGCGTATCTTTTTTTTAATAATACACATAGAGTAAATTTACCGAATTTATAGTAGGAGTACAGATTCCTACCATGAAGTTGGGTAAATTTCAACAGAAATTAATTAGAGTGTATTTTTAAGTGAAGCGTTTTCCAGTGAGAGCGTCTTGCATCGATCGAAACAAACGGTTGTCGGACGCGGCAAGGTCTACACTATAAGGCGGGTGAGGTAGGACTTCCCAACCACTATTTTCTAAATAGTTTTTAGCAGTTCTGGCAACATGTGGCGGAGCGTTGTCATGATGTAATATTACGGCTTCATGCCTGGTCGCATATTCAAGGCGTTTTTCTTGCTTGCAAAGGTTTTGAAATTGCTGTTTGAGGGACTACCAATAATTTTGAGTTTTACAACAACATTCCTGGAGTAATGTCTACAATTTATCATCTTCGACCGTTTTTGGCTGACCTTGGCGGTCAAACTTCCGTATTAAAATCGCTACCTCTGAACTGCACAAACCATCTCTCGCATATTGAAATCGATGGAACATATTGAAGATAACATTCGGTGAGCAATCGATATCTTTCAGATGCACTTTTTTTAAATTGAAGAAGGAAAGCAGAACTTCCCGCAAATTATGTTTTGTTAGCACAAAAATAAATATAATGAAATTTGACACTAAATTATATGCAGCAGACCCAAATTCTGCCGCTTATTATTTAGATATTAGTAATAAGCATCCATTACTTAGATTTTACTGGGTTATAGTTCGGCCTCATCACTAGTTATTTCTATTAGTTATTTTTTAGCCTGCTACAAAAATAAGGTAATACTGGAACTACTTATTTTTTATTACGAATAAGTATATAAATAAGCATTATTATTTACAATATTGTCACCATATATTTCTAAAAGTCTATCGGCGAACGAATAACTTCTTATTATTGTGACTAATTTTTTTTTTATATTTTTTAATGCAGCCAGTAGGCACATGTACAAAGTGTGACTGGTTTTTCATGCAGCAAATGTGTATAACTACTTAATTTTACCGCTTATTATTTAGATCTTAGTAATAAGCACCCAGTAGTGAGAGTTTCCTGGGATGTATACGTTCCAATGACCAAACAAAAACATGTCTACATGAATATTTAAATAAATAACTGGGAATAAAACAATGTCCATAAGCGACGTATTAGAATTTTTAGCAGAAAAATAAACATGTAGTTAAAATAGAGAATAATATTTGTTAACCATAAATACCAGTATATTTACGTATGCATTAGGCTGGAGCGTTTAAATCAAATTTTGCCAACGGATATACATGGAATCGATAGAAATGGCCCTAAAAGTTATACATGATTTTTGTTTCGAGGTCAACTTTCGTAATCGTCAAACTTCAGAAATATCAATATTTTTAAAAATTATGGTTATTTCAAATAAGAAAATTTTAATATATATAAAAAAATTTGTCTGAAGTTGTAATGACGTGGTTTCACTGTTCCGGGGCATACTCAGGCGTGCCCAGGCTTCGTTAGCAGAAATTTATTTTTGATCCGGGACAGTTAAATAAAACTCTTAATTTTATCAGTCTATTACAATGTTCAATTCACGGAGACGACACAGATTGAGGCATACAACCAACAGGAATTATGGCATACAACCTAATAGTTTTACGGCATACAGCCAATACGAACGATGACATACAACGAACCCGAATAGGTACTTAGTCAATCCAACTAAGTCGACCACTAAACTGAGTGACTACATCTCTGTACATCTCTTTTTATACATTTACCCCTAAATTCATAAATGCTTTGTAAAGTTATAGCAGGTTTACAAAACGTCATTTTCATACAAAATTTGTTCAATAAACCTACTATAATTTTACAAAGCCTTTATGAATTTAGGGGTTAAATTTTAAATGTATAAAAAGAGATGTTTAGTAGAATTCTAGTAAGCCGACTTAGTTGGATTGACTAAGTATTCGGGTTCGTTGTATGCCATTTTAATAATAGAAGAATGTTAATTTGTTGAAAATATTCTTACAAAACCTAGCTCCTTACGCCGTAAAAAATCGTCTTTTTCAATATTTTTTATCCGTATGCGGTATATTTTGAATGTACAGAAAGAGAATTCAATATTCTGCATTCCTTTTATATGAATTTTAATTATTACAGAAAATATATAGATCATATTCGACATCAGCGTTAAAATGTTTGGCGATACTATAAAAAGTTTATATTGCATATTTGAGCAATGGAAATTTTGTATATTTTTTTATATCTCAGAATTGCAGATGTTCGGGCTAACCTACGGATGTCTTTTGATCGAGCTGAAATTTCACTTATAATTTTTTTTTCTGACCATTTCTATTGATTCATCAAAGGCCTGATGTTTAATTCGTAAATTTTGGTTTCTAAGCTCCATCCTAATATACAAACGTAATGACATTCACGTATAAGTCCAATTTTTTTGTTTTTTTTTTGTAACCATTGCTTTAATGTTCATTTCTATATAAATACAAGTAAAAGTATTTCTCTAGCATACAATATATTGTACGTATAACCTCATTTGTACAGATATTGTGGTCAGTGTTTTAGTTCGTAATTAAGTAATGCTTAAGGGTAATTGCAAACATATACCCAGTATTTAATACTACCATTGGTGCTGTAGCTATTCATAAACATTGTAGGTTCATTAGTGGGGTTCTAGTTTATATGGATATTTTTTCAAGTTTTTTTTACAAATAGAATTGTTGACAATTAAGGTGCGTTTACAATGATCGAGTACTCCAATATGTAGTAAATTTAGTTCTTTTCTCCTTCTTACTAATACATTTTTGTATTTTGCTATCTTTTTTTATTCCACTCCAGAGTCATAGTTGTTTGACTCTGGAGTACGGATTTGTTGCACTCTAGAGTTAACATCACTCTGTTAACTGTTTAACATGACAAATATAACTTAAAAAACACATCCCTAATTTGTTCACATCTCTAATTGTCAACAAATTATAAAAATATATTGAAAAATATAAACAAATATTTTCAATTTAAAATAAAATACAAAATAAAAAATTATTTTGTAATAACAGCAGTGAAAGCCGTGGCAAGATATTCGCAAGAACTGCGTAAGTATTGAAACGTCAAATATTGTTTTGAAGTAACTCTACTCTGTATTTTGAACAATTAACATTTCAAGCTGTGCTGCAGAGTAGAGTCACTCTAACATTGTGAAAGCGTCTTTACTCGTAGATTATTAAAAACTTTGCTAGAAATTTATTAGAAAATTAATGCGATTAAGGGTGAGTAACTTATTTCCAACATAACCAAGGTTAAACGTTAAACACAGATATTTCCATATCAATTGCACATTCATAACTATGGTTAAGCACTAAACTCAGTTTATTTATTGATAAGTTAACAGGTCTAAAATAGGAAGGACTATTTTTTTTTTGTATTTAATTAATTAATTTCTAATTATTGTAGGGAATATGTTTTATTTTATTAATCGTGGTTGGCAAGCACTAAAACTAAAATACAGTTGCTCATTTAAATTACTTTCAGAGAGCTATCGTAAACTTTAAAATACAACTAATGAAATAACATCAAATGCCGTTAACCTTAAAATATCTTAACGACACTACTTAAAATGCCATTTACGCTAAAATACACTAACTGTTTACACGGGTTAAGGGGTTTCAAATAAAACACAGAGAATTTCGGGTTCAACGTTGTAAAATGTATCTTTTAAATGCAGTGTTCAATTTTAGGATTAGTGCTAAGTTTTATTTATAATATTTCACTTTATTTAAGTTCACATTATTAGGGTTAGTTTAAAAGTTTTTTTATTTCTCTTTGTGTGCACTTTATTTAATCGTGGTTTTTGTTTTTTCCACTCGAGGGTAAAAATTGCGCTAATATTTGTTGTTAGATATCATCCAACTGAAGTTAGCTGCAGTTTTAACTAAAAATGCAGATGACAACTGGGATTTGTATGGCAATGCTGTAAGCCAGGGTTGAGTTTTTGCACGTATTGTTTACGGCGTTAACACTAACAAAATAGCTTAAAATATAGCTAAAATTTAACGGTCCCTGAAGTTGTTAAGAAAGTAAAAAAAATGTCTATTAATAACTGTAATAATTTAAAATACCGTGAGCTCTAAAATAACCTAATGAAATAATTTAAAAAACCAATAACCTTTAAATAAACTAACGAAACAATTTTGAGAAAACAAGCAATCATTATCCACTTTCACTAAACGTATGAATCGGTTGCAAATATTGACTTTTCTTGAAAATATTGTCACAATTGTATTGCCATCACTTTTTGTATTTCGATAGCAGTCATTTTTTTATTAACTAAATTTTGAACTAAAAATTAAATTTTCATCGAAATTCGCGAACACAAAAAAAATATTTGCAACGCTTTTTATTTTTCATTTCTGGAATATTTGCAATGAAGTGGCGAAGGGCAACTTTTTTTAATTTTGTGAAAGAAAAGTTTTTAAGTAAAGAAAAGTTATATATTTCCTTATTATGAACCGACATATTTTTTAAAATCTCAATTTTTCTTTATCAGGATATTTTCCGAGTTTACACTTTCAAAATATTATTTTACTTTCAGGAATCAAAAGACGATCGTTTTTTATATTTTCCAGGTCTTCACATCAGTTTTATGAGAAGATGCACAGTGGCTACCATTTTTAATATGTTGTTTCGAAAAAAAATCAATAAGAGTTTAAAGGTATACCGGAAATATAACTTTTAAAATTTTAGAAGTAAATATTATTTTTTATACTCTGAAATTTTTAGAAGAACTTGTCGCAGAAATTTTGTGATATTTGGCTTATAAGCTTTAGGGTTTGAATAAATAATTTATTGAAAATCTTTTGATTTATTAAAATAAAAACAAACTAGCAAGGAAGGGTTCTCTCCGATGAGTTCTCCCTGATCTTAATACGATATGGATATGTAATAAAAATAAAAAAAATGCACAATCTTACGTTTACGGGTAAAAATTACCTAATTTTTTATATTATTTCTTATAATTTCAAACATCGATATACAGATTGGGTAACAAATAGAAGCTTTTTTGTAGATACATGTATAGAATAAATTAGGGTGTCCCGATATTTGGAAAATCTTCGAATCGAATTAATTATTAGCACTTAAGAGTTAAAGCGATGACAACTGATTTTGGGAAAGATAAAGAAACCATTTATGTGGATCCCTACAAACGTTTGAAATTTGACATTTGAGGGAAATCGTTATTTTCTCAAATATACACTGAGAGAATTATCTGCATGATATTTCTGAATTTTTGCACAAAACCAATGAAGTATCACTGGAACTCGTCCATTGAAACTTTTCATTAAATTAATGGAATTTTTCATAAAATGTTGTGAAAAATTTAATTTTATTGAAATTTATCAAAAGCAACATGTACTCAATTAAGTGGTTTCATTAAAACTAGATTCATAAGAACGATGAGGCTTTTTCATCAATTTTGAGAAATTTTTCATTTACTTTCTGAAGAAAACTTCATTAGTTTACTGCAAAATTTCATAAAAACTCATCAAGCAAAATTCTGTCTGTGTAACGAGACTCTTTTAAAATAACGCTATCCTTTATCGCTAATTTTTTGAATTGGTTGCTAATCCTGCAATAAAATAATATGCAAAAATAAAATGCAACAAATACAATAACATACACTGAGAGAATTTTCATCACTTCAGTAATGAATTTCTTCATAGTTTCAATGAAAATTGTCACTGGAACTCGTACATTGAAACTTTTCATTGAATCTATGAAACAGGTGTCTTTAAAGTCAATGTTTATGAAAAGTTCATAAAATTACTGAAACTCTTCATAAAATTAATAGGCCACTCGTCCAATGAATAAATCATTCATGCCATGAAGATAGTTGGTTGTTGTCGTTGCTAAGCTGTAGTGGATAAATAAAAAGTACTTAGCAAATGCAAAAGGCGTAATAATATCATAGCATTTTTTACGGATGTACAAAATATATCTTAAGAAAGAATTCATTAAATTAAAAAGTTTCATAAAAAAAAGTTTGTAAAAAATTAATATGATATATAAAAAATGTTCATAGTCTAAAAGTAATAATAGAAAATTAATTAAAAAAATAAAAATTATAAAAGATTATTCTCTCAGGAAATGACGATATTTTATAAAACAATTAAAAAAAAGTAAATACTATTCAACAATTTCGTATATATAAAGGACATATTAATTAAATTTATGGAGATCTAATTTATGAAATTCAATGAATTTTTTTAATGAAATTATGAAATTTTATAAAAGAAAAGTTATGAAAAATTTCATAATATTAATTAAATATTATATACATAATGAAATTCTTCATTGGTTCTACGAAAAAAATTCTATGAAATTATATCCTTAATATCATGAAGGATAATTCTCTCAGTGTATAGAAACATTACGCACAAATATAGCCTTCTACTGAAAATTTGTTGAATTTACTAGAGTACACTCTCAAATAAATTCGTTTGTGACAACCGAATTTTTTCCAACCGAATTAGCTCGGTTGCTGCAACATCGTAATTCGGTTGTCCCAACCAAATTCAGTTGGGGCAACCGATAATTCGGTTGTCGCAACCAAGTTGAAATTTTCTGTTGCCACAACTGAATTTTGTTGCTGCAACCGAATCATTTCGGTTGGGAAAAAATTTCGGTGCCACAACGGAATTGTTCTGAGTTGTATTTTTTATGGAGCTGGTAGTAGTTCAAAATTTGGCATTTCAATCAATGAAATTAATATGTACGTGTGGAAAGAACCGATACCGTTGTGAATTTATCATATGTATTTATGTGCTGTTGTATTTGTTGTATTTAATTTCTGGACTATGTTATAATGGAGAGAAAAAAGATATGCTTAGAAAATTGGAAGCTCGATTTTTGCGGGGTAAAAACATTATTTTAAGCACACATTAATTCTGTTAGCCCAAATTAATTTTCAATCGATATTTGGAGCGACTTATCTAATTGTCATCAAATTTCACATATTTTTATTAGTTTTGTAACTAAGAAAACAAAAAAGCACATTCATATTTGGAACCCCCTAATGTACATTCCACCACACTCATACACATTTTTATAATTTATATATTTTTCACATTTCATTTACTACATATTATTTAATTTTTTATTTCATGTTCGTTCATTACCAGACTGCCTGAGTGCATGCATGTGTGCACAATGTTTGTGACTTGTATATTTTGTTCTTAATTTTTTTATGCTATTTTACCAAGATAAGGATTAAAAACTGCATTTATTAAATACAATGCAATACACACATACAAACACTTCATAAGTATACGTATGTATGTATGTATGAACTATCTGATATCTGTATTTACTTATTGTACTGCCCCATTTTATACTCCACATATTAAAACATAAGAACACAATGCTTTTGTTTAAAAGAAAAGAATTGTCTTTTCATTTCATTATTTGGTCAATAAACTATAATGCCAAAAGATGAAGATGAAGTATTTACAAATATAATAATGAAAATAAATAAAACTCAACAAAATACTGCAGAATATTGTATTGTAAATACAAATAAAGGAGACTGCGTTTTCTTTTTATAGATATTGAGTTAAACTTGTTTAATTAAAATCTGGATAAATGTGAAAAAAACCCAAAAGCAGGAAAAGCTCTGAAATTTCTGGATATTATTCTATAAAAAACGCCTGAAAATTATTTCAAAGATAAATTTAACAATTGCAAAAATTTGCTTAACAAAAGTTCTTATATTTAGATTATATTGGAGGAAAGATTTGGGACATCAAAACTTCTACATCAGATGTCATGGTGAAATCCAAATGGATTTCAAGTGGGAGGGTTAGTGTTCGGCATAAGACCGGCCGAACTTGTATTTTTGAATGGACGACAAGGAGACTTGTGTTTATGTTTTTTTTATATTAATTTTCTGTTACGCCTTGCTTTGGGACTTGAAATTTTTTTTTTATCGAACTCTTAAGTACTTTTTTGAACAGCTGGCATGCTTTTGTTTCTTGTTCTATCAAGGTACAGATTTGTTGGCAAAGAACCACCCCGTCCGACGAGCTCTAGCCGAGCATAACGCGGGCATGTCAGCGATGCCAACGACCTGGCCACTTTTTCCCCAATTACCAACAGCTGACAGTATAGTCTATGATCTATACGCTGCTTTAAAGAAATAAACCTTAAACTTAGCCTAACAGAACAAAATTTAAATAATTTTTTAACAAGAGTTTATATAAAAAATTTACGAAACTTGAAACTTTTAACATTGAACCAAAAACAGCGGTAAAAGCAAATAAAATCCGTGTTAAATTGATGAATCGTTGATCACTATACGATACAGCTAAAAAGTCTGTCCGTCAATTTAACACATTGTTTGGTAAATTTATATTTTGACTCTTAACTATTTGATGTGGTGATATTTTGAGAAAATATCATCAAATGTATTAACAAAAATTAGTAATTTTAGTAGACTTGAGGTTAAGAAGAAGAATATACCTTTTTCTCTAAAAATTATAAACACATTAATCTGCAAATCAGACTAGATCTAGTTATTGCCTTTTTTATGTTAACAATTATATTTAGTCACATTGAATAATTATTTTGTTGTTTTACCAATTAATTTTTTCAATCCAAAAATGCATTTTATTTATCTATTTCATGTTCTATCGATTCATTATTAAATTTTGAACTTATATTTAATTATTTTTTATATAAAAACTATAAAAACTAATGGAATACAAAATTTAAATTATACGATAAAATATAGACAAAATTCTTTATTTAAACATATGAAACGTTTTGTGTACAAAAATATTTAAATTGTTTTATTTAAATTAATAATTCCAATATATTTTATATACTGATAAATAAATAGTTTGTATCGCTATAAAAGAAATTAATAAAAAGAGAGAGAGAGAGAGATCATAAAAATTAATAACAGAAATTAAATTTACAATTTAATTGAAAACTTCTAAAATTACGAAAATTTATTTAAATTAAAAATAATAAATATTCACTTCGCCATTTACTACACTTAAAATAATACGTCAGTAGAAAAATCTGTCAAATCGGTTTCAAATCGATTTGACTAATTTTTAACAAATTTTTAGTTGAAATACTGATTTAAGCAAAGATTTTTGTTATCTTCATTTAACACAATACAAAAAATCTTTAGTACTTTAACTAATTTCGAGTGTTAATTTTCAAAATTATTTAAAACTAATTTTTAAGAACCAATTCGTTAAATTTTAAAATATTAATTGTTAAAATATAATATTTTCATGTTACTGTTATTACCCGGTAGATGGCGTCACCAATGTATCCGAAGTTTTAAATACACTGTGAGACAAATGGTAGGGGTCAGTGATCGGGAAGGGTTCAAACTACCGGGGAAAGTTATATCGGTAAAAAAGAAGTTATAGGTGTCCCGGCGTTTCGCTAGGTCACCTCTAGGAATCGAGATATATCGATTTGACCTTTGGTGGTCTTTTTTTGACATAACTCGAGAACCACTAGTCCGATTTTGCTCAAACAATTTAAAAAAAATTAAAAATTACAATTCCTTTAATCTGTTCATATAACGTTTTTCTATATACTCAACAGTTTTGCCGGTAAAAATAAATGTATGAAGAAAAAAATATTTTTTTCCTAAAATATTAAAAAAAAGTAATAAACAAAAGGTTATTGATTTTTATGGTAGCGGTAACAAACATTTATTTTTACCGGCAAAACTGTTGAGTATATAGAAAAACGTTATATGAACAGATTAAAGGAATTGTAATTTTTAATTTTTTTAAAATTGTTTGAGCAAAATCGGACTAGTGGTTCTCGAGTTATGTCAAAAAAAAGATATATCTCGATTCCTAGGGGTGACCCAGCGAAACGCCGGGACACGTATAACTTGTTTTTGACCGATATAACATTTCCCGTTAATTTCATCCCATCCCGATTTTGACTGTCGCATAGTGATATTAACGCCATATTTTGTTACCTCCCAATTTTTTAAAATGGCCCATTTCTCGAAAACTAAGAGAGATGGAGCAAAATTGATGAAAATTTCGACTACCCTTAACCGTGTAAGGACCCTCGGAAATATTTAATAAAGATTTTCCAATTCATAAAATGGCCCATATCTCGAAAACTAAGCGAGATAAAGCAAACCGAACAAAATCTTTGCTCCACTAGAGTGCCCTTATATGCCCTCATATGAAATGGATTAGGCCCGGGTAGGGTCCCGAGACCCTAAATTTGAGTAAATTCTACGACTCAGTATAATTACAGATAAAACTGTAGTTTTAAAATTTTTTTACTTAAATTTAGATTTGTTAAATTTAACAAAACAGTTTGTTAAAATCAACAAATTTTATTTTAAGCCAAAAAACAGGAATAACTTTTGTTAAAGGAACAAATTTTTCTGTCCAGCCAACAGATGTATTATTTTGAGTGTAGGTACTGACGCCGAATTATAATCAGTAAAAATTTAAGTTTCATTACTTATTTGAAAGATTTTGCAGGGCACCTATATAAACAAAGATATTGCTCCTGAGGATGAACAGAGCAACATTGTTCAAAATATTGAGATTTGAATAAGCGAATCTACTAAAAAATAATATAAAATAAATAAAATTTATATTGCGTTAACTGTTAATTTTCTGAACTTACGTGCCGCATAGCTTTTTAATATTTTGATAAATTTTTGGTTGTATGTAAATTAATTGAAAGTCTGTACCTAGAATCGAAAGAGTTTCATTGAAACTTAAAAATTCAAAATGATTTGGATTTTTGTTTTTTCATTTAATATTATTGAAAAGTGTGTGGCCAATATTAAAATAAAAGTTTTTATTTTTGTTGAAAAATAAATAAATAAAATTTAAAAAGCATACAAATTACTGAAAAATAAAAAAATAACCACTGTAAAAGTAGTTTTACTTAAAAATCTGATAAATTTTGCAACTTATTTTCAGGAAAGAAAATATTGATAAATTTTAGTGTGAAAAGGTCAATAAAATGAAAATCAATTACATCGATCATCAACTTACAACAACAACAACACAAAAGATCAATAATATTTTTTTAAACTTAAAATGTACTCTTTCGTTTATTTGCACATATAACAAAAATAATAAATTTGAAAATGAACACTATAATTTCAAAATTTTCTCTAGGAAAATTTGCTCTAGTAGAAATACTCCAGACAATAACAAATTTATGTAATTGGCTTTTATAAAAGCTAAATTCAGGTTCCACTCGTTAAAAAACAACGACGAAAGTCTTGCATTTTGGGTTATCATTTATGTAAGTCGATGTCAAGACATTTCAAAGTTACCTACATTATGCTAAAACTTTGCTGTTAATATTTTCTGCCTGTTCAGTTTCAGTGAGGACTATAGAGTTTGAAAGTAGGGAGTAGGGGTTGCACATCACCAAATTCGAAGCTTTGTCTAAAAAATGGCACCCTAATATTTTTTGTACATGCAGTATGTGCAACAATAATGAATGTCATAATAATTTATATTTATTACAACATTCACACATATTCTATGCAGTTATAATACATTTTAATAGTTATTACGGATGCTGAGGAAAGGATATATTAATCAGTAAAGTAAATCATAAATATATTAAATCACAATAACTTCAACAGTAGCACACGAGTATTAGTTTTAAATTTATGGACTGCAAGATTTTAACATATTAATTAATAATAGAATAATTAAAATTAAAACAATAGAAAATGGGTATTAAAAATTAAATTTCAAAACAGCATCGTTTGTATTTCACAGCAATTTTGCTTAACCGCTGTTCCTATTAAAATTTCTGCGCTTAATTGCGGTTAATAGTTAATCGCACTCACTATAAAATATATTCTGTGAGAATTCCTTATGTATCACAAAATTAATTAATTTAAACTAACAAAAGTAAGTTTGCTAGAGTAATTAAAAATTATAGAAAAAAAAAGAAGAAAACAAAAAACGTGAGTCGAATTCAGTTAAAAAACTTTTATGGGAAAATGAATTGAATAAAAATGAGACACCTTTTGAAAATTATAATTAAATAAAGAATAACAAAAAACAAATAAATAAGACGAGAGTTTCCAATATTAATCTTTTTTCTAGAAAACAACAAACAAATTTATAAAATCGATTTGACAAATCAATGAAATTTTTTAAATTTTTGACGCACGACTTCAAATCTCTTCAAATATAGGGCTATAATTTAGCAACAAAAAAACCAAATTAATAATAATATTATGGTTCCAAATTAAAAACAACGAGCAAAAAGGTTAAAGTCGGGCATGCCGACTATACAATACCCTACACCAGTCTGGTTAAAAGCCAACTAATTTTTGGATCCGAAATTCGAGTGGGTTAAAATGGGGCTTGTGTCAAAATTTTCTATAATGTGAGAAAATTATAGAAAATTTCATTAAAATATCTTAATATTTGCGACCTGCAGTTTGTAACCAAACCAATTTTGGGGGGACCCTTATATGGGCACTAGGCCTAAACATGGACCGCTGTTAACTAAAATCAATAGGCTACGTCCTTGGGCTGATATAGGTCGGTGTACCAAATTTCATCAACATATCTTAATATTTGAGACCTGCAGCGTATAAACAATATAATTTTGAGGGGACCCTTATATGGGCACTAGGTCTAAACATGGACCCGTGTTAACCAAAATCAGTAGGCTTTGTTCTTGGGCCAACATAGGTCTGTGTACCACATTTCATCAAAATATCTTAATATTTGCGACCTGCAGCGTATAAACAATATAATTTTGGGAGGACCCTTATATGGGCACTAAGTCTAAACATGATGTTAACCAAAATCATTAAGCTTCGTCCCTGGGCCGATATAAGTTGGTGTACCAAGTTTCATCAAAATATCTTAATATTTGCGACCTGTAGAGTGCGCACAAAAATGCATTGATATACAGACAGACGGACGGACGGACAGACGGACATCGTTAAATCGAAATAAAAAAAAATTCTGAGCCGATCGGTATACTATAAGGTGGGTCTAGGACCAATATTTTTTGGTGTTACAAACATCAGCACAAACTTATAATACCCTGACCACAGAGTGGTGTAGGGTATAATGACCACATAGTGGTGTAGGGTATAAAAACTTTAAGGAATTGTAATAATTTTATTATAAGCAATTATTTTGATTTTTGCATTAAAAAATACAAAAATTATTTTTTAATTATTAACGGCTAAAATAAGTATAAATATATTTGTAGGGACTAATATACATAAGTGTGAGTAATATAACTTAATAATGTGTAAGTATTCACTAGGTGTATTCACTGGTTACATATAGGAAATATAATAAGACGTTACCAGTAATGACTTTAAACTCATTACGAATAAGAACAATATAAAATAATATCAGTAGTGCATTATTTTAAACTCATTATTTCATACCTCCCATATAAGAATTTATGTGTCACATTATTAGTATCATATTACTTTCAAAGTAAAACAAAGGGTAAAGGGATACCTATTACCAGGCAATGAGTGAAAAATGTCCAACTCATTCCCAAGATTTTCTTGGGAATCTTAGTTCTGACCATAAAACTAAACCATAGCATTTGAAATTTATACAGAAAAAATTTCGTGTGTTTAAAAATTCTAATTTTTTTCAAAGAATTTCAAAATTTTCATTATAAACTCTTACAAAAATTTGGCCTTAAAGGTATGATTATTTAACCGTGACTGTATGGTTTTTGCGGTCAATCGCGGTATCCATGACGGGTAAAACCGATTTACAAACTCTCCCTTAAAATATACAAATGAATTAAAGATCAGTATTTTGAACAACGAATTTTTTATAGTCGTAATAGCATTCCAAGAAGTTACATTGTTATGCATCTCCTAAATGTGGAATTGCTTTAAATAAAATTATTTGTTTTTCGCAGTGTATATTATAGAACCACTTATCTTGAAATTGGCATAATATATAATTGTAGTCAATACTTCGTATAAAGTATTGCATATTCTTGTTTAGGGCCAAAAACTATCGGCCGGTGTTATTCATATTTTCGTTTTATCCATTTTTTTTTTTATTTTAATTTATTTATTTTGTTGTTACCAAATACGATTACTTGTATTAAATTATTCGAATCAATTTTTTCTTGTAATCTAGTGATTTTAGATTATAAATTATTCGATTGTTCGAAAAATTTTGCACAATTTGAATACTCCCCTGTGTTCACTTAAAATTCATATTAGATAAGAAGTGGATAATTAAAAGCATAACTACATATTTCCTATTAAATTAATCAACGGGTTATTGTAGAGAATTAGAGAATTCTTGTATTCAATCAAAAGGATAATTTTCATACAATTTTCTGTTGAAATTACTATGTTAGGCACATATTTTTTTTTTTTTTTGTTATGTACATCAGCAGTATAAAGAAGCCATAGATAACAAGAACAAACAATGCTTACTTCCTTGTTCCTTTTTTATTTATTTTAAATACGGCCGCAACATCAAGTTTTTGACACAGTATGAAAAGTAGCTTAGCTTGTACTACATAGTTGGAAACATATATATTATTTCATAACAATCGTCCAGCTTAAGTTAGTGAAATTTTAATGGCCCTTACAGAAAGCCTGCTATATTGCCTTTGGAGCTGAAAACATATAAAAAATTCTTCGTACTAACAAGGAAAGCCTGCGATGTTGATTAACCTGATTTGGCTGAAATTTTTTATATATTATAGCAGAGTATAAATTAGTAAACACGTATTATTCAAGGTCGAATTACTCGAAAATTAGATCAAAAGGGCGTGCAGAACTGGGGTATATATCACTTCCCATAAGGATTTTTATATATCTTCTAAAGCTACCAAATATGCACAGAGAAAACAGATTCATGCTAAGAACCAAATTTTTACTCAATCACAAATGGTTTGCCGGTTGTGACAATAAAAAAGCAATTGAGACAAGTTAAACTTACAGCCTCACAAAAAGCCATGTTAAGTTTAGGTTTTATCTTATAAGTAATATATATGTTGCATTCGCTTTAATGTTGCCATGGTTTTTCCCGAGGAGAAATTCTCAGTTCCTGAAGATTTTTGTCAATACAAAAACTCTCAAATTCTAAGGTTCTTTCCTATAGAAAACACTCGGATTCTAAAAACAAATTCCCATAAAAAAATAAATCGCTTCCTAGCCCTTTTTCCTATAGAAAAATACTCAGATTCTGTGGAATTTCTCTATAGAAAAACCTTACATTCTGAGGACTTTTTCTTATAGAAAATCTCTCAGATTCTGAGGAATATTTGTCATATAAAAAGCCTGTTTTCTCCTTAGAGAAACCTCCATAATCTAAGAAATTTTTTTATGGAAAAACCTTTAGATTCTGTGGACTTTTTTCAAAAAACAAACTCAATTTTCAAAAATCTTAAAAACATATCTTAGTTAAATAAAAATTGTTGATAATGATTGATAATGAGTAAGACTAAAACAGTTTTTATTTTGGTCCAATATTAGACAGGATTCCATTATTATATATTTAAAGAACATCGTCTTAGCTTGAAGAAAATTTTCCTGCGTAGTTATAAGGTAAGGAGAATAATTTATGCCAAACCTACTAATTTTTATGCACCAGTTTTTTAAATTCTCTCTTAACCTATTTTGTCCCATACCAGCTAAAGTAGGCAATGGAGAAAAAAGAATAACTGTTTATTTTTCGTGAAGAACATATGGTATAAATTTTATTGCAAATAAACGTATGCTGGTTAGATGTTTACAGAAATTCGAATTTCTGAGAACCAAGAATGGGTTTATCTTTTTTTCTTCAGCGGTACACTTTGCGTAAAATATTTCATATCTTTTATCTCCGTTTCAAGCTTAACTTTACTAGTGATAAGTTAAACTAATGTTTATCAATCACAAAATAACAACAGCCGGTGCAGCTAAAATATTCTTGTTTTTCCTTCATGTGCAACATGATTGTTCTAAGGTTTTCTGTGGTTAAAATAAGCATTACAGTACCCACATATACACATACATATTCTTTCACGTATGGATCTCTGTATTGTCAATACATTTACCAAAGTGCTGACATGAAGATTCATCAACATTGATGAAGTTTTAGCTAGATTTTAGTTAAACAAGTATATTTGAATCTTCCTGCACGTGTCTGATACTAGGTTGGTTATACGAAGTTGTTTGTATTTGCTTCTACATTACCACGAGGACGATGATGATGAGTTTAACCGGTTCGGATTGATTGTATGAGTTGTATTGGTTTTAAGTTTTTAATTTTTGTTTTGTTATCTATGCACATTAGAGAAGACTAAAACTTTACAGAAATTTAATCTTAAAATGAGTCAGTTAATTTTTAACTCTTGCTCTTTTTTAGATAAGTAACATATCCTGATATAAATATTCACTACACCAGGTTTAAACATAGTTTACAATATTCTTAATATCGACGAATACTCGAAATTGTTTGTTAGGGGGCCACCCTAAAATATCTTCATGGAAAAGTATTTGTTTTAAACTAAAGATTGCTACAAAGATACTTACACTAATCGTACATATATTGATAATGAGCACAAGTCAAACCATGCAAGTAACAAATATGGTTCCCTTGGCATACGAAACCACTTGTTTTGAAAAAGAATGAGTCCCATTGTTTTTAAATTGGGATACAAAAGGTTTTGCATTGCAATGCTTTTGCAACTGCAAATGGCAGCTTCTGAAAATCTTTTTATACAGATCTCATCAGGGGACCTTAAATTTACACTCACAGAAAAAGCTACTAAAAATTATTTAAAATTGATCTTGTCAGAAAAATCTGCTAAAATTAGCAGATTTTTTGCTTAATATTAGTAAATTAAGAGGAGCTTAAGTAAAACTGTTAAATATACAGAATTTTATTTATATTTCTGTTTTCTTTCAGTCAATTGGAAATGACAAATTATACTGCGAAATCTGCAACAAATTTTGCGAAATAATAGTAGACTAAAAATAGGAAAAACTAACTGTTATACCTACAACATTTTTCCTATTTATACCCTACACCACTTTGTGGTCAGGGTATTATAAGTTTGTGCTGATGTTTGTAACACCAAAAAATATTGGTCGTAGACCCACCTTATAGTATACCGATCGCCTCAGAATTTTTTTTTATTTCGATTTAACGATGTCCGTCTGTCAGTCTGTCCGTCCGTCCGTCTGTCTGTCTGTCTGTCCATACAATTTTGTGCGCACTCTACAGGTCGCAAATATTAAGATATTTTGATGAAATTTGGTACGCAGACCTATGTTGGCCCAAGGACGAACAGGTTTGATTTTGGTGAACATCGGTCCATGTTTAGACCTAGTGCCCATATAAGGGTCCCACCAAAATTATATTGTTTATACGCTGCAGGTCGCAAATATTAAGATATTTTGATGAAATTTGGTACATAGAGCTATGTTGGCCCAAGGACGAAGCCTCTTGATTTTGGTGAACATCGGTCCATGTTTAGAACTAGTGCTCATATAAGGGTGCCCCCAAAATTGGATTGGTTACAAACTGCAGGTCGCAAATATTAAGATATTTTAATGAAATTTGGTGCGCTGACTCACATTATAGAAAATTTTGACACAAGCCTCATTTTAACCCATTCGAATTTCGGATCCAAACATTAGTTGGCTTTTAACCAGACTGGTGTAGGGTATTGTATAGTCGGCATGCCCGACTTTAACCTTTTTACTCGTTTTAAGCTAAATTTAGTTGAGTGCAAATAACAGTCTATTCTGCTAAAATCAGCAAAAATATTTGCATTAAAAAATTCGAAAAAAAACTTTAAAATTTGTAATATTTTGCGATTTTTTGACTGCTAATTATTTAGCAAAATTTTTTGCTGACTTTAGCAGGTTAAATTGTTATTTCCTCTAAACTAAAATTTAACTCAAATATCATTAAAATTCTGTAAATTTGAAAATTTTATTTTCCTAATATTTAGTAAAAATCTTCAAATATAAAGAATTTTTGCAAATTTTTTTTGCCGAACATAGCGGTCGCCTTTTTTAATTTTTCGTTATAGATTCGGCATTTAAAGTCGGATTTTAAAGTGTGATATATCCATTTTTTTGCCTCGAGGAGACCAGTGTTTTGCTATAAAGGAAAAATCCAATGAACAAAAAAAAATTGAAAAGGCGACCCCTACGTTCGGCAAACAAAAAATAAAAAAAATTCTATTGGGTTTATCGAAAAACTTCCTTAGCAAAAGTTTAGTGATTTCTTCCGAGCATTAATTTTCTGACATTAGGTTAGTACATTGGGTAGCAACTGAGATCTGGTGGGCCCCCTCGAGAGAAAATCATCGATTTATCAAATCCGACTGTAAACGCCAAAGATACATATAACGAAAAATGTGAAATGGCGACCCCTACGTTCGGCAAAAACATTTTTTCTTTCCTTGTCGCCAAGACAACAATACTTTCAACGAGTAAAAAGGTTAAAGTCGGGCATGCCGACTATACAATACCCTACACCAGTCTGGTGTATTGTTTTGATCCGAAATTCGAATGGGTTAAAATGGGGCTTATGTCAAAATTTTCTATAATGTGAGTCAGCGCACCAAATTTCATTAAAATATCTTAATATTTGCGACCTGCAGTTTGTAACCAAGCCAATTTTGGGGGGACCCTTATATGGGCACTAGTTCTAAACATGGACCGATGTTCACCAAAATCAAAAGGCTTCGTCCTTGGGCCAACATAGGTCTATGTACCAAATTTCATCAAAATATCTTAATATTTACGACCTGCAGCACATAAAGAGTATAATTTTGGTAGGACCCTTATATGGGCACTAGGTCTAAACATAGACCGATGTTCACCAAAATCAATAGGCTCCGTTATTGGGCCAATATAGGTCTGTGTCCCAAATTTCGTCAAAATATCTTAATATTTACGACCTGCAGCGTATAAACAGTATAATTTTGGTAGGACCCTTATATGGGCACTAGGTCTAAACATGGACCGATGTTCACCAAAATCAATAGGCTACATTATTGGGCTAATATAGGTCTGTGTACCAAATTTCATCAAAATATCTTAATATGTACGACCTGCAGCACAGAAACAGTATAATTTTGGTAGGACCCTTATATGGGCACTAGGTCTAAACATAGACCGATGTTCACCAAAATCAATAGGCTGCGTTATTGGGCCAATATAGGTCTGTGTACCAAATTTCGTCAAAATATCTTAATATTTACGACCTGCAGCGTATAAACAGTATAATTTTGGTAGGACCCTTATATGGGCACTAGGTCTAAACATGGACCGATGTTCAAAAAAATCAAACTTGTTCGTCCTTGGGCCAACATAGGTCTGCGTACCAAATTTCATCAAAATATCTTAATAGTTGCGACCTGTAGAGTGCGCACAAGATTGCATGGACAGACAGACGGATGGACGGACGGACGGACGGACGGACGGACGGACAGACGGACATCGTTAAATCGAAATAAAAAAAAATTCTGAACCGATCGGTATACTATAAGGTGGGTCTACGACCAATATTTTTTGGTGTTACAAACATCAGCACAAACTTATAATACCCTGACCACATAGTGGTGTAGGGTATAAAAATGTTTTAAAGCATTATTTTATATAGAAAACAATTCGACAATTTTTTTTCCTCAATTCGAGAAAAACACAAATATTAAAAAAAAAATCCTAAAACTTGCACTTTGACTGCAAATTTGCACGACTTAGATTTCCAATTTTTCTCAAACTTTCACCTTATTAATTTTATATCATGTACCACAATATTCCGCCTGAAATTCGTTAAAATTAAGAAACAAAATCTTATCCACATAACTTAATGCCACCCTAATTTAAATATATAAGTATTAACATTAATATTGTTTCAGTTGTTTCGGTAGGTACAAATGTTTAACCACTCAATACTTACTATTTTAAAGTTCATGAAAATTGTAGTCTCTTTAGATACTTGAAATTAAGTATCCATACAATTATAGTAGAAGTAAGTTTGCAAACGTTTATTTAACCCTAGACAGATCTCGTTATTTTGACTAGCTTTTTAAGATTCAAAAAATTAATAACAATTAAAATAAAGAAATATTTTGTTCTCAATGTACCAACTTGGCTTTCTGAGGTTAATATTTAAATACCCGCAATTATTGTTATATTTGAAAATATTTTTCCAAACAAGTAGATACAATAACCTGTTTAATATCTGTTTATCAATATAAATAAATTATATACATTGTTTTTAAATACAATTATGATATTAACTTTAACTTTAGACAATTATGAAAAAATAATGGCTTGAGGTAAAATGAATACACACTAACAGTTTATATTTCCTTGTTTTAAAGTATAAATGCCCAGCCAACGCTAAAGTTCGATTACATGTAATTATAAACAATATAGAACAAAAAATTAACTTTAGTTTTCATTATTTTATAACAATATGATATCAACAAAAAATCCATTGAAACTTTTATAATTAAAATATAAATGTGTTTTTTTTCACCATCATAATGTAACCCGTAGATAACTTCTAGTGACTCTTGTAATATTATAAACATTTTCCAGTATCATCCGCATTAAAATACACAAACTGTAAACAGTAAATTGTGTAAATTAACCTGTTAACAATATTAAAGTTTTTAAATAATATAAAAAATATTTATGTTACTATTAACTTTGTTTTAACAACAATACGCACCCTATAGACAATGCCTGCAAGCACTGTTTTGTTTACTTTTATTTAATTTATACTGAGTGTGTAGATAATAGGGCTGTCATTCGAATCAAAATTATTCATCTACTAAAGCGAATAACAAATTTAAACATTCAAAGAAATCAAGAATCGTGATGACTATACACTAAATAATACACTCTAATAAAAGTTGTTGGAAAACTAAATTGAGTGAAATCTTTGTCGTAACTGAGAGTGTAAGACTATCCATTACTTTTTTTGTAAGTGAGAAGATAAGGACTACTTATCACTTTTGGGACATCGTCAACAAAAGTAATTAAGCGAGATATTTTTCTTCCACAATTCCATAACCTTCCGTAATAGGCTAATCCAAATTCGTAACACTGCCGACCATTTACGCCTGTTCGTTGCGGATAGGCACAGATGTGTTCTTTCCAGAGTTGACTAGTCTCTCCAGATGTACGACCTTCACTTTAGGTCTTGGAATGCTGTACTTCTGTACCTTATCAATCACGTCATTTAACCTATTGACTGCTTTATAGGGCCCATTCCGATGATTTTATTGTTTAGGTGACAATCCTTTCTTTCGTTAGGGGTTCACAAAATAGAACCAGCTGACCCTCATTGTACCCAGGGAGTTTGTACAGTAGCTCGGTCGTTATTATACCCTACACCACTATGTGGTCAGGGTATTATAAGTTTGTGCTGATGTTTGTAACACCAAAAAATATTGGTCGTAGACCCACCTTATAGTATACCGATCGGTTCAGATTTTTTTTTTATTTCGATTTAACGATGTCCGTCTGTCCGTCCGTCCGTCCGTCTATCTGTCTGTCCATGCAATCTTGTGCGCACTCTACAGGTCGCAACTATTAAGATATTTTGATGAAATTTGGTACGCAGACCTATGTTGGCCCAAGGACGAACAAGTTTGATTTTTTTTAACATCGGTCCATGTTTAGACCTAGTGCCCATATAAGGGTCCTACCAAAATTATATTGTTTATACGCTGCAGGTCGTAAATATTAAGATATTTTGACGAAATTTGGTACACCGACCTATGTTAGCCCAATAACGCAGCCTATTGATTTTGGTGAACATGGGTCCATGTTTAGACCTAGTGCCCATATAAGGGTCCTACCAAAATTATACTGTTTATACACTGCAGGTCGTAAATATTAAGATATTTTGATGAAATTTGGTACACAGCCTATTGATTTCGGTGAACATCGGTCCATGTTTAGACCTAGTGCCCATATAGTGCCCATACGCTGCAGGTCGTAAATATTAAGATATTTTGATGAAATTTGGTACACAGACCTATATTGGCCCAATAACGCAGCCTATTGATTTTGGTGAACATCGGTCCATGTTTAGACCTAGTGCCCATATAAGGGTCCTACCAAAATTATACTGTTTATACGCTGCAGGTCGTAAATATTAAGATATTTTGATGAAATTTGGTACACAGACCTACATTGGCCCAATAACGCAGCCTATTGATTTTGGCGAACATCGGTCCATGTTTAGAACTAGTGCCCATATAAGGGTCCCCCCAAAATTATGTTGTTTATACGCTGCAGGTCGCAAATATTAAGATATTTTGATGAAATTTGGTACATAGACCTATGTTGGCCCAAGGACGAAGCCTATTGATTTTGGTGAACATCGGTCCATGTTTAGAACTAGTGCCCATATAAGGGTCCCCCCAAAATTATACTGTTTATACGCTGCAGGTCGCAAATATTAAGCTATTTTGATGAAATTTGGTACATAGACCTATGTTGGCCCAAGGACGAAGCCTATTGATTTTGGTGAACATCGGTCCATGTTTAGAACTAGTGCCCATATAAGGGTCCCCCCAAAATTGGCTTGGTTACAAACTGCAGGTCGCAAATATTAAGATATTTTAATGAAATTTGGTGCGCTGACTCACATTATAGAAAATTTTGACATAAGCCCCATTTTAACCCATTAGAATTTCGGATCCAAACAATACACCAGACTGGTGTAGGGTATTGTATAGTATAGTATAGTATTGTATGGCGTTTTTATTAAACTGAAGCTTTCTCGAACCGGTCCACCTTGGCACTGAAGATTGTTAATTTCTGTCTCTAGGTCAATTTCCAGATTATTCGTTTTACTCTCCAAATCGACCGGCTTCTCGTCAAATTTGCTGACTTTTAACTCAACGCAATCGTATCTTTGGGTTATGACCTCTGCTACTTCCGTCGGTTTCTAGTATGTGGCTCTACGAGTTTTCCTAACTTCATCAAGTTTCTCATCTATGGCTCTAGAATTTTCCCAAACTTCATCTAGTTTCTTATTTGTAGCTCTAAAAGTTTCCCGAAATGCATCTAGAAATTTAACATTATTTGCTCTTAAAATTTCCTAAATACTGTCCTTAATACTCTTTGCAATTTTTCTAGAGTTTTCTTCCATTTTCTCCCTCATAACTGCGAACATTGCCTTAATGTCCATACTACTTACCGCTAGACGGGTATATATTTGCCTCCATTTCTTCTGCTGTCGATACCTCCAACTCACTCAATTCCTGCTTAAGTGGTTCTTCTTTAAGCTCTTCAAACTTCAGTGTTAATAGTTATTTTGAAATCCACTGGTTATTTCTCTTCTGCAATCCGAATTCTGTTACATTTTCACCTTTTAAAAACGTTGGTTTATTTTCTTTAAATAAACAAGTCTTTTCTATTGCAATAAAAATAACCAAATTCACTGCTGACACCAGCTGTTACATTTTACCTTCAAAAAAATACGTTTCTCTTTTTCGATAAACCGGGTGGGTGCTCTTTGCAAATAAAATAACACATGCACACTCTAAAGATTTTAATACAACGATTTACTAGAGCGCTTCATAAAAATAGGAGACCATCGCATGAGATATTTTTTTTTTGAGCGGTTAAGCTTGGGCCTACAAAATAGCCTCTTGCCTCAGCATGCAATACCAGCATGCAAGAAATCTTTTTCGGTATAAATATATTTCCAATTTTGAGTATACGATTTTTTTAAAACCCATATGTATTTTTAAAACTTCCACAAATGCAGCATTAGGCAATTGAAAAATATCTCACTAAAATCCACTCTATTTTCTTCTAATTATGAAAATTATATTTTGCTAATTGAACGAACTGAAGCAATAAAACAATATCAAATCATATTTAATTGTGCAATACCAGCATAATTTCATTTGATTAGAAATATTTGACTGTTTGACCCATAGGGAAATCAATCAATTGATGTTTTTGATGTTGCAAAATGTTGTAAACTTCAAGTTGACATCAGAGCACATGTATAAAAGAGCCAAATGTGATAAATGATATTGGTAACAGCACCCTGGGGAAATGTCACATAATCACAATTATTACACACATTCGTTAGAATATTGATTCTAAAATATCCTAATATTATTACATATCAATTGTCAAAATAGCTTTAACAAAAAAATCATAAAACTTTATGATACGTATTACAACTTATTATTGACAAATTTTATTTCCTTATTACTTTATTTTTCTTAAAACTTTTCTTGTAATACACTTAACGATTTAATGAACAAAACAAATATTTCATGCTCATAAAAGTTTTTACTATGGTTAATAAAATCCGCTGGCATTTTTCAATGTCTTCTAAAACATTTGTTTTATAATGTCTATATCTTGAGAACTATCGTATCTTTTTTTAATTTTTTCCATCGTTCTGTTTAAAGTACTTGTAGCAATTGCAACATTTCAACAGTTGTTGCAACAGACGTAAAAATAATAAAAGTGCTTAAACATAAAAAGAAAGTACTGTAACCATGTAATTACGTCTCAATTCCGATTTGTCGTTTATTCATGTCATTTTAAACATCAGTTAGTCAGTCATTCATTGTGAAGGTTGGCTGCTATTGACTAACTGTGCAAATGAATCAGTCTTGTTTGTTCTGGTTTCTGTTGAATACATATAACTCTGGGTGAGTATGTGTGTGTTAAATAAAAAAAGCATTTGATGACTTTTTAAAAATGTCAGCTTCTTTCAGTTAGATTTAGTGTTTTATTTATATATAATTTGTGCAATGATATTTTTAACCCTTATTATCGCCTATCTTGGTCATTAGAATTGACCAAAGTCATATGACAAAAAACCAAATGTAGTGTACAACCCAAAGGACCAGAAAGTATGACAGTTGGCATCGTTCATAGTGTCTTGGAAAAATTTCGATGCCCTAAAATAAGTGGCATACATCTTAAAAACAGAAATTTAATCAAATTTGACATCTTATTAGCTCTGATCCGATCTAGGCAGATCTGGATCTGTATATATAATCAGATCCAATTTGATTTTGATTTGAACTAATATTAAAGAACTGTTAATAGTAATTCTTTTTATTTTGATACCATCTCAAGTGGATAAGATCTGGAACATTAGCTAGAACAATATTTTTGGTAAGTTTGAAAAATTTATATTTTCGGGATGGCACTGTTGCCGCAAATATCTAAAACTAAATAAAATTTCTTAAATAATTGATATACATATTTGCAATTTCTAAAATTTTTCTTTTTCTTATATTTTTTTTAGTTTTTGTCAAAGTTCTTGTGGTTTTGTTATAATATTTTTTCATCTTTGTTTTTCGTTTATATAGTAGATATAACGCAAAATTTTATCATCTGTCATTTTTATGACCTGCAATGCATAACTTTTATTGGTAACATAATTGTGTGACAAATTGACAAGAGTTGTCAAATAGTTTTTGGTTTAACTTAATTTATGAGTAATAAAATCCAACTGATTTACAGTAAGTAAAATTAATAGTGGAAAAGATTAGCTATATTTACTTGATAAAAAAAAATATATCTTAAAGAAGGAATATAAACCAAATATTAATTTAATATAAAAAACAGCAAGTTCACCCACCGATTGCACTGAAATTTAGGTACTCTAAAAGAAAATAAGATATATAGAAAAAATAGTAAGACAACTGTATATCGAATATACTAGTTTTCAGTAATTTCTTTTATTGAAATTTTACTTTTAGCAAAGTTTCAGTTATATTGTTTCAACACTTAACTAATTTCGAACTAATATTTTTTTAATTTATTTTGCTAAATAAATTGTGCTAATAAACAGATTTATAGTGTGGACAACAACGGTATAGAGAAAATGTAGGTATCGTAGCTTGTCTGGGTGTAGCATAGACACAGGAAATGATACTAAAAAAACAACTTCTGAGACATATAAAAATACAAGCGCGGAAGGTTTTTCCAAAGATAAAATAAAAGAAAAAATATTTTATTAACCAACTTCGAAACGTGGCTCTCTTGTGAAAACCTGAACTAGTTTTAGGAGAGCTTTTTGTTTTTAAGCAATTTTAATTAAATTTTAAAGAGCAGAGTAGTGTTTTGGAAGATGATAAAGGAAATTGTGGTGAAATGTTTTGTTGTTGTTTTTGTATTTGATATTTTTACTGTTGAATAGCGATGCTAGGGAAGAACGAAGAATTCTAACTGAGTTTGTAATTTAATCTAAAAATATTTCTAGAAATTCTAAAAGCATCATCCTCTGACAATTTACCTAGGCAAAAATTAAATTCTGGTACACAGAAAAAATTTACAAAATTCTGTTTGTAATGTTAAACACCTTTTTTGCATAAACAAACAAAAAATTTTTTAAAAAGGCACCAACAATGGAAATTGTATATACAAATCCCTTTTTGTAACTTTTTTGTAATTTGTTAAAAATAAAATCAATTTTTTTTAACAATGTGTTTTGTAAATACAATAATTTTTTTTTGTAACTTGTTTGTATTTGTTAAAAATAAAAAAATAAAATTCAACAACGAGTTTGTTATATTAAAACAATTATTCGCTTTATGTTGTCGTATTGACAAAAAAAAAATACTTTTTTGAAATTTTTGTTACAATTTACAAACATTTGAGCAATTGAAAACAAAAAATAAATGCTTTGTTTTTCTAAGGCTATTTTTTGATATTTTTGATACAATTTACAAACATTTAATAAAAAAATTGTTAGATATCTAAGTAAAAAGCCAACAATTTTTTTTAATTACTTAAAATTTTGTGATACTTTTTTCTGTGTAGAGTCATGCCTTCAACAGATTATTTTTCACAATTTGTTAAATAAGTTTTAGGATTTTAGCACATTTAATTTCCGTCATACACCTGTTTCGATAGTCACATTCGGAACACATGATTTTAATTACAATTAAATCGAAAAAGACTGGCCAGACACGTGCGTATACAGAAAGAATTTATAAAATTCTAATTAAATTTTTAAACACCTTTCTCATATCAAATTTGTAAATACAAAAAAAAAACTTTTTAAAAAGGCACCAACAAAAAAATTTGTAAATCCAAAAAAAAGTTTGTTTTTTTTTTTGTAACTTTGAATTTTTATTTTTAAACAATTTTTATATGAAAGATAACAATTTACAAAAGAGTTACAAATATTTCAAACAAAAAAATTGTTGGGAATAAAATTTCAATTTAAAAGAAAATATGATTGCACAGAAAAAATTTACAAAATTCTGTTTGTATTGTTAAACACCTTTTTTGCATAAACAAACAAAAAATTTTTTAAAAAGGCACCAACAATGGAATTTGTATATATAAATCCCTTTTTGTAATTTGTTAAAAATAAAATCAATTTTTTTTTAACAATGTGTTTTGTAAATACAATAATTTTTTTTTGTAACTTGTTTGTATTTGTAAAAAATAAAAAAATAAAATTCAACAACGAGTTTGTTATATTAAAACAATTATTCGCTTTATGTTGTCGTATTGACAAAAAAATACTTTTTTGAAATTTTTGTTACAATTTACAAACATTTGAGCAATTGAAAACAAAAAATAATTTTTTTGATACAATTTACAAACATTTAATAAAAAAATTGTTAGATATCTAAGTAAAAAGCCAACAATTTTTTTTAATTACTTAAAATTTTGTGATACTTTTTTCTGTGTGCTTTTACAAATTCCCATTGTTGGTGCCTATTGTTTTTTCTGTGTAAGTCTCAGGGTGACATAGGCGTACCTAGACCATTTTTCTGGGGTGGGCAAGGGCCCATGCGCGGTTCCAGCAATTAATATAAGTAGAAAAATTATACGCCACAGTAGACAAATACATTGAGTTGTCCACTGAGGCGTATGATTTTTCCCCTTATATTAATTGCTGGAACCGCGCATGCAAGGGCCCAATTTATGTTTGGCTGTTTATTTGCCCATTCTCAGACCCTCAATCTTAAAAAACACTTTCGACATTATGCTTGTGATTTTTTCATACAAAGAAGACTTTTAAAAATAACTCCCTCCCTTTTAATAAAATTTCAAAATATTTTTTATAGAAAACTCTGAAAAATGCATCCTTTTTTCTGAAGAAAATCTCCTCCAGGGAATGCTGTACGCTCAGAATAGTATAAAATTTTGATATTTGATGGAGAAAAGAAATTTAAGATCAACCTGTCTCATATTTTCTTCCACCTCTGACGAATCCATTCTTATCCCATATTTTTCACTTAAATTACCGAGGTGACCAAAAACTGGCATTTTCATCGTAGAATTTTGGCTTCTACAACAAATTGAAATTTCCACAAAATAATACACTCATAGAAATAAATCTGTAAAAATAGCAGAAAAAGTAACTAAAAATATGTTAAAAATGATGCTGCAGAAGAAACTTTTAAACTAGCTGATTTCGTTTTTTTGCTAATTACAAGTAAAATAAGAACAGCAAAAATAAACCTGTTAAATTTACAGTTTTACAATTTTTTTTAGTAAATATTTCTGCTAATTTAACATTATAGACTGCTATTTGCATTTAAATAAATTAAGCTTAAAAATAACAAAAAATTATAGATATAACAGTTTGTTTTTGCTCTAATATTTAGCAAAATTTTCTGTAGATTTTACAATACAATTTGTCATTTTCAATTAACTTAAAGTTAACTTAAATATAACTAAAATTCTGCAAATTTAACAGCTTTATTTTTGGTGTTTTTATTTTACTAGCTTTAGCAAAAAAAAAAAAAAAGGTCTTTCTGGAGCATCGTTTTTAACCAATTTTTAGTTGATTTTTTTTTTTGCTATTTTTACGGATTTATTTCTATGCGTGTAATATTAACTAATTATTACTTTAAAAAAACAATTAAATCCCAGAAAATTTTCTCTTATAGCCAGAACTAAGATCGATTTAATCCTTAAATATTTCTTAAGTAAGAATTTTTAAACAACATTTCTTATTTAAGACAAAATCGATATTAGTTCTGGCTATAAAACTGACACTAATATTTCAACAAATTATCTTCCTAGGAAACTATTTAGAAGACATTTTCCCAATCAAAAACACAGGATTACTGATAATTAAAAACATTTATCATAGAACTATGGAACCAAAAAAAATAAATCTTAGAACTATAGAAAATTAATCATAGAATTATACACAGATTTTTTTAAATTCTGGGGTGGGCAAAAGGCAGTCTAGGGTGGGCTTTTCCCATCCCAGACCGGCCTAAGTCCGCCAATGCAGGGTGAATGCTTATCTCGATAAAAATAAAATTGAAAAACGCAATTGTTGGTATATTAAAAAATTTAAAATTTTTATTACTTTTTTTAATTCCAATTTAAAAAGATATTCTAGAATAAATGAGTAATCAGATTAAAGATTTAAAATAATTAACTAAATAAAATAGGGTAGGGTGTAATACAACAAAATAACAAATAATCGTTGTAAAAAATTTCTTTGAATGTTAAAATACAACATACAAATACTTGCTTTACTACTAAAGGAACTTTAGTTATAGCAACAACTATAATATAGAGAAAAATAATAGCTTTGTTGAAAACATGTGACTTTCGTTGTAAAGCACCGTAAGTTAATTGAGTTTCACGTGAAAAAACTGTTATACTCCATATAAGACAATGAGTTTCAGCTGAAAATTGTGTAGAATTTGTTTTCACGCAAATTTAATATACAAGACTATTATTTTTGTTGTGAAAAAGTGACATTTTATGTTTATTGTGCTTGTTGCTTTCCTATTACATAAAAAAAATTCAGTTTCAGAATTTAAATTACTATTTAAAGCCTTTAAAGTTTGAGTGAAAATTTTCCACTTGAAAAACAACTTACGGTGCTTAATACATGAAATAACTAACTATAAGTAAAAATGTTTGAGTTTACTTCTCGAACCTTTCTTAACTTTGGAGTTAACATAAATACAAAAACTAAAATCTACATTATAACCTATAAAGAACCCCATAAAGACAATCTGATGATAGTGCTTGGTAGTAGTTGAAAATGCATTAATTGTAAGCATTGGTTCTAGGAATGGTTTTCCACAAGTTTTTTCTGTATTTTTTGTAAAATAGAATTCGAATTTGTCATATTTGGTCTTAAAGCTGAACAAAAATAACACTCATTGTAAAATAATAAACTTAATGAAAATTTATAAAATTTTATAAAAATTAATTTAAAATATCAGTTACTAATACATAAGTATTTATAAAAAAAAAACAACTACATAAATAAAGCACATAAAAAACATTAACAATCAGTGTATTCAATTACTCTAAATTCTTACTATGTTTGCTCTAATTGGAAAGTTTTGTTTACTCTTTGTATTGAGTTTTTCCAGCTGTAGTAAAAGTAGTAACTTGTAGTAAGTAAACGAACACGCTTAATATGTTAATGTTTTCCTCTTATTTTATGAAAAGCTTTTAGACGATATAATAAAAAGTGTCAAACAAATTACAGTTTTGAACAATTACTTATTTTATTTCATTCATTTTTAAGTGACACCTTTTGAAATAATTTAACAACTTGAAATAATTGTAACTGGAAAAACTTGAACACTATTTCTTTGTGCATATGATACTTATTAAATGGGACATTAACTCCTTTTCCGATTTGAAATTTTCGGTCACAACCCTAAATGGAAAATGGAGATTTGTTATAATTGGCCATAATTCCTACTGTGGGAATAAAGCCAGTAAAGTTTTCTTGCGTAGCCGCCCTACAGCCAGGATACTCTCTGCTGTATCCGAAGTCAGCTTCGCTGAGTAAAACTTTTCTACATAGCTGGCCTACCACCAGGCCTAAAGTTTTATTGCTTGTTGTATGACCGAAGCCGGCTTCGCTGTGGTTAGAGGTTCTGTCCCTTATAAAATATCCTACGCCGGCTTCGCTGAGACAAGCTCTTTTGCAAAATGGGGATAATGCTAAAATAATTTTGATTATGTTCCCTCAAGAAATATGTCCTAACCCAAGTGATGCCTATTTTTCTTATGCAAAATATCACTTAATTCCTATTTTGGGACTATGTCTGAAAAATAATATATCAAATAAAAATGAGGATAATTTTAATATTTTTAATGTTTTATATTTATTTGTTTTATAAATTAAGAATAGAGAAAGTTAGTTTTTCATTAAGATTGAAATGTTCATCAAAATTTTGTTGGAATATATTAAAATAGCAAAGACTTTGTGTTGACACTCACAGTACTTAAATCTAAACAAAGCTGGAGTGAATGGTCAAACAAAATTAAAAAGTTTTGAGTTAAAATTAAACCTATATTTAAACTTTGCCAAACTATACTTTAGATGGTCTTATTCTTCGTAAGTTTTTTTTTTTTATAAAATTTTATGTTTTCCTTTAAAATTTTATACTTATACTATCTTTCTCGAAACACACTAAATCATCATTTTTTGATTTTTTAATAAATAATACAACGCAAGTAGGTACATTAGGGTGGGTCGATTTAGCAGTCGATATTGTGCCATCGATTTTTCGATAGCTTTTGGCATGAGGAAAAAAATTCCACTACGACATATCAAAATAAATCATTTTAGAGGCGATCAAATTTAAATGTTTTGACTTTTTCTCAACTTTCATTTTTAAAGTTTTTTAGTAGGTAATAAAAAAAAAACGGCCGATTTTTTTTTTTTTAATATTACCTTTCCAAGGTGAAATTGTGCGCTAAAAATGATGGCGATAGCAGTTTTTCAAAAAAAGGTTTTGGACGAGTTTTTGTCGAAAAATCTATCAGTTTTACGCGTTAATTTTTAAGGTTTTTTTTAGTAGTTATGTTAAAAAAAAATTCGCCGATTTCAAATTTTTTAAATATATCCTATCCAAGGTAAAACTGTACGCTTAAAACGATTGCAATATAATTTTTTTTTGAAAAAAAATTTTTTTTTTGGTTTTTAGACGAGTTTTTGTCGAAATTTGGGCGCCTCGAAAATGATTTCTTTAATATGTCGTAGTGGAACTTTTCTATCCTCATGCCAAAAGCTATCGAAAAATCGATGGCACAATATGGACAAATTTTTGTCCTTACAAATCGGCCCACCCTAAGGTACATACTTCATCATAGCTTATGAAACAAGATATCATTAATCTTTCAACAATTTTATGAAAATAAATTACGTATATGCCATGAATCACTTTCAAAAGAAAAGCTCAAAAGATTGTTTTCTTATTTTGGAATTTATTTGAACAAAAGTAGAAAAAAACGAAAGAATTGACTATTATTTACACGCAATATAGTATTGGCTATATGAACAATGACAACAACAATGAAAACCACAAGAGCAGTACTAGCAACAACTTGACATTATTTGCAATACTGTTTTAGCCATTATCAACCATTCAATTGTAAACAACAACCATTTGCACTTAACTGGCTAAAATCACACTTATATACATTAACAGATGTCGATGTATAAAAGAAACATGAGTACATAAATACACATACATAGAACTTGTATGGATCATCTAACAAGGAAGTTCTCTTCTCTAAAACTTAGATATATTGTAGAGGGAAATATTCTAAGGGACAGGTATTTTTGTCTTGTTGGCTGCGCAATCTCACATGGAGTAAATAAAAGGGGCGTAAACGACCCCATTTTTTTAATGTTTCATTTACTTTAAGAAAATTATACACAAATTGGAAAAAGTCCTTAAATGGCCGCGTATACCGCTTAGTGTAGGGTATAATTCTACGAAAACACGTTTAAAATTTTGAAATTCAAATTTCTTTAATGTCACAACTTCCTATATTTCAAATGTGTGGGATCACAGCCTGGGTTCAAAGCCATATGTCAACATATCGCACCCTAAATACAAAGTGACACAACTCAAAATTTTACAAAATTGACTTTTTTGCATAAATTGATTCACAGCACACATCTCTAACTACTTAAATGGAAAAAATCCCGTTATGTCTATTTATATCCTACACCACTACGTGGTCAGGGTGTAATAAATTTGTGCTGATGTTTGTAACACCAAAAAATATTGGACCTAGACCCACCTTATAGTATACCGATCGACTCAGAATGACGTTTTATTTCGATTTAACGATGTCCGTCTGTCTGTCCATGCATTCTTGTGCGCACTCTACAGGTCGCAAGTATTTTGATGAAATTTGGTGCACCGACCTATGTCGGCCAAAGGACGAATCCTATTGATTTTGATTAAAATCGGTCCATCTTTAGACCTAGTGCCCATATAAGGGTCCCCCAAAATTGGCTTGGTTACACGCTGCAGGTCGCAAATATTAAGATATTTTGATGAAATTTGATACACCGATCCAAAGACTATCGATTTTGGTTTAAATCGCTCCATGTTTAGACCTAGTGCCCATATAAGCCTCCCCCCCCCCAAATTGTATTTTTTACACACTGGTGGTCGCAAATATTTCAATGAAATTTGGTTCGCTGATTCACAGAACAAAGCTTATAGATTCTATATAGGATCGGTCCATATTTGGATCTATCGCCCATATGGGCTATATTTACGATTTTCTATTCTTTTATCATTTTATAGAAAATTTTGACACAAGTCCGATTCGAATTTCGGATCCAAACATTAGATGGCTTTTAACCAGACTGGTGTAGGGTATTGTATAGTCGGCATGTCCGACTTTAACTTTTTTGCTGGTTTTATGTTAATTGCGTTGTTTCCGTGATAACTTTTGTTACATATAAAGAGTAAAAAGTGATAAATTTTGTGGTGTATAATTTTGTATTGGGCTTCTTCAATTGAAAAAATGGAGCTCAATTGACTGTATTATGTTCCTTTTCAGTTTTCACTTAAACGGTCCATAACTCAAAATTTGATATTTGAAAATTTCGACTAACATAATATAAAATTAAAAAATGTATAGCAAAATGGACTTTTTTCATAAACTTTTTTTAAATATTACAATCATTTTTACATAAACAGTTTTTTGCCCCTCCTGAAAATTTAAAAATTTTTAGTTGTGCCACTTTTGCATTTAGGGTGCGATATATGAAAAAACTGTTATACTCCAAATTAAAGAAATGATTTTTCACGATAATGAGTTTCATCTGAAATTGTGAAAAAGTGACCTTTTGTGTTTACTTGTGACTGTGTCTTCCTAACAAATTAAAAAAAATTTTCATTTTTAGAACTTAAATTAACTTTTGAAGCCTTTTAAGTCCAAGTAAAATTTTTTCACGTGAAAAACAACTTACGGTATTTCAGTAAAAATTAATTTGAATTTCAGATATTTTTCTTTATAAGACGTCGGCTGAAAAGTCCGTAGGATAATAAATAAAACAACAATGTTTTGGCAAAATTCGACTTTATTCATCAACAAAGTCTCCTTCAAGAGCAATGCTATCACTCCAACGCCTTGGTAACATTTCGATAACTTTTTTATAGAATTATTTACGTTTGGCCTCAAAATAGACATCTGTTTCGGCAATCACTTTTTCATTGGAAACACATCTCTTTCCAGCGAGCATTTTTTCGAAGTCTGAAAACAGGTAAAAATCGCTGGATCCAAATATGGCGAATAGAGTGGGTGCGGAAGTAACTGAAAACGAAATTCGTGCAATTTGGCCATGTGGCGCATTGTGTTGATGAAAGAGCATTTTCTTTTTCTTCATATAGGGCGGTTTTTGTGATTTCCTCCTTCAAACGCAGCAATTGGGCCATGTAGAGATCAATATTGATGGAGTGACCTATTTCAAGGTAATAAATGTTCAAAATTTCAGCCTTACCCCAAAATACTGATGCCATAACTTTACCAGCTGACTGTTGCGTATTGGCCTTCTTCGGGCGAGGTTCGCCAGTTGCTTTCCACTCAGCTGACTGCCCATTCGACTCTGGAGTGAAGTGGCAGATCAAAGTTTCGTCCGTTGTAACAGACCGACGCAAAAAGTTTTTTTTATTACGCCGAAGCAGCTCTAAATAGCTCTCGGAATCATCGACACGTTGTTGTTTTTGATACACGGTGAGCAAATGCGGCACCCATTTCGAAAACAGCTTTCTCATGGACAAATGTTCATGCAAAATAAAGCCGACACGTTCTTTCAATATCTCTAAGGTACCAGCTATCTTCTGTAACTTCACTTTACCGTTTGCCACGCGATTTTGTGAACTTTTTTGATGTTTTCCGGTAAAACCACCTCTTTTGGGCGACCAGAGCGTTCGGCGTCACGACCACGCTTAAAGTCAGCAAACCACTTTTCAACTATTTGTCTCGATGGAGCAGAGTCCGAATTAAACATTTATCAAGCCAAGCTTTGGCTTGAACGGTATTTTTCCCATTAAAAAGCAAATGATAAATCAATACACGAAATTGCTTTGAAACCATTGTTTTCAAAATCGCAAAAGTAGCGTCACTAAAACAGTTGTAACTTGTTCACTAATAAACGAATTGTCATTAAATTTTGACAGGTATCAAACTTGTGGATTTTTTATTAGTGGCGCCACCTATGTGTCATATTACGGATTTTTCAGCAGATGTGTTAAAAACTGACAAAATTTGTATCCCTCTTTTTAACCTTTAAAAGTGAGATTGCACACTTTAAAAAGCACGTTATCTTAGTTTTTTTTTTTGCCACATTTCCAAATTTCAGGAAAATCTCATAGTTCGGGTATGGAGACCTTCCTTTTAAATGAAAGTTTGTTTGATTGTTATGCAACTTATTTTATTTTTTTGTTTTTTTTTTTTGTTGGATCTTCTTCGACGTACAAGTGTATTTGTTTGTAATTAAGTGGAAGGCGTGTTGCTTACCCAACAACTTAATTTCACACCAAAGTAATTAAGTAACATTTTTTCCCTTTGAGAAATATTAGCACAAGTGTGCGTGTGTGTGTGTCTCTGTGCGGGAGTATTCATAGGAAAACCTTAGCAAGGAGTGTATTATTTGTAATGACAAATAAAATTTCATCCAAAATAAAAAACAAAGTGCCAGCGGTGATGGTAGAAATTAGAGTAGCAGTACATAGTAGTAGATTAGGAAACGCCTTTACAGATGCATACACAAAATGACAAAGTGAGTAAATGTGTGGGATTTTTTTTGTAGGTTTTTCTTCTTTTTTGTTTTGTGGGTTAAGTGTTCAGCTTAGTTGACAAGAAACCACAACTTTTATCATACACTTGACATACTGGTTTATACATACACCACTACCACCACCACCACCACCACTACTACCAACACCATCAACATTTCGCATATAAATAGCTTTGAATAACAGATCACAACATAACACAACACTCAGACGAAATGAACATTTTGAACGAATAACAAAAAGTATGTATAGTGTTGTATGAAAAATGATTGTCATTTCTTAAATTACCAAAAAAAAAAAAAAAAGGAAACAAAAACAAAGTACTACGAGTCGGTGTCTATTTATATTAGTATGTATATTTGTTATTGTTGTACATGTATTTGTATGTTTAGTGTATTAAAACAACTTACGTCCATACAATTGTATCTTCTTATGTTTATATAAAATATAACAATTTTTAGTTAGAAATTATATAAAAGGAACTAGCTTAACAACCCAGCAAAACCTTCTATTGTAACTACTTACACTTTGGTCGCATAACACATTATTTTAACATGGGGGTGTCATTGGGGGTAAATGGTTGCCTAAGTCGTACCGGTATAGCATAAAATAAGTGATTACGAAGGAAGTGCTGAAATAAATTGTTACTTGTAATATTAAATTCACTAGTTAGCTAAAATAAGTACATACTTTTATAGAGTGAAGTAAGTCATTACACATTAGTACATATTTCATTGGTTACATATAGGAAATAAAATAAGACGTTACCAGTAATGACTTTGTTAAAAAATGAACACCGATCCGAGCAATGTAATTAGATTTTAAATTTTTATTAAATCATACTTTCGCATAATAAGTAGTTACATTATGCAATACCAATAACTTATTATTTTTACCCTTAATAATAAGTTATTATAAAACACAATATCGGTAATATATTATTTTAATGCCTCCAAATAAGTAGTGATATATCTCCAAATCGGTAACTCATTATTTCATACCTCCCACTTAAGTATTGATGTATCACTATATTAGTAACGTATTACTTATGTTTCTAAGTAAAACCAAGGGTAAAGGGGTACACATTGCCAGGCAATGCGTGAAAAAGGTCAAACCCATTACCAAGGTTTTGCTGGGAACCAAACTAAAACCCGTACTGTGGTAAAATAAAGTATACAAACAAACTGACATTAAATATACATTTAGATCTCTAAACTTATATGTATGTAAATTAATGTGGCTGATATTTATTTGGTTTATTTATATCAGTAATCAGACCTAAGATTACTGAATGTCCCAGTTAAATTTAAATTTCATATGGTAAACAACAACAAATGTGTATGTTAGACTTAGTAAGTACACTAACAGAATTATGTCGGCAAAATTAACTGCAATTGCGTACACAGCAATTGCATTTAAAATTAACTGATGTTGCAGGTATTCTAAGTTCAATTACAATTAAAAATAATTGCGATTGGTGTTAAATTAAATGTAATTTCAGTGCACACTTTTTTAGTTAATTTAATTAATTAGTTTTCTGAGTGTAGCTTGATATTTTTTTTTAAATAAAGTTTATAATAACAGTAAGACAATTTCATGGCATTCTGGTGCAGAAACGGTAATTGGACATCATCATATTTTCGTCTATGCTCAAAACTTTCAATTAATTGGCGCTGTGGTGTAACGGTTAGTGCATTGGGCTGTTGCACATGAAGTTGCGGGTTCGATTCCAAGCCAATGCAATATCAATTTATGAAAAATAATAATATATATTACACCGACCCTAAATTTTTATCAAAATTTGGTCCAGAGCACCGTGAAAAATATATTAAATTTGCAAAATTCTAAACTATATCCACTCAGCGATGATTTACTTGTAAAAAGAAAAGTTTTGGTATCTATATTGCCCTATTTAGAATATATTGTTTCCACCACATTGAATTTCTGATAAAATGCGAAAAATCGCGAATTTTAAAAAAATCTGAAACACGTGTTCACTTAAGTCGTCTATAGAGTAAGTTTGACATTTCAATCACAAATATCCCTGTACAAAAGAGTCAAAAATTTGTTTTTTATAGAAATATCCTTGAAAATAGGACATGTCAGGATATGCTTGAACATGATATATATACCGCTGGACGCGCTTCTAAAAAACCCTTCATATGATACCCATATTGAGTATGTTGTCTTCTGCTAAGATGCATATTTCTTACAAAAACTAAAAAAAATACCTT